>VZSF01006639.1:108006-168349 GCA_013398295.1 Chionis minor | reverse complement strand
AACCCATCAGGACCCATGGACTTGTGGATGTCCAGTTTACTTAATAGGTCTCTGACTTGATGCTCCTCTATCAAGGGAGAGTCTTCCCTGCTCCAGACTTTCCCTGTTACCTGTAAAGTCTGGGGGTCCTGAGGGCTGGCCTGAGTACTGAAGACTGAAGCAAAGAAGGCATTCAGTAACTCTGCCTTCTCTGCATTGTCTGTCACCATGGCACCCGTCTCATCCAACGGAGGGCGCACATTCTCTCTAGTTTTTCTTTTCCCTCCTATGTACTTGAAGAACCCCTTCTTGTTGACCTTGACATCGCTGGCCAGATCTAATTCCAAGGAGGCCTTGGCTTTCCTCATTTTGACCCTGCATACTCTGACAGTATTCTTATAATCTTCCCAAGTGGCCAGTCCCTTCTTCCAGATTTTGTAAACTTCCTCCTTCCCCTTGAGCTTTTTCAGGAGCTCTCTGCTCAACCATGCTGCTCTCCTGCTTCCTCCGCCAGATTTCTTGCTTTTAGGGATGCACCGATCCTGAGCTTGAAGGAAGTAATTCTTGAAAATTAACCAGCTTTCTTGAGCCCCCCTACCCTCTTGAGTCCTAACCCATGGGACTTCTTCAAGCAGTTTCTTGAAGAGATCAAAGTCAGCCCTGCTAAAGTTCAAGGTTGCCACCCTACTTGTCTTTTTATGCCCATTACACCTAATCCTGAACTCTATCTTCTCGTGGTCACTGCAGCCAAGGCTGCCCCCAACCTTAATGCCCTCCAACAAACCCTCTTTGTTTGTCAGTATTAGGTCCAGTAGCGTATGTCCTGCCATAACATATGCTAGCTCCTTCAGAATTCTAGGATGAATCCCACCAGGCCCCATGGACTTTTGAACATTCAGCTGGTACAGCTGGTCCCTTACAATTTTAGTGTCCACAAATGAAAAGTCGCTGTTCCCACACTTGTGGTCCTCTAACTCAGGGCACCGAGCAGCTGTCAGTATTACTGAAGACTGAGACAAAAAAATATATTGGATGGCTCTGCTTTTTCTTCATCCCATCATGACCATCTTCAGGAAGTATTAGCCCAATGTTTTCTTTAGACCTCCTCTTGCTATGGACATACTTAAAACCACCTTTCTTGACATCTAAAAAACTGCTAGCCAGTTTCAACTCTAATTGAGCTTTGGCCTTTCATGCATTCTCCCTGCATACATAACCCCCAGCTCCAAAGGCCTCCTTTGCATGACAAATTGATTGATAAAAATCCCTGAGCAGAAATTAGGAAAAAAATGGAACACAGCCTGAATTATTCAGGAGAGAATTTAAACCCATGTGGTTTCTCTCCAGGATGTATGCCTAATATGAGCATAACTATTCTTTTCTGGGGGATGGGGGACTTGTCCTTCCCAGATGCTATTTTTTGCTTAATTTGTTAGTTCTACAGAGCAGACCTCTCACATGAAAGGGGGAAGTCATGAGTTCCTTTTCAACATATTCCAATCACTATTCAAGTGGTCTTGTTGACATGGTACCTCTTATAGTATAGTGCTTTTTATAGTTCATACGTAAACATTCCCACTAACAGACAACAGCCTGATCATTCAGCCACTTGTACATAATGCTGTAATTGTATTGCAATACATAATACTGTATTTGTGTTTTAAAATCAAATTAAATAACCAAGTGCTTTTATAGTTTGTTTTGATATTCATCAGCCCCTCAAATAAGTTAACATGTTGTGTCAATAGAGTAATACTATCATACAAGATATTTATTTCTTGAATTCTTTGGAGAACAGGGAAATGCAAGATACAGGAAAAAAATCTGATATTGAAAATTACTTGCTACTAGAGAGGAACTTCTTAGGATCAAGCAGATTCCAATATATGCATTTAAAAAAGGTTTGGTTTACATACAGGAGTTACTTTCTTTTTTTATGTCTTGTAAAAAGAGAAGTACATCAGGCAAATAACAGTTCACGTGCTGAATTTCCAAAGAAAGAACAATACAATTACTTTACATTGCAGTAGCAGTAGTGCAGTATTGCAGTAGTAAGAGGAAAGTGAGGTAGCTGAGGAACATCAGGCAGGGTTTGGGGTTTTTTTTTGTCTTAAATTAATACCTTATAATTTCTTCACTAGCACACAGAAATATAATCCCTTTCCATGACCAAAACCCCCACACAAACAGTTTTTTTCCATGATGTAATGAATCCCTTGCTGATATAAAATGATCAAAGGACTAAGATGAAAGCCTTAAACTCTATGATAAAACATTGATAATTGTACTGTAATATGCAATAATGCTGTGACCCAAATAAAGTAGTTTTCTCTTCTCAATTCAACCTTAAAGCTTTATAAAAATCTGCATATAATCTTTTGTGAGTCTTATTGTATCAACAGTTCTATAGCAATTATCTGCATAACATTTTGTATTATGACTGCCAATAAAACTTGCAATTCAGGCTGCAATGAAGTATTCCATTTAGATTAAATAGCAAATATAATTAGTTAAATTAGTGAGAATTGTTTTAAGCTATCTGTAAGTGCTTAAGAGCTTGAATTAGTGTTGTCCAGGGCTTTTTTCACATTTTTTGTCTGATGCTAATTTGTGTAATGTGTCAGTCTAATTAGGAAATTCATTAAAAAGCCCATAACATAAAATTATGGACAAACTTCAATAAATGTCTATTATACAATTACTTGTTAATATTGCAAGCTCTTAATTGTTTGCTTAATTATCTGATTTAATTCATGTAAATACCACATTACTTAAATTAAACACTTACTATTAATTTCTATGGTTTTTTGCCATTCAGCAGTATATGGTAGATCAGTTCAATCACAGAACCATGACAGCGCAAGAGAAAAAGTGATATTTTTTTGATAGTTGACTTTTTTCCTACAGTGACAAAATGTATTTTATGCTAAACAGAGCTAATCAATCATTTTAATTAGCAACCAGAGGTGGGCTGAGGTCTTCCACTGAACTGAACAGTGACTGCTAAGTTTGGTGTCTTCTGCTTCAGGGCAGATTCAGCTTATTGAGTTTGGTTGTTGAGAAAGACTCTTGGATATGAAAATAGCTACCCTTCTTTCTACACCTGAAGCAGGTCTTTATGAAATGTGGCATTTTGTTTTGTGAACAGATATAAAACTGTTTAATGTTTGTTTTTAAACTCTGGCTTTGTCACTGTGGATACCTTTATGTTTAGACTTCAGGGTATTTCAAAGCTGTGTGTAGGAGTTGAGAAATCATACATCTGAATCCCATTATTTTCTAACAGGATTTGAATGTATATATTTGCCCCAAGATTTAATTATACTTCTTTGAAAATGTAGAACAATTAGACAACTTAAAAACCTGCTCTTTGGGGAAATAACTGTCAGTTTCTCTTTTTCTTAGAGTGCCATAATTATACCAGAAAGTTTGCTCTACCACTTTTTCTTGACTTTTATTTGCACAGTAAAAAAAATAAAAAATATAAACTCTCAATTTTTAAATTAATGAGTACAGAATTTTAGAACTGAGCTGGAAGGGTTCTCAGGAAGTCATTGGTCCATCTCTTTCCTTCAATATGAAAAGAAGTATAATTACATGCAAGATGTTTTCTGCTAGTTCTGAAAGACTTTCTATAGTGGAGACTTCACAGAGTCTGAAACTGACCTATTGTAATATATCATTATGCTTATTATTTCAACATGCAAATTAAAATGCTCTTAAAACCTATTAATTACCTATTGTCCTAACATCACTAACATGGATAACTCGCAACTACTTTCCTCTTTCAAGTAGTATTTTACAAATTTGAACAATCTTAAATCTTCAGTCTTCTTTCAATCCCAAATTGTAGAGTTTCCCTTCACTAGAATAATTATTCAGATCTCTGATTACACTCAATTTTCTCCTCTGAACTTTTTGCAGTATTGGTGTAAAGCTTTCCTGATGGGTCCAAATGTTTCCCGAAACAGATTACTATACTCCAGCTAAGGTTTCATACATGATGAACAAAGCAGAGGAATTACATAACATTTTTTGTGAGCTGTACTTCATTTGCATATCCCAGCATGATGTACAATGTTATCCTTAACAGCAGCATGACACCACTGATTGATGTGTGGCTTATGATCTGCTGAGGATTATCCTCAGATCCTTTGATATTGAATTGCTATCATCTAATCAACTTGTGTAGAACTGCTATCTCTGTATTCATGCACCTAATATTACAACCCAAAAGTAGAAGCCTGTAGTCATCCTTATCGAGTTGAAACATACATTTAAAAATCTTTTTTTCCCTGTTGGTAAAAGTACTTTGAATTATAATACAGACTTCCAATATGCTTGCAGTTTATACCTGGACAGCATAATAGGCATACTTCCTATTCCGTCACCCAGGATACTAATGAAATATAAACTATAATTCAAGTAATATCCACTGAAGGGCTTTATTCAAAAGTAAAGTTCCTTCCATTGACAATCTCTCTCTCAATACCAGCTGGTGATCAGTTTCACTGTAACATTATGGTGGTCTCATCTACACCGTATCTACATATTTGTGAAAATATGTGCAACTGTGTCAGAAGTCATATTTAGGTCACAATAGATAGTATCTTTTGATTCTCTGCTATACATAAAGCTTTAAATACAAATTAGCTGTTACTTCATTACATTTTAAAATCTTACAAATCATTCAATTGCCTGTGGCAATATTTTAAGGGAGAAGAAAGAGTGAAATAGAGCAGAAAACTGAAATAATGTAGCAATAATTTCCCAACTCTTATTCCCATTCCTCTTAAAAACATTACTATATTTTTTCATTTTCCAGTCTTCTAACACCTCATTCATTTTTCATGAACCCTCAAAAATAATGGTCAACAATTCTGACGTTACTTTAAATGCTTCTTAAAGCAGTTTAAAGTACATATCAGGACCAAAACATTTGAGCAGATTCACCTTTTCCAAGTATACTCCAGCTTATTCTTTCTCTGTTTGGCAGTAAGAACTTGTCGTTGACATCTATGCCTGTATTTGAGCATTTCAGGGAATGTCGACAGAAAGACAAGGCAACTTTGCCCTGTTGATAGACTATTGCCATCCCTGGTTTTCTTCTTCCTTAAATGTACTTGCAGAATGGTTTCTCAATGTTCTTGCGTGTCGCTTCCTAACTCTTGAACTGTATCTGTTTTGGTGGTGTTCCTACTGATGTGAGACACTTTGCTTATCACAGAATAGAATCATAGAATCTTCTAGCTTGGAAGGGACCTTTAAGATCATCAAGTCCAACCATCAACCTAACACTGCCAAAACCACCACTAAACCATGTCCCTCAGCACCACTTCTACGTGTCTTTTAAATACCTCCAGGGATATTTATTCAACCACTTCCCTGGGTAGCCTGTTACAACGTTTGATAACCCTTTTTGAATAAATTTTTTGTAATATCCAATCTAAACCTTCCCTGGCAAAACTTGAGGCCATTTCCTCCTGTCATCTTGCTTGTTACTTGTGAGAAGAGACCGACCCCCACCTCTCTACAACCTCCTTCCAGGTAGTGGCAGAGAGTGATAGGGTCTCCCCTCAGCCTCCTTTTCTCCAGGCTAAACAACCCCAGTTCCCTCAGCCGCTCCTCAGAAGACTTGTTCTCTAGACCCCTCACCAGCTTCGCTGCCCCTCTTTTGACACACTCCAGCAGCTCAATGTCCCTCCTGTAGTGAAGGGCCCAAAACTGAACACAGTATTCGAGGTCCGGCCTCATCAGTGCTGAGTACAGGGGTATGATCACTTCCCTAGTCCTGCTCACCACACTATTCTTGGCATCTTTCCAAGTTACTACCTGACCTAGTTTCCATAGTCTGCATGATCCCTTTCACGGTTCAGGTCATTTGATCTCTTGATTGTACTTGCTGTTCTTCCCCTGTAATTGGATAGTTTACACTTATGCCCTTAATATTGTCTCTTTAGGAATCAGCTAAGTCTTCTTAACTCATTTTTCACTATAGTTTTTTCTAAGTGTCCTGAGTGTGTTAAAGTCCACCTTTTTGAAGTCTATTATTTTTATCCCGCTTTTCTTTTTCCTAAGAAAATTGTGGACTCTCATCAATTCCTTCCTACTAGTTAACAACAAATCTACAAGAGTTTCACCTTTGACTTTTTTTTTAGCTTTTTCTCTGTAAAAAAAATGCCATTCATACACTCCGGGAACTAATGACACAATAAAATGATTACTCAGACATAAACACAGTTTTTTTAAGAAACTGATAGGCTAAGAACAGTAATGTTTGAGGTTACTGCATGTTTTCTTACCAATAATTTAAAAAGCTTCAAAAAAGAATTCCTATATAATTTTTCTATGGATAGGACCTATTTTTTTCTGAGTTCGAATTATCCAGGGCAAATGTATATGAAATTACTAAGCCAAATACATCATTCAGAATTGTTGAGAAATTACCAACCACTTTCTAGTCTGTGAGTGGTCTGAAAAGAAATGTTTGCAAATACTCTGCAAGCCCACAGTCCTGGATGCCTACAAAGCCTTTTTTCATCATTATTCCTATGGGCGTTGTGCAAGCATCAGTGACACATATAAAATAAGCATATAATTCTCTCAGACCAGAATGGTAACATTTGATTAACATGCTGCTCCACTGTAAATTACTGCGTATTTTGAAGAACAGTGTTGATTTAGGGCTCAAGACTTTAATATTCTGAGGATCTCCTGAAATGACTTAGTCATAAACATACTGTCTATGTCAAATTATAAATGTCATGAACTAATTACAAGAATATTCCTGGGATAGAGTTCTATGTCATTGGTATCTAAACATGTCTACCCATGATGTCAACAGTGCTTTCTGTACTAAGATTTCTAAACATAAGCAAAAGGCTCCTGACTCCACTCCTTCTCTGAAATCTCAAATGGTTATGATCTCATTCTATTTAATGACACTAAGTCAGGCAGGAAAGAGCAAGAGACTTGTTAAAACCAGTCCAGCTGAAAATGGAAAAAAACACAAGTGGATTCTCTGAAATCAAATGCAAGTTTTACTTCAGTGATAAGCACACACACACAAAAAAAAATAAGCCAGATGAAAAATTTAGCTGGGGGAGGGATGGCAGTCCAATGACTTTCAGACGCCTCTACCAACCTGTATTATTTTTTCATTGCTCTCAAAAACCAAGTAATTTCTTTTACATTATATGTACTAACCAATCAAGTTAAGCTTGTAAAATTGAAATGAAATTATGCAGATTTTATAAAATACAAATAAAATAATTTATTTCTTATCAAAATTCACCCCAAATATTCTAGGATGTCTTTATATCCTTTTATGACTGCTATTTACTGTGTTTGCAAAGAATGTGGGGACTGGCTTCCATCTGAGGTTTGAACATCCCCTGTAGGGCAGCTGCTCAACCACTAGACCACGGTGTACTCAACTATATGTGCTTCTGAAGATGGGGCAGATATCCTTTGGTTTTGCTTTGGATTTTAGAATCTTCTACTAAATCCAGGCATCCTGCCTTTATGTGAATGCCATAGCCATCATACTTTAAATGCTTTATACAAAAATATTTCCTGCCCCTCAGGGCAAGTTGAGCAGGACTCAAAGACTCTTCTTCAAATATCAATCACGTGACTCAATAGAAATGTGTGATGCAGTTGTTTGGGTTCCTCTGGAAGAATGGAACCAGGATCTGCCAACTCTAAAGCAAGAATATTGAGCATGAAAGCACCTTGAGCTTTGAACAAGTCCTCACATCCTGCTATTGTTTTGTCTGTATGCATAAAGCACTCTTAGTCAGTTCTCCATCTCTGAATTCCTCACGCTTAGAGACCGGTTCTATACCAGCACCAGTATACTGATTCAATTAGGTAAACACATTAAATTGAGTGTCCTAAATAGGCTTAGCATGTTCCATTTGGAATTAAAGCATAGTTAATCTGTTAATTAATATTAATTATTGAAACAGACTTGAAGTTTAACAACTGCAGTTAGATTTATTTTACACTCTCCTTGGCTTTTAGCTGCAATGTGGTTTAGGTTTGTGTTTTATTTATTGTCTTAGTTTTAGGTCAATACGTTTGTTGGGATGCAGCTTGAACCATACTGTTAGCTAGGAAACTCAGTTATGGTTTTACCAGTTAACATACCATAATGTGATAAAACACTGACACATTTTGATACCTTTTAATACTTTGATACCTTTTACCTTTGATACCTTTGATTTTGTGGACTTTTACTACTTTAAGTACAGCAGCCTTGCCTAGTCAGAGTGATGGGTTGATATTGATTCACTCTCCACAGATACTTTGTAATTAACTGCTTCCTTTCAGCCATTTTTTTTTTGTGCAACATGTATATGAACACACAACACAGCTGCCACATTTTGTTGTATTCTGTTGAATTTTTCACAAGTCTCTAAACTGTGTCTTGAGGTGGAACACCAACAATATTTTATTAGTAATCTCTTAATTTGTCAATAATCACAGAATCATTACTTTAAAAGCCAAGATCTGCTACTTTTAACTGTCCATTAGAATCTGACAAAGTGCCCTACTCCATGCAATTTGAAAAGTGGAATAAAACTAGATGTATTAATTGTATAAGTTTCTTACCAGCATTCTGATATATTAGCTCAAATGGTGTCAACAGCATCTAGGCTATAAGTTATCTGGAAAGGTGGCTCAGGATATATTTGTCTATAATTTGAATGTGGGCTCCATCATCTTCAAATAAGGCTTCAAGACAGGGTATTATTGCCATTGATCTTCAAACTTTACATACAGAAAACTGTGTTAACTAAGGAAAGGAAAATTCCAGAGTTTGAAAATACCATCTTTAAAGCATGCCAGCAATGCACAAGAATCAAGAAAATACCATTAAATACTACCGGATAAAATTATTAGGGAAGATATTTTAAGGCAATCTTGGTAAACAAGATTCTCATGTTTTATAATATGTCACTTGTAGCTAAGTATTCAAATTCAATTGGTTCTGTTTAAAATTCTCCACCAGGAAAAGAAAAATTACAAAGGCATACTGAGGAGGAATTTCTAATAATTTCCTTGAACATCTCTTGTCCTACTATAACAATGTTACATTTTTCTTATTTTTTTGGTCTTCTAGTGCTTCTGTGATTCCAAACTCACCTACAGAGTACATGCAACTTGTGTGCATAAATGGTGGATAGATCATTCCAATCACTTCTCCTGTCTGTAATTTGAAGCTATTTGCTACTTGTTAAGAAGATTTCTTCTTTTCAGAAAACCTAGGAAGAAGAGCACAGTAACCAGATATCCTCTTCAACAGGATAATTAAAAAAGTCTTAGTTTCAATCTCTTTCGATAAATGCTGTTTCATTTTACTGTATATTATAGTATTTTTTAAAGCTCTATACAGTAAGACAGAGGTACATTTTGGGCCTGCCATAGAGACTGGTCCCCAAACACCAAGGTACATACAGTTGCCACGATTAAACTCTTTGACATCTCTAACAGAATCAAATACTCTACCATGAGTAATGAAGTTAACTAACCAGTAAGCAAAGATCAATTACTCATGTAGTTGTACCAGAGTTTTACCATTATTTATAGTGGGATAAGGACATCAGTCTAGCTGAATATTAAAAGAACTCATGTTGTAAAGTCAGTTGTATGTATTACTTTATCTCTATATTTGACTGTCCTCTTATTCTAGGTTTTGTTCACAATAACAAATACAGTACAGTCCCAATCTACAACTGTGATTCCTTGGTGACATTAGAAAATAGTTTGTCATAAATAACCAGTAACAATGATAATTTTTGTAAGAATTACCAGCTCCCCTGCCACAAATTACATTTAGTTTTGCATAGATTGAAGATATTGGTATAAGCTGCATGGGCAACTAAAACTTTTTAAAGAAGTTGAACCATGCAGCTTTAGGGAAAAAAGGTAAAAATCGCATTATGAATCCTTAGAAGAGCATTCTGATATTAAAGTTTTGCTAAAGCATGAGGAGAGACCAACATTTTTGTGTTAGACCAAGTTTTAATGAGCATGAATTCTTAAAACATCTATCAAGAACTTCAGGGTTCTCTTAGCCCTCCATTCATCACACATGCTCTGGGAATATCTAAACTATATTTTCCTGTTTGCATGGTATCTGTGTGCTCTGTCTAGCTGCATGAAAGTAAAATCACATTCTCCTGCAAGCTGGAGGAAAGTGTTTAACAAAAGCAAAACAAGATAAGAATATGGCAAGATGAGAACTGAGTGGCCAAGCTGAATATGTGTCATGATAAAGGTGAATTCCATATTCTCATCACTGTCAAAGCATATTTCCTGTATCTTGTCTCCCGAGAAATATATGCCAATGGTGGAAAAACACTGCTTTCTATCTTCTGACTAATGTAATGTCATTCAGTAAGTAGAGATACCACATTCATCTTCAAACAGAAGTGTGGTTTATAATATTGAAGGAGAGGCGCCGTGAGCAGGCTACACTTACACAAGGATGGGCAACAAAATTCTCACTTTTCAGGTTTTTGTTTGCTTTTTTAAGATAGTGAAGTGATAATGAAAAGCTGTAAATAAACGTAAAGATTGAAACATAATTATTTTTAAGATATTCAGACTTATTCAAAATGCTTCAATATCTTCAGAAAGCTTGAAACCTCTTGGGACAGCATATCACGGCAGAATATGTAACACTTTCACATTTGTTTGCTTGTTTTTTTCCCCCAACCTGAAATATATCAAAATAGCCCTTAGAATTCATGTATTTCACTGGGTTTAGTTTTGCAAAGAGAAGAGGTCTAAGTATTTCTTACATAGTGTGTTCTACAGAAATATGCAAAGGTTATTTTTAAGACATTTACTTAATTTTTTTAATTCTGTCAAAAACATTTTGTCATTTATTCTACTTTCTCTTCTAGCATCATAAGGTATTCTGTTGTTTTGCTCTTTATGGAGAAGAAAAGAGAAAGGACAGTTTGGTAAATGATGTTCCTTTTACTGTTCACCTAAGTCTCAGACACTGACTGTGCTTTATAGCGTGATGGGAAGATCACTCGGGTTAGTTGGCCCTTGCCATCAGCTTCCCTGCAAATTGTATTTCTGAGTGACCCAGGCTTTTTCTAAGGCACTGACTACTACAGAAATTATGAAAATTCATTTTCCTCACCTTTTTCAAGCACTTACTAATTATTATGAAAGATGCCAAAGTCTCCACTATATGGCACTTAATTATGATATTGTCATGATTTACAAACTGTTCAATTACCAGGACTGATCGAAGAACAGAACCTTGACATTCACCTTCTCTCTGGCTTTCTATGCCTCCAACACCAAGATTCTCTCAAGAATTCATTTTATGTTCTTTTAGAGACATAACACCCTCAAATACTTCCCTCATCTTCCCTTGACAGTATTTGAAAAATGTTTAGCTTGTTGCTACGAAATATTAAAAAGAACAGAAATGAAAGCATTCCTGGGCCTGCAGCCATGCATGTTTGGGTGTTAGCCTTCCTAGTCTGACCAGAAAAAATACTGATTCTACCACCACCTACCAGATTTTTGCAAGGCAAACATATACTCCAAGATATAAAAGTAGACTGCATCATCAAACTAACAGAAAAGCAATGAGTTGCCAGTAAAAAAATTCAAGCATGGTTCTTGTAATTTCCAACAAGTTCCGACTTTTTGAAATGTTTGTTTCTGGGTGAAAGCAGGAGCACTCAGGACATGTTCTCTTAAAACAGGTGACAACACAGAAGAGTCATATAGACTGGTATAAAGCAAATACTGTTCAGTATTAAAACACTAGAGACACATGCACACACACACAAAATGTCATCATAACATTATGATGGAAGAAACACAATCTCCAAACCAATAATAAAATTGGAACTTGAAATTTTGAGACTCATTCTTTGTGGTGCAAGACTCATTATAGCATTGACTGAAGCAAATTATAAGTTTTCCATGATCTGTGCTGGATGTTGCCTATTCAAAGATTGTCATCTTTGAAGAGAAAGTGTTATATGTTTGAAAGCATTTAAAAGGTATACACTGGAACAAAAAAAAGAATAATAATTGCATAGATCATAAGAAATACAGAGTGATGGGCAAAAAAAGACAAAAAGAATCACATCAATTTTAACTCGGAAAACCCTCAACAAAGCAGGTAGCTCATACAGCAGTTAGTTAAAAATACCTGTGGAAATTTTGATTTTTAGGCTTGTTTTTCTTTTACATAACTTTACTGTCAATATGTAGGAAACAATTGAAAATTTAGTAAGATTAGTCTTTGACTTCAGTTAAGGGCAACTTTGGCAAAGTACCATGGGATAAAGCCCTGGAGGGAAGAGGAGCCCAAGAAAGCTAGTTAATATTCAAGGATCACCTCCACCAAGCTCAGGACCAACACGTCCCAAAAAAGAGGAAGTCAGGCAAAAACACCAGCAGTCCTGCATGAATGAACAAGGAGATCCTGGACAAACTCAAAAACAAAAAGGAAGCATGCAGAGGGTGGGAGCAAGGACAGGTAGCCTGGGAGGAATACAGATAAACTGTTCGAGCATCCAGGGAGCAGATTAGGGAAGCTAAAGCCAAGATAGTGTTAAATCCAGCCAGGGATGTCAGGGGCAACAAGAAAGCCTTCTACAGGTATGTCAGTGATGAACACTAGGGGAAATGTGGGCCCTCTCAGAAAGGAACCAGGAGACCTGGTTACCCAGGATATGGAGAAGGATGAGGTACTCAATAACTTTCTTGCCTCAGTCTTCACCAGCAAGTGAAGTGTTCTAACCACACCACCCAAGTCTAAGAAGGCAAAGGCAGGGACTGGGAGAATGAAGAGCTTCCCACTGCAGGAGAAGGTCAGGTTCAAGACCATCTGAGGAACCTGAAGGTGCACAAATCCATGGGACCTAATCAGATACATCAGGGGTCCCAAGGGAACTGGTGGATAAAATTCTAAGCCACTATCCATCATAGCTGAGAAGTCATGGCAGTCTGGTGAAGTTCCCACTGACTGGAAAAGGAGAAAACCTTTTCCCCATAACCCCATTTTTAAAAAAGGGAAAAAAGGAAGACCCGGGGAACTGCAGGCTAGTCAGTCCCACCTCTGTGCCTGGCAAGATCATGGAGTAGATCTTCCTGGTAACTATAAGGACACACATGGAAAATAAGGAGGTGATGGGTGACAGCCAACATAGCTTCACTAAGGGCAAATGATGCCTGACAAATTTGGTGGCCTTCAACAACAGGGTTACAGTGACAGTGGGTAAGTGAAGAGCAAATTATATCATCTACCTGGACTTGTGCAAAGCACTTTACACTGTCCTGCATGATATTCTGGTCTCTAAATTGGAAAGACATGGATTTGAGGGATGGACCACTCCGTAGATAAGGAATTGGCTGGATGGCCACACTCATAGAATCATAGAATCACTTGGTTGGAAGAGACCTTCAAGATCATTGAGTCCAACCATAAACCTATGCCAAAACCACCCCTAGCCCATGTCCCTCAGCACCACGTCTACCCGTCTTTTAAATACCTCCAGGGATGGCGACTCCACCACCTCCCTGGGCAGCCTGTTCCAATGCTTGATAACCCTTTCGGTAAAGAAGTTTTCCCTAATATCCAACCTAAACCTCCCCTGGCACAACTTGAGGCCATTTCCTCTTGTCCTGTCGCTTGTTACTTGGGAGAAGAGATTGACCCCCACCTGCTACAACCTCCTTTCAAGTAGTTGTAGAGAGTGATAAGGTCTCCCCTCAACCTTCCCTTCTCCAGGCTAAACAATCCCAACTCTCTCAACTGCTCCTCATAAGACTTGTTCTCCAGACCCCTCACCAGCTTGGTTGCCCTTCTCTGGACATGCTCCAGCACCTCAATGTCTCCCCGATACTGCAGTGCCCAAAACTGAACACAGTACTCAAGCTGCGGCCTCACCAGTGCTGAGTACTCAAAGGGTTGTGATCAATCATCCTATATCTTAGTGGAGACCAGTGAGGAGTGGTGTTCCTCAGGGGTTGGTACTGTGTTACAGTGGTACAGTGCTGTTTAACATCTTTGTTGATGACATGGACAGTGAGATTGAGTGCAACCTCAGCAAGTTTTATGATGACACCAAGATGTGTGATGTGGTTGACACACTAGAGGGAAGGGCTGCCATCCAGAGGGACCTGGACATGCTTGAGAGGTGGGCCTGTGCCAACCTCATGGACCTGTTGGAGGGAGTTCAGAGGAGGGCCACATGATCAGAGGATTAGAGCATCTCTGCTATGAAGACAGGCTGAGAGAGTTGGGGTTGTTCAGCCTGGAGAAGAGAAGGCTCCGGGAAGACCTCATAGCAGCCTTCAAGTACTTAAAGGCATCCTACAGGAGAGATGGGGAGGGACTCTTTGTCAGGGAGTGTAGCAATAGGATGAGAGGTAATGGTTTTAAATTGAAAGAGGATAGATTTAGCTTAGATATAAGGAAGAAATTCTTTACTCTGAGGCTAGTGAGACACTGGAACATGTTGCCCAGAGAAGTGGTGGAGGTCCCATCCTTGGAAGTGTTCTAGGCCAGGTTGGACAGGGCTTTGAGTAACCAGGTCTAGTGGAAGGTGTACCTGCCCAGGGAAGGGGGTTGTAACTAGATGATCTTTAAGGTCTCATCCAACTCAAACCATTCTATGATTCTATGAACCTCACATATCTTTAAGCATATTTCACATTACCAAATACTAAATAATTTTTTTGGCATATGTACATTCTCACCTTCCTAACATTCCTTAATTTACTGATACCGTTCACTTGTAAGTCTTATTCGTACTACATATTAACATGATTTGCACATGCAAGACATCACCATTTAGTTTTCCATTGTTCCTGTTTATTTACTTCCTGCCTCTGATTGTTCTTTCACACATTGTGTCATGTAGATTGCAAAAATAGTATACTACATTAAATACATAATTGAAACAATGATTTGTGTATGTTTTGGCTATATCCTGTTACCCTTTACCAAAAGTCATCCAGCAGAAACACAGGCACAGAAACAGCCTTCCTGGAAACACAGTACTTCTAAAGCTCTAATGCTAGAGTCTATAGTTCGTGATAGCTGACTAAAGCTATCTCTCTGGGAAGTGAGGTATTATTACTACCTCCTGCTAAGTAATAAACTGCCTATTTATAACAGTAGCAGCTCACTTGCCTTCCTTACACAGTAAGCACCTGAAATTGACCAGAGATATCAAAAACTACAAGAAAGGGTTCTTCTGGTATGTAAACAACAAGCAGAAACAAGGAAAATATTGGCCCGTCATTAAACAAAAGAGGTGAATTAGTCACCAAAAATGCTGAAAAGGCAGAGGTTCTCAAAATTTTCTTTACCTCTGTCTTTGCCAGCACTGTTGGGCCCCAGTGGAACAAAAATCCAGCTTTGTTTTTAGGAACAAAAATCTAGGTTGATGCACCGCCAGTGAAGGAAGATTTGGTAGGCAAAATATTACAGGAGCTTGACCCCTACAAATCAATCGGCCCTGACACTATCGACCTGAAGGTGTTAAGAGAGTTGGCTGATGTCATTGCAAGGCCCCTCTCCATAATCTTTGAGAAGTCATGGAGATCAGGGGATGTCACAGAAGACTGGAAGAAGGCTAATGTCACGCCCATCCACAGGAAGGGCTTAAAGGAGGATCCAGGAAATTATAGGCACAGCAGTCTTATTTTAGTGATTGAGAAAGTTATGGAACAAATCTTCCTGGGGGTTTTTACAAGCCAAATGAGGCACATGACTGGACAAAACAGCACAGATTCATCAAGGGCAAATCATGCTTGACAAACCTGATCACCTTCTATGGCAAAGTAACCTGCTTGGTTGATGAGGGGTGAGCAGTGGACGTTGTCTACGTGGATTTCTCCAAGGCTTTTGACATGGTTCCCCACTGTCTCCTGCAAGAGAAACTGATGCATTAAGGCCTAAACAAGTGGTCTGTGTGGTGGGTGGGGAACTGGCTGACAGGCCACTCCCAGAGGGCGGTGGTAAATAGCTCCTGTTCAAACTGGCAACCTGTCACAAGTGAGGTCCCTCAAGGATCAACACTGAGCCCAATGCTCTTCAATATCTTCATAAGTGATCGGGATGATGGGATCAAGTTTGACGAAATTTGCTGATGACACCAAACTGAGTGGGGACATGGACACTTTGGAAGGGAGGGCCACCCTACAGGAAGACCTGGATAGGCTGGAAGAGAGGGCGAACAAGAACCTCGTGAAGTTCAAGAAGGACAAGGGTAAGGTTTTGCACCTGGGAAAACATAATCCAGGGGTGCAGCACAGGCTGGGATCTACCTGGCCTCTGGGGAGCAGCTCTGTGGAAAGGGAGCTGGGAGTCCTGGTGGACAACAAAGTCAATAGGAGTTAACAGTGTGCTACTGCGGCAAAGCAAGCCAACAGGATGCTGCGTTGCATTAACAAGGCCATCACCAGCAGAGACAAAGAAGTCATTCTCCCACTCTACTCAGCACTTGTCAGGCCACACCTGGAATGCTGTGTTCAGTTTTGGTCCCCACTACACAGAAAAGATGTGGACAGGCTGGAGAAGTTCCAGAGAAGGGCCACAAAGATGGTCAAAGGACTGGGAAGCCTGCCATATAAGGAAAGGCTGACAGAATGGGGTTTGTTCAGCCTTGAGAAAAGAAGGCTTAGGGGAGACCTCATCAGCGGGTTCCAGTATTTAAAAGGGGGCTAAAAAGAAGACAGAGGCTCCCTTTTTACAAGGAGTCACATGGAAAAGGTGAGCAGTAATGTGTACAAGTTCCTCCTGGGGAGATTTCCAATTGGACAGAAGAAGAAAATTTTTTCACAGTGAGAACAATCAGCTAATCTCTCCAGGGAAGTGATGGATTCACCATCATTGGACACGTTTAAAATTCAGGTGGAGAGGGTGCTGGCTCATGTTGTCTATACTGTGCTTTTTGACAAGAAAAGTTGGACCATACAATCCTTGACGGCCCTCCCAACCTGGTATTTTACGATTCTATGGTTTAAGTTCATCAAGTCCAGATTCTCACAGACAGCTGTGTAGCAGATTTAAAGTCCAGATGGATGGCTACACATTCAATGGGGTTAATCATCAGTGTGCTTCTACAATAGTAACAAATGCTTTGTTGTTATACAGGTTTCAACACTATCCAGCTCTTGCTGAGTATGTAAGTTACATTTAAAAACACATGTACACAGCAGCAAATTCTTACGTATTTTGATCTTTGTGTCATTGTTTTAGAGTGAAAATATCCCAACACTGTGTGGGACTAGAATTGTTTGGGATTAGCTAAAGAAGGGTGTGTAGTTTCGAGAAGAGTGTTCTAAGGGGAGACCTTACTGCTCCCTATGACTACCTGAAAGGAGGTTGTAGAGAGGTGGAGGTTGGTCTCTTCTCCCAAGTAACAGGCAGTAGGACAGGAGGAAATTGCCTCAAGTTGTGCCAGTGAAGGTTTAGATTGGATATTAGGAAAAAATTTCTTCACCCAAAGGGTTGTCAAGCATTGGAAAAGGCTGCCCAGGGAAGTGGTTGAGTTACCATCCCCGGAGGTATTTAAGACGTGTAGTTGTGGCACTTAGGGTTATGGTTTAGTGGTGGACATGGCAGTGTTAGGTTAATGGTTGGATTCAATGATCTTAAGGGTCTTTCCCAATGTAAGTGATTCTATGATTATTTTTTTCCCTGTCAGCACAGATGGAACATATATATATATATATGTTACAAGGTTGCCCTTTTCCAGTGAATGCATTACCATGAAATTAAGATGGGTCTACTTTGCTTTTCCCACTTTAAAAAACACACTTTATCAAGCTTAAAAATAAAACCTCTTTCACTTCCCACTTAATGTGATTTGACTGAATATTCTTTTAACAGCTAAGTGTAATTTCTTGGCTGCATATTTTTACATGGATGGTTATTTCTTCCTTTTTAAGAGGACAATGATAGGTTGGAATATCTGCAGAATCCTGAAAACTGGTGGCCTGTAGCTAAAAAAAGGGAAAAAAAGGATTACAACACCACTTACTTTTTACCAAATTGAAATAGCAGGAACTTTGAAGAGCAAACAGAAGCACGATAGAGACAGCAATATCCTAACCTTTCTTTAACTATTTATTCATGAAAGGCACTTCACTGTCAAATTTATAATTCTGTGTTGATACTACTTTTGGAATTTGCATTAAATGACATTTTGATTATAGTATTCAAATGCATGTGCCCTTAAAACTTTGCCATTTATTTTGTATGCAAAAATCTTCCAGCTAAATGTCCCCATTTCCATTTTGCTCTGGATTCCACTGAGACTATATAGGAAAGAATAGCTAAGTTTCTCTTCCCCCCAAAAAAATCTTGTCAGGTAAAAGAAATTCGAATTATAATAAGCATAATATATACCAGCTGTTTGATTTTTAGCTCCAAATTACAGTGTTGAACAAATAAGCTGTTTTTCTTTTGACAAAATTAGATTTTTTTGTTTGTCTGTTTTAAATCTATCTTTGCCCCTAATAATCCAGAAAAACTCCAAGGTTGACATACTTAGACAAAGCAAGTGTGTGTGCTTATTATGTAAATTCTCTGACCATGCCTTTGAGCCATAACCTTTTGAAACCATCGGGAGTTTCAATCTAAACAATTAGATGCATTCAGTGAGGGAAAGAAAATTACTAATGATATTAAAACAGCAACAGGGATATGACCTCAGGAAGTTCTTAAGTCAGAAATTGCTTGCATCTGCACAACTGGGACCTGGGAAACTATTACTATGCAATTGCCCTGTATCCTCTTTCCTTAGGCATCTGCCACTGACCAGTGTCAGTGATAAAAAAGTTAGAATGATCATCCATCTGAGAAGAATTAAGCATGTTTTTATATTAAATCTTGATATATTTTTTTTTCTTTTAGCCAGATGGAGCACATTTTGCTTCCACTAAAATTGCTCCTTGCAATTAGAAAACAAGATCAGATCATGATATCTCAGTTTACATTTTGTAAAACGTTTTGCATCTGCAATGAACTGCCATCTATAGGTTTGCATTCTTCAGTCAGCCCCACATTTTCCTAAAAGTTCACTGTAGTAAAAAAAACCAAAATGCGAAACAGAACAATACTTGCCAAAGTCATAGTGAGCCCAAGGGGCACAAATGAGGAAAACTAAGATTTAAAAGCATATCCAAGATGCCCATTAACTTTTAACATATATTTTTCCTCATTTGTATACAAAAGCAGCGTGTCAAAAGCACATGGTGAATATTTCATTTAGAAAAAAAAATCAAATTGCTTGGCAACAAAGTGATACCTTGAGCACAGATTACTAAAGTATTAGGTACTGTAAAGTTTTGAGAGTTTCCCAGTTGCTGGAACCCAAAGCATCACAGAATGTAAACATATATTAGAAAATAGAGCAAATCTATTGCCTTAATCATCTGCCCAAACTCTTTTCTAGACCCAGGCTAGGTTGCCCACTGTCTTTCAAAATCAAGTTCAACACATGGTTGAACACACATGATCCTCTAATGAGTTGTGCTGAGGCACACCTCTGTGCCATCTTATAGCTAAGAAAGGGAGACATGAGTTTACCATGGGTGTACGATGCAAAGTTAGTTGTACAAAACAGTGAAGCAATCCTGAAAAAAGGTACTACTACCAATAGTATAGTAGTACAATTTTCTGCATTTTATCAGACTGTCTGATAAAATCAGTAATATTTCTGCACTTACTCTGACAGTATAGTACTAAAAAGACCCACAATTGGGGGTGCGTGTTGACTCTAATGTCAATGAAGTAGAAACAACAGGGTTTTGTTTTGTTTTGTCTTTTAGTTTTACAGGGAAGGAATAGTTTAACACTGTATCCCATACAACCTCAGAAGTGCTCAGATGAAGTAATCAAGTTTTTTGCTACAAAGACTTTGGAAAACTTTAAGATATGCCTTTTAGTATTGACTGCAGTTGTTCAAGGTTTTATCACACCTTTTATTGCCAGTATTTTAAGTAGACCTAATTTGGAATGTTTTATTTGCTTAAAAGAAAAGAAAACATGGAAAGTCTTGATTGACATGATAATAGGTTTGCTATTAAAATGTGCACTGTAAATCAACTAAATTAGTTCAGAGCTGAACGTTTCTGCAGGAAGATGAAAGCTAAGCATATTTAACTCAAAGATGTCATTTTTCAAAGCTCTAATTAAGGCTTAAAATATTTTTTCAAGAGTTCTACATTAATATTGCTCAAGAACTTCCCGTTATAAATTTGTTGTGCTAGAAAGATGCTGTAGAATTCAAAACAGAATTATTATAAAATATTTGTATAGGCCTAAACATCTTTATCAACATTGCCCTCTAAGAACATGAGCTCAGTTGTGTCTGTTTACATAGTCATAACCATCAAGAGCACTGAAAAAACCAAGGTAGTTAAGTCATAAGCCATTGGGTAGAAAGAGGGCATTGTGTATGCTAAGGGATGTAGCCCAGTACATTTGATTTTCCCACCACTGGTAAAAAGTTACAGGCTTTCTATTAACCTGACAGTTCAAGGTCTCAGGACTTGTCCAGGCTATGCCTTTCCACAGCACCCCTTTCAGGCAGCCTCAGTAAGCACAGATGATTTCCTGAAGCAGCGGTGGTGGCTCCCTGATATGTTTTTCACCATTCCCTCACTCGACATCTTTTTCCTCTTTTGCATTCACACATAAAATCCCTCTACAGAATCACTATGCCACAAAATAATATACCACCTCCTCATTTATGATACTGTTTAATTGCCAGTCAGGGACAGGTCACAAATTACTTCCCCACCCCAGGACTAGACAACTTAAAATATTGTCTTGTCGAACTCTTAAAAAATTCATACCACCTCAAGGTTGTCAACACCTACTAAAATTAATACATGGGGAATACTGCATAGAAAAGCAGTGTTATAGTCAGACCAGTCTTAGATTAAGGAAGCCCCTACATTCCTGACCTTAATACTGCTGAGAGGATATCAGTGAAAAAATCTGGTAGTCACTTGTGTCTGCAGCTAGATCAGGGTGTACTGTTAAATAGCATACGGACAGTAACCACCTGCCTTCAAGTGTTCCACAGTTCTCCATAGATCATGTAAGTATTGATGCTAGGAGTGGCCATTTTATTTCCCACTTTCACTACAGAACATGATAGAAAAGGGCAGAGGAGCAGTGCAGGTCTTGCTACCCCTGCCACCTCTCCCACAAAAAACCTGACAAGGGACAGTATGTGTCCTCCTGGCCAATGCTGTGCAGATCCACCATGACTGCCACCAGTCTGTGGAGGAATTGACTCTTTAGGGGACAGAGAAGGAGAAATAACCCAGCTGCCACAAGCCAGTGAAGCAATTCCTTCAATGACCTCTCTGCTTGGAGGACAAGTACAGGTAGGAGCTCCTCAAGGGTAGGATCAGTGGCACAAGAAATACCTGGCCATCCTAACACCAGCAGCGTGACCACTGGCCACAAGAGCAGATCAATGCCTTGCTGCTGTATCATATCCCACTTCACCAACAGTACCCATGTGAGCATTGCTGTGTAGTGAAGCACTGACAGCTGAATTTGCAGGTTCTCATGGCCCTGACATAGGCAGTGCCATCAAGCTTTTGCACTGGAGGAAACTTTGAAAGACACCAGTCCTGAAAATGGTTTACTTAGTGTGGTCAGGGAGTTAAGCAGGATGAAAAAGCTCATCAAGGGTCAAGATAAATGCATGGAGATGACTCATCAGTTACCATTGCAGGCAGAACGGACTCGACTTTGGAAAACGTTAATTTATTGCCAACTAAAATTTTGTTGAATAGTGAGAAAAAAATACAAGATTCTTCCTGGGCTGAACTTCACTCCTTCATCCCCGACTCCTCAACCTCTTCCCTCAGAGAGACCGGGCACAGGAGGGGAATGGGGGACTGCAGCCAGTCCATGTCAGCTCCTCTCTTCCTCTTCCTCTTCCTCTTCCTCTTCCTCTTCCTCTTCCTCTTCCTCTTCCTCTTCCTCTTCCTCTTCCTCCTCCCACCTTCCCGGGGGTGCCCGGAGCCCCCCCCGCCCCCTCCCGCTCTGCCCGGGGCCGGCAGGGCCGTTGCTCACCCGGTTTCCCTCAGCCCTGGCTGCTGGGCAGCGTTTGGCCCTTTCTGGCACAGGTTTCCCCGCGGCGCCCGCCCGTGGCTGAAGGGCTCAGCCCTGCCCTGCGCTGGGGCCCTGCCAGCCGCCTGGAACCGCCTGGAACCGGCTGTGGCTGGTGCGGGGCAGCCCAGAAATCACCAGAAACACAGATAAGTCTGTGTAATATTTTGTAGCAAGCAGTTCGTCACCTATTACGTCACTTCAGCTAGAAACATCTAGGTTAGTAAGTATTGCTGAATCTTCTGACTTCTTTTCAGGAACTTCAACACACCCAGTCTGTAGGGCCGCAGCCCTTAGTGAGATCTAGTGCAATTAACATTGCACCTAGAGTACAAAAAATATCTGGTAACTGCCAGCAATAATACAACCACGTTTACTGGTAAGCAATTGAACATGAAAATAATTTAATCTTCTTACAGAATCATGACTAAACAAGTGTAGTTCATCATGTATTAACAGAGAATTAAACTATATAATGGAATTGAAGCAGTATTTTAAATATGAACATTCATACCTAAAGTGCTCAGATACCATAAGCTTAGTACAGATGACTCCTATACATATAAAAACATTATGAGAAGAGTTAATACTGAAATATGTATATATTTTTTAATTTAAGAGCCAAAATAGAAAACCAGCTTTCCTCTTACGTATATAATTAGAGCGCCCATTATAGGCACGCTGGAATTTATTCTGATGACTGACAACCATGAAATGCTAAGAGACACTTTGAGAACTTTGTCATTTATTTTCCTGCCGTCCAGCTGCATTTAACTAACTGTCCTTCAGTTTCTTGATATGAATACATTTAGACATTAGCTAATGTATCATTCTTGACATCTATTCACCTTCAGCAGTGCATTAAAAAAAGACAATAAATTTAAAGCAAAGTCAAGGGGCAGTCTTATCTGATGCACAATAAAATACTCTAGTGCCAACAGCATGAAGTATATGTAAGGATGAAAGTTACACAATGGTTCTAAGTATTTACTCCCTTTCAAGTTGTAATGTTAAGTTATATCAAGGTTTATCCTTGTTTTTAGGACAGTGCTGCAGTATGCTATGAGTCCATATATCATTACACACTCCAAAGCTTCTGAAAGCATATGCAGTATTCCTTTGGAGTAGACCCTACTCTTAGTTCAGCCAGCAAAACTGTCTTTATTATCACCACCTGCTTTAAATACGATTAGCTTCACAGTCTGGTACTAAGTGTTTAAATTTCCTCCATTTTATAAGTTTTTCTGCTTATCCTACTTTAAAATGCTAAGCACATTACACATTCTCAACAGCTGAGGTGAGAATATCTGTTGAGAATATTAAGCATGAGTGTACAAGGTTGATAAGTCATAGGAATAAAATCATTGTATGGAAATGTTTGCTTTATGCAAGTATTATGCTTTATCAGATACGTGCCATAAAGTAGCACTTCAGAAAGCAAAAGTCAATTACAAATAAAATGCAGATAAATTTAACAGAGACATCTGTAGCAAGCCTTGTATTATTCTTAAGCATTATATAAAAATTAAGCTTCAGCCACTACTGTGGCCTATTCAAACCATCCTGATCTCTATTCCTTTTGGTCTTACTATGTCCCCAGACGTGATTCCCTTTGCTACTGGCAAATCATTTCTCTTCCTTCCTATGTAATAAGTGACAGTCATGGATTCCCCTTTGGTGAATCTCTCGGTGCCACTGAGGTTTTTTTTTGGTCTTTGGAGGCCAGTATCTACCTTCCAAACTGGGAAATAGCCAGGCTATCTGTTTCTGTCAAAATCTGGAGGCAGAGTTAGGTACCTCAGATCATTAGCGAATCATTAAAATATGCCTTCATTTTCCATATTTTTTTATACAGAAATTAGCTGGATAAAATCACGGAGTGAATGCAGATTTTGCTTTACTAGGGTTTTGTGGAAAATTACAAACGTTCTCAAAGCAATTGTCCCAAAATGGATTCTTGCACAGAATGAGGCATAACAAAATATTCAGTAATATATCAGAGATTTTCCTGGTGTAAGATGGCAGACAATGTTCCCTAAAATCCTAACTAATGTAGCCAAAGTTACACACAACAATATCCCCTATCACAAAGGCACTTTGGTTCTATTTCCATTCTTCTCAGTCTCTAGTCTCTTTTAACATTACAGACACTTGCAACCAGGCTCATTTGGGTAAAGAAGTTTGTTATAGTAATCAATGAGTAACATTCTTTTTTCAATATTTCCAGCCGTAAGTATAATTTGTGTTCAACACAGATAAGCATATTATCTGGAAGATCCTTTTATTCCTAAAAGATATTTTTTTTTAAGATAAAAATATACAACCTTTCATATGTGGTACCTGTTATTAATAATTTTACAAAACACACAATCCTTTTACACCCACACATAAAAAAGAATCAGGTCTAGTGTAAATGAAGTAGCCGTATACCACTTAAATATATTGGCTTATATAAGATGTGAAACTTAGCTAAATTGGAATTATTTCCTCAGAAACATGTGAATATCTGCATATTAAGCCTTAACACTGACAAAAAAAGAAAACAAACCTTTAAGATAGTATGAAAATCTGTCTGAGATTACAATAGGATTTTCTAAATGTTTCTTTATCCTTATTTTCATTAAAAAATAATTAATTTCCAAGAACCTATAAAATCCATACTTCTTTTTAATGTTTTCTGATGAGTGTGTGCTTAGAGGAAAATGAATTGCTTGGAGAAAAATAATTTTATATTTCAAGTGTATCACTAATAGTTGAAGCTATGTGGAAAAGCATCCAAGTCATAAATCAAAGCACTGTCAAGGAAAGGGTAAAGAGTAGGAAAGGCATCTTATTAATCCTAAGATTCCCTGGCTTATAGGTTATTTCACACATGCTGGTTCGACTTTTCACCTGCCCTGAGCTTTTGTGCAAAGGGAGACATGAATACTGTTAGAGAAAACTACAGTTTTGTACTCAATCATTTCTGGACAGGTATTGAAAATTTTCTGTATCATCTGTTGTACATAGCAAGTAGATGCATCAAATAAGCGACAGTCACTATGTACAAAGAGAATCAAGCTTAATTATTCATGGTGTAGAAATTATCACAAGAATGTGTTTTGGAGAGATTATCTTGTATAATGGAGCCAGTTTTCCCAGTTTTGTACCTTCCAGTCTGACTCATCTCTCAGTACCAGTGGCTGCTCACTGATTTGACAAGTTACAGGCAGCTTCTCAAAAAAAAAGAAGAAACAACATTATTGACATATGGTGTATCCCTGGTGCACTTCATGGCTTTGATTTCTATTTGAAAAAAGAATGGCTCTAGATGTGGGGGGAAAAAGGTACATCTAAGACAATTTTTACATTAGAGGTGAGGCTAATCAGAATTTAACAAGGTGTTATTCCATGACAAAACTGGCAAGCCGTTTAGCATATTGTCTTACTAACTAGTACGAACTTTATCTAGTGGTAGTTCAGATTAAGTATTTAGTGTAACTGGTGGTATGGGGCATATTAATCAAATGAGAAGCAGTTAGATCTTCTTTGCTTTGTAAATTATAATAAATAAACGGCATTCCTACTTGTTATTTATCTACCTTCAAACTTTAATGAATATTTCTAGACCTAATTGCTGATTTTCTATATTTAGAAGGAGCAGACACATATGGAGATAATAGCACAATGTGATATTTATGAGGTGCCAGTTCCCTTATAAATATAGAAATTGAGTAATTAGCACTAGAAATATTCATTGAAATTTCAATGCATACTTTGGGATTTGAAATTAAATTGAGCTAAAGTTGATGATCCTTGTCATAAATTAGTATTTGGGGATTTGGAATTTAACTCACTAGAGGTATGCCATCAACTACTGAAAAATTTAAGTAAAAGTAACATTGGACATAGCAAGCACATTTGGTGAAAGGAAAGGCACCAAAGGTCAATTACAGCTCTTTGACAGTGTAGGATTGTTGTTATCACAGTTTTTAACACGTGTTATTTCCCATTATATCAGACTATTTCACTTTTTCACTGTCTCTAGTGGATGATGGGTGATTTAAAACAGTGGTGGGACTGACAGGTTTCCCAGGTCAAGTCAGTACTTACAGAGTTACAGAATCTATGATAACAGAGTAATAAATTTCAATATATTAACTAGATGATTCATTGACATAGACTGATTTTGAGTTATTCTTTTAAACCACTAATAATATTTTAAATAATAATAACACCAAAATAAAGTTGCTTATGAAGATTGAAAGTTGGTTTTGGTAACGTGCCTTCTGAAAGCATCACATGCAATGAAAACTAAACTTTTAAAAATTCAATAATAATAAGCTACTTCAGACTCAAATGATTGAAAATGTGGAAATGCAAAATGCCTGTACAATATTGACTAATTTTGGCACAAAGTGTAGACAATGGTAAGCCCTTTAGATGCTTCTTTTGCATGTTGATATACCAAATCAGATCCAGTGAAGGACCATGAAGATGTTAAAAGGATCTGGGCACCTGATACGTGAGGAAAGGTGAGAGAGCAGCGACTGTTTAGCCTCAAGAAGAAAAGGTCTCTCATTAAGGCATTTATATCAGCTGGGGGGAGCAAAGAAAACAGAGACAGATTCTTCTCAGTGATGCCCAGTGAAAGAGTAAGAGGCAATGGGCACAAACTGAAATACAGAAAATTCCCTCTAAACACAAGAAAACATTTTTACTATGAGACTGGTCAAACGCTGGAACAGGTTGTCTGGAGAGGTCTGGAGGCTCCATCTTGGAGATGCTAAAAACACGACAGAACACAGTCCTGAGCAATCTACTGTGCTGGCCCTACTTTGCGCAGGGTCATTGGACTTGATCTCCAGAGGTGCCTTCCACACTTGGCAACCATTCAATTTCTGTTAAGCTTTCCAGTTTACATAAGATGCTTCTATGAAATGTGAGTTCCTATAGGTAGGAGAATGCAAACTGGAAACACCTTCAGCTACCACAAACATGGTTTTCTGTGGGAGGTGGTTGTCTTTCGGATGTTTTAAGCTGGCTGTTAATATATCACGTACCCATGAGAGCAAATTACTTGGGAAGATTTCTTATTTTTCTTATTTTTGTGCTCCAGGTACTAGCATAGCTTTTCTAAATGGATGTGACCGTTTCTGGTGGTTTTGGTTTTTTTTTACAACATCCATTATTCCAGTGCAGTTAGCTGCTTTTATCTATTGAAGTAATTTATTTTAAAGGCCAAGATACAAGACTGGATGGAGTTTGTGACTGTATTATGAAAAATAATTACAACAATCAATGTAAGAATATACTGATTTTTTTAAAAAATGTGAAAATATTTACTTCACAAGTAAATTGAAGTTAAGAACAGAAATTAATCACTTCTTGAGTTGCTTCCTTAACTATGTGAAAGTGCAATAAATCATAATGTGATTATTTATGCTAAGTAGCTTGGGTTTTATAAGAAGCTCATTAAGTGACTCCTTATCTAAGTTAAATGTTTGGGAGCTTTACTTTCATTAAATGCTATCTACATTCACATGAACAAATTCATACACAAATTCCTATTAATCAGTTTAAAATAGATTTTAATAAAACCACTAAACAATCTGAATGAGCAAATGCTTTTAATATATACAGTAGAGTTTTAACTGATTAATATTGTCCCTAAATGATAATGGATTAATAAGTTTTAAAACTAAATGCATCTAACTACTGAATAAGTAAAACCAAAACAATGTAAGCTTTGAAGGCTCCTTGTCATTAAAACTGGACCTGGACATTAGGGTGTTTTTCTAATTAAAGTGAAATTATCAGCCTGTGGTTCAAGCATGATACTTCAGGATCTAAGTAGTGAGCACAAATAATCATGTGATTCTGTAGGAGAATCATGCTTCTAACATAATTTGGAAAACTTCGATACCAGAAAAGCATGTCATACCTTAACTGCAGAGATTTTGACTGAAATGTAAAGCAGCAGCACGTGTTCTCACAATGATCACAAAACCTGGCACATTTATATGCCTTCCTTTTCATGGTTAGCTTCCATGTTTACAATCATTCCGTATTAATTAAGCATGTGGCAACAGTATTCAAAAACAGATGTGAAGTCCGCCTCTTCAATGAATTAATACTATGGCATTATGTACTACTTCCTGATTTCACAGTTATGTGAAAAGAGCTCATCTATATGTAATTAACACAAAGTGAATACAGAGATACATCACACCATTTAAAACCGCAATGAAATTCTTCATCTACAAACTGTGACGAAGGCTAGTACCATTAGAGGAGTTCACTTAATTCTATGACGACTTCTGCTGTAGTATGCTGCTAAACAGATAGATAGCTCCCACAGACACTTGCTAGGTTTCTAAAGAAGTGGAAAATCATTTTACATTTCTCTTATGTTTTTAGCGTAAAATAATGTAAAAAAAGCATAAAGAGCCCAAGGAGGCCTTGTGTAAAATTGATACATTTACAGAACATTGTTTTCCAAACAATGGAAAAAGTAGCAAGTGGCAGAACTATATTGTCACAGATAATCCTTTAATTCATCATATTTGTGTATATACAACAGAGACTCCCAAATCAGCTTCTGAATTTAATCTGGCTTTTGCTTCCCCTCTATAATGCAAAACCAAATGAATCTATCCAAAACATTTGATACTCAACTGTTAAATACATCAGAAAACTGCAGGAGAAAATTAATACTTCAATTAATACTTCATTACTGAAAGCTGAGTTTGAACAATGTGGACTAATGCAGGAGTAAAACCTGAGCAAGAAGAAAACAGAGTAGGTACTGCTTCTACTTATGCTGCTATCATGCACGGTCAGTCAGGAACAACAGAAACACAATTTGACATTATGTTTGTGCTTCACGTGAAAGTTTTAATCAGATTATTAATCTGGAAAAATCACTTCCCAGTTTAGATGCTTGACTCTTAAACATTAAGATTGTTTTATTTTTTTAATAAGATGTTTATTTAAAAATATCTTGGCATAAACATTTCTGACATGTTTCCAATTATATTGACTGTCAGGAAGAATTGATCATCAGAAAGCTAAGAACGTCTAGATACTCAGAACTTAATTCCCTGAGGAAACAGAGTAGATGGTCATAATGGAACAGTCTCACAGTTTACATCAGTTGCACAACATATGGAAACTGGAAATATTTTCCAGTAACTATTCCACTATTTCTGATAGCAAGAAAATATTGAGGTGCTGGAGGCTTCTTATGTCTTCTTCAGTTCCCCTTTGTTCCATCCAGCCTGTCCTTGGCTCTAGCCTTTACCTCCATTTACATCTCTTTTGTTACCTTTCAGCATCTCCATACCCATTGCACTCCCACTCACTCACTCTCTTCTCCCAGCTCCTCCCAGGCTGCAGTTTCATGACCACAATCAATAAATGGAAGCCATGCAGCATCAAAAGCAGTACACTTAACACCTTATTCCTTCTCCCTGGCTCTCATTTCCACTCCCGCTGTGTCTTGTGCTGGGTTAGCATGAAGCATGCTTTTGGCAAGTTAATGGACTGGAGAGCAGCAAGAGTGTGTGAAGACTAGCGGCCGATGATGGAAGTAGAGTGAGATGATGCTTTCAAAAACAGAAACCAATTTATGCCCATTTTAAAATGACTCCTTGCCTTTATAAAAACCTAGTATTTCTCCCATCAGTGCAGATCTCTCTCCCAGATCCTTTTTCCTGAGGTGCCTCACTCCCTGAACCCTTAATCTCCTCTGTTGCTTCAAGTGCTCTCCCCTCTTGGCTCTAGTTACGCTGTTTCCCCTCCTTCTCCTTACAGAGCTTTTTGAGAAGGGCAGCAGGGAGAGAGCAATGCTGCCTCTGCCATAATTCCTACAGCAACACCTTGTCACCTTCACTTCTGTCATGCAATTAGCAGCCATCACCAGCCACCAGCCTGTTTCCTATAAATCCTGCTCGCACCTTCAGTCGAAGTGTCTGGCCAATGCAGTATGCAACCTCAGAATATTTGATTGACAGCTTTAACTGCTTGTGTGCAACAGGTTTTCATACGGTTACACATTAAATAAATTTTATTGTCTTTCATTTGGAAAAGAAGGAAAAAGAAAAAAGGCAAAGTTGACACCAATTTTGTTACGGTTTATGTCCTTGTTTCTAGGTGTAATTTTTTTTTATAAGACATGTGCAAGATCAGTTTCTGGGCAAAGTCTCTTCTATTCTTCATTTTTCTTTTTATGAGAAATCAAAAGTCAGCCTGGCAAGGCCACCTTATTCAAACATCTCTATGCCAAACAGTTACATAAGGCAAACATACCAAAGAAAAATAAGATCCACAGTGCTATTTTGGGCAATTTTAGACATTACTGACAGCCATTCCTTAAAAACAAAAAGCATATTTACATAATAAACACGGAACTGTGGAATATAATACTTTCTGTCAATGCACTGTACTTTCTTTAGATGAAAGTGCCAATCTCAGTGTCCCATGTAAAACCAAACAGAGTGTAAAGACAAAATCAACTCTAAGGATTTGTCATGTCCCTGCAAGTGCTGCCAGCACTGGCTGTCCCTGCCGAACCCCCCAGGGCTCCCCCTGTCTGCCCAAGCCCAGCACCCCATGTCAGCCCCCTGGGGCCGTCAGCCCCTGCCCCAGCCATGCCCCAGCAGGGCCGGTCTCCTCCTCCCCACAGCCCTGTGCTGCCTGGCCATGGGACCCACATAACCAGGCCCACCCACAGGCCCACATCCCAGACTGGCCTCAGTCCATTCCCATCCCCATGCCAGGGGCTGGTGCTGCCCTGGTGTCCCCAGCTGCCCTGCTCCTGGCTGGGGCAGTGGGAAAGGCCCTGGCTGCCGGGTCCTGCCATCACCCACCCGGGAAGCCCCTGACACTCACGGCCCCAGGGAGCCACTGGACCCCCTGGGGCCCTGACAAGATTTATTGACAAACAAGCGTTAAAGCTCCTTGTATTGATTGTGAGGATCATATAACAAGTCCACATAGTCTTAAATTCTGTCTGGCAAATAGTCAGACTTCCAGCACATTCTATGGAAAGCCTTGTTCACTAAAAAAAGAGAGAAAAGGGATCACGATCCCAATCCATACACAAGCTGTGCCCATCAAGGAGCGCAGGAAATCTCTGCCACTGTGTACATGTCTAGTTCTGGTCACTACTGAAATGTATCTCAACATCTAATTAAATTGCTGTATGTGTCTTTACTGGTAATGGAGAAACATACGAAAAAAGAATTAGGTCATGTTGTCCAGCTGTTCAAGGCAAGCTGAGAAATTTAACTGCTGCAAGCTCTCTAATAGGTATCGTGAGATACCTGCACAGTGCTGCTCAGACCTTCCTGACAGCCTGGAGCAGCTGGAGCTCAGGAGAATTCCTCTCCTGTTAATAAAAATTTGCATTGCTTCCACTTAACTGTTCTTGAAAGAGAAGCTACTGAAAACCTAAAGTATGCACCCAGTGGTCAAACCTAATTCAGGGTCATAAACTCTATTCCACTCACCAGAAAACACAAGGGCAGCAGCTCCTGATATGTTTTACACAATTGCACAAGGAGGCAGCTTTAATCTTCATGCTTAACAAATTAAAAGCATTCAGTATATAGGAAGGTTTAATGTAACTCTCAATTTCTTATTTGAGCTAAGAGAAAAACGAATCACTGCTACACACAAGACTGCCTTTAGTAGAAATTGATTCTCACCGAAAGGACTAAGGCTTACTAAGAGATGCTCAGAGGGATTCACCTAACCTCAATCAAGACAGAATTAATGAAGAAGCAGACATCTCTTGGCATATCTTGGCATATCACCTCAACAGGAATCGCTCTGTCTCAACATTGTCACTGAAATTAATTTAATTAACTCATCCATTAATAATGAATGATCTACAAGCTTGAAAATAACCATAGATAATTGGTTTTGACTAGAATTTTCCAGTAAGCTGCCACAGAAATGGATATTTTCACTCCAGGGCAGCTTTATGATATTAAAACAATATTAGCTGGGGCTTACATAGTCTGCTGGAGTTCATAAACATCTTAGGTATTAAAAACAAAGTAGAAAAATATCTGTTTGTTCTTCTAGGCATGAAAATAGGAACTGATATTATAGTGCATCTATCGGGTCATTAAATAATAACTTTCAGTTTACCTTGTCACATGCTGTTCTTTCTTCTAGTCTGAGGGATTATGAACCTGTTAGATCTACTACAAATTATCAGAAACTAAGCAGCTCTCATGATAACAAGATCAAAACCTCAAGTTTCTCACTTGACCTAAGCTTAATCCCAGTGGCCCTGAAAGATGTTAATGGAAATAAACATTTTAAAGAGCATTTATAAGTAAATCTGAAAAGACGGGTAACAATCAAATTCATACCACTCTTGAACTGAAAGCTATAATATTTATGACTAATTTTTCATAAGAGATATGTCAACAACCTCATTCTGTGTCAAAACAACAAAACACTTTAATAACACTTTAAATGTGAGAAGAAATATTTTAATTACTAATTTACTGCTAATTCATCTCCCTCTAAGCTTCACGTTACTGGTGTCCAGATAATTTACTCTTCATTGTTAAAGCCCATTCTGCGTATTGCCAGGCATTGATTTAATTTTTTTCTTTCGGGAATTCTCCTAGAATTGACTAAGTAATTAAGACTGTCTTTGCCTCTGACTGCCATTAATTGTTGTGACAGATTGTGATCAGCCTGTATCACACTGGGAACTTCATTTTGTCCTAAACCATCCATTTTGAATTTCATGCTGAAAACACATTTAAATGTAAACTATACAAATTTATGTTGCACACTTAATGTTGATAACCCCTTCTATGCTATTCACTGAGAAAATGCCAGCTGATCTGGTACCTCAGCAGTTTCTTTTGACTACAAACCCAGTCACATGGCACTGAGGACATTTTGCCTTCAAAGCCTGAAAAAATAACAGGGAGAGACTCAAATCATTCAGGGCAGGGAGAAAATTAGGGCATAGCTCGTGAAAAGAAAGAGATTTGCCATCATATAGAAACAACACATTGCTGATTTATTGGCGTGAATTGCATATCAGGAGGTCAAGGAATTTATTCAAAGAAGCCAAGTTCTCCAAAGAAATACTTTCAAAGCTTTCTGAAAATATTAATTATATAGTACAGCAAATGATCACACTATAGGAACATAAAACAAAATACAATATTACAGATTTAACAGAAAGAAAAGATTCCTAATGCTAAGTTCTGAAAACTACAAATTGATCATTTCTTTCTTAACATGCAAAACATTAAGGGTATCATCACTCCCTGAGGTGGAAACTTTGGAGTGAATATGAGGAACATTATGTCAGTCATTCTTTTATTATCAAATCAGTAAAATAAGAATGTTTTAATATTAAATGGAAAATTAATATCTCTTAACTTGTTGCATGTCTTTGGGAAGATCAGATCACATGTTTAGTCTAATTTTGTAACTGGGTTATTTTCTAAAGTACTCTGATTTTTTGTCTGGGATTAGTTCAAGCTATGTCAGTGAAAAGGACGTTCCTTTTACAGTTTCTCAGTTATTGCTTCTTTTCATTCTTCTCTCCTGAATACCCTTTTGAGCCCCCTTTCAAGCAAAAGGTTTCATTTATCATCTCCAAAGTACAAAATATACGCTCCTACAAAACATCCAAAAGCAATTAAGAAGTCTACAACAGTCTTTCAGTTGTTTGTCTCCTTATCTGCTTTTTTTGGATTAGAAATAACCTTTTAACGCTGTGTTTTTACTGCACCTTGTGCAGTAAAGCTTTGGTTCGCAGTTTGGGTTGCTGGGTGATGCAGCAGAAGTCTGTATTATAGACTTACAGAGATTGCCAAGTGCCTCATCCCAAGAAAAGGCATTGCTTCACACTGAATCTGACAGTATATCCTAAGTCCCGGAAAGAGACAGAATGATTAGTTACCAATCAAGGCAGCCAAGAAACACCTGAAATTACAATGCTTTTTTAATGTGGAGGAAGGTGAGGAATACTTGAATAAAATTGGTCAGATGCAAAGCTTAAACTCAACTAGGTTTCCAGACAGAAATAAAAGGAATACAAATTTATTTTAAAATTTAGTCAATATTGGCCTGAAAACTGAGATAGAAGTTCCCACTGTTCTCGAACCAGGCAGAAGAATGCCAGCCTCTCTTCACTACTGCTCATTAGCATGCTCTGTAAGGCAGAAAGCTTGTTCAGTGCTTGCATGTTAGTTTACTTTTTGAGAAAACTGGAAAAGTGCAAACAGAAATACACTGACATGAGCTTCTATCCAGCCCAGAACAGGTCCAATTGAAATAAATAAGTAAATGCAGACAGCTGAAGGCATTAATACCATCATTGTCATGGTTTGGGTGTTTGGTAGACTATTTGGGTACAAAATTTTAAAAAATGGTAACAGCAAAACCACTATGAATCACATTTAAATCATCCGCTTTTTCATTCCCTTTTTTGCTTATTTCTTGCAAACTATAGCAATAGTAGAGTTGTCATTCTTTAAAAATACCTATTGTTTTTATTTTCATCCTCTCTTTCTCTCTCAATTTATTTTTTTCTCATTTACGGCCAATGTATGATTCTGTGGAAGCTCAGAGTGGACTTGCCTTGATGTTATTAAGGACAGTTTGACCAAGGAAGCTGTATTTTAAGAACTTGAAACTTTTGCTTATTACTTGCATTAAAAACATCCTTCAAAAGGGGAATGAAAGGAGGATACGCTTTATTCATAATTTATAATGCTGTCAAGTAGTAGAATTATTAGTATCTTAAATTTTTATGACATTTGCAAAAGGACATTACAAAAATACTTAGAAAATCTAACTTTATTGCATTTCACAAACTCAACTTACATTTGGACTTAAGTAATAATTAGCATTTTTACTGGCATTGAGCTACTGGAATTATATATCAGATAAAGTAATTTCAAAAGTTCAGCAGTAGTCAAAGTTCTAATTTAAATTTCAGGAAAGTATTAAAGCTGGAATCCTGTGCCAACCAGTGGAGTAAGAATGCCTAAAGCATGAGCCAGTTAACTAAATTAAACCAGTTACCCATTGCATTGAAAAGACATAACATCTGCAGGTGTAATTGCCCCAGGAAAGTATTTGCAGACCAGAGGGTCCAGACTTACCCTCTTCTGAGTTTTTAATTCAACAGTAATCCAGGCAAGACTGCAGGTAGACTTTCTCAATGAAAAATTACTAATTTTACAATGAGCACTTCATCTCCTCCCCCCATTTATTTTTCCCTTCTTTATTACTTGTCATAATATTGAATCAATTTTTATTTCCATCTTTTTAAGGGTATACAGATAATTTCAGTTGTTTGGGAGATTTCCAAGGACAATTGTTCTTTATTTATCAGGAGAAAACTGTATCTTTGGAGTTTCTGGGTTGTTTTTTTAAGATTTTGTAAGACAAATTTTACTAGGAACTTATAAGCCTAAAGACACAAATATACACCAGGGATATTTTCAAACACTCTTACCTCCCATTCATTTTGGTAGAGATTAGGTAACTAAGCTACATCCCATTCACAGGATTTCTCTGCAAGTCTCCCATTGTCCCGAAATCCCTAAAGGGAGCACAATTCATCAGCAGTTTTAATGTGAACTGAAGAGCAATTTGCAGAAGATCCAGATGTATCACTCACCTCTCTGACCTGGATTGGCAGCAGCTTGACCAAAGTTTAAAATAAAAGTCTGTTGACTAAACAGTAGCTTAACTCTTAACCCAGAAGCTGAGCAAATCTTAACCTAAACCTGCTGGTACCTGGTGAGCTAATTTTCTCTCTTCACAAATACTAATCAATTAGTTTACCTAACAGCATTTTAGTAAGGGAGAAAAGAAGATAGACAACCAAATAGAAAAACAATACTATCCAATTCCTAATTCCTGAAGTATAACTTTAATTACATCACAGGTCTGTTGTTTATACCCAAGGTAATTTCTTGGTCAAGTAGTTGCTTCCCTTTTCTTCTAGCTACACCCAACATAACAGTTAGGGATTTTTAAGTCTCTAGCAGCAAGGCTAGGTTTTAACCTGCTGCTCAGCCTGCAGTACAAGATATGCCTGCTCCACTTCCGAGTCCTCCCTTGGCATGCTCTGCTCCCACACCCAAACTGCAGCCTTCCCCCTCCCCAAGGCTGGCCTCCAGCTGCCTGAACAAACTGATTCAAAGACAGTTTGAAAGTTTTATGTGTAACTTTGGTAACAGTTCCTGTTAATTCAGTTCTCTGCTTTAATGAAAGATGATACTTCAGAGCTGCCATGGTCTTCCATATATTAGAGAATTTTTAACAGATCTTCTGCTAGCTTTGACAGCCAAACACTTGTGTTTTCCTCTGTACGTTAATTTCTTTCATTCCTTCATTCTTTAAATATCTTCTTCAAATTTTGTTAATTTCTTCTTCCCAATGCCAAAATTATTGCCCTAGGTTAATGTGACCTTTACTCCGGTAAAGTTTAAAGTGTAGTTAGTTGTCCAAGAGTCATATTCTTACCATTTTTTTCTGCTTCATTATATGCTTCTCAACAAAATACAGAAACATACATAATATAAGAATACTGTAAGCTTTTCCAGTGGTCCTTTCATTTATCTTTAATAACTGTCAATAGAACACAACTTTTTTTTTGGATCCTCCTCACCTTTAAGACATTTTTGAGCAGGAATGGACTACAGTTTAATTCTTTTAATAAACTGAATGATATCCAGCTAGAAACAACACCACTATGTAGAACTTACCTGTGTTATACAGCTAGACTACTCAATCAAACAATTTGATAAGTAAATAAATCTGTTATTTATGTGAGATGTGACAAATGAGAAGGTCTTTATCATTTAACAGCAACGAAAAATGTCATTTTTTCAAAACCAACATTAATTATTCTTAAATTAAATCTGCATTTCACAAGACACAATAAACTTTGTCAAAAAAACATTGTTTGAGACTTTTCTTGTATGTCTTTGCTTCCAAAGGAGAGCCACAGAGGCCTCAGAGGAGCCACAGGAATCCCCAGTTCAGGACTTGGGGTCTGGGTTTCAGGACTACTGACCTGTGTCCCTCTGTTATGGTTTGAGAAACCCACAACTATTTATTGTTGTTTAGACAATTATTCTATCACTAAATAACCCCTCCTTACTCGGGAAGGGGAATCAGGAAAAAACAAGGAAACCCAAAGGTTGAAATATAAACAGATGTAATAGAATGAGACCAGATAATTAAGATTATTAACACTAATGAACCAATTCCTTTGGGAGGAAGGGAAGGTCTCAGGGATCTGGCACCAGGGCACGAAGCTCTCAGGAGCTCAGTTTGAGCCAAGGCCCCTGATGTTACAGGGAAAGTTCCTTTGGTTGGTGCTGGGGACAGTGCCATGGTACATCAGCCTGTCATGGAGCCCAGCAATGCTGTTTTCACCAGAGCTGCTGGCCCCTGCTGCACACCCTTTTGCACAAAATGCTGCACTGACTATTGCATCCAGTGGCTGTGCTCTGCAAAATGAACTCTAGGGAATGTTGAATAAGATGGCCAAGTTAGAAGCCTATCTAATGAAATAATGAAATATATATAATATATACAAAACCATATCAAGCTCCCAAGATGATGATTGCATCACCAACAGGCACTGGGAAAGTCCCAGACTGGACTCAGTAATGGATGGGACCCAGATTCTGGATCTGGATTCAGGAATGCATGGATCAGGATCAAAGGCAGGCAAACAGACAGAGTCCTCCTCGGACACTGGCCATTGAAAAAAGAGGGATGACCCTTTGATCCCTCAGCTCTTATACTGAACATGAGGCAGATGGGATGGAATACCCTGTTGGTCAATTTTGGGTCACCTGCCCTGTCCACTCCTCCCTGAAGGAGTGACCCCCTATGCTTTTCTGCTTGCAACCATCCAATGGGGCAAACAAAGTTGGTTGCCCTTGGTTGTTTTAGCTATAAGAAAGAGCCTCTCTGCATACCATGCTTTGGCATAAATTACAGCTAATCAGGTCTGTCATTCTAAGAGCAGTTTCTGCACAATATGCTGTTAATTTCAGAAAGTTCAGTTAGAAGATGCTGAGCTGCAAAGTAAATTTACAAAACAGAAAATGGGTCCTGCTTTACCTCACAGAATCATAGAATGGTTTGGGTTGGAAGGGACCTTAAAGATCATCTAGTTCCAATGTCTCCTGAATGGAAGGGACACCTTCCACTAGACCTGGTTGCTCAAAGCCCCATCCAACCTGGCCTTGAACACTTCCAGGGATGAGGCCTCCACAGCTTCCCTGGGCAACCTGTTCCAGTGCCTCACCACCCTCAGAGTGAAAACTTTCTTCCTGATATTGAGTCTAAATCTACCCTCTTCCAGTTTGAAGCCATTACCTCTTGTCCTATCACTACATGTCCTTGTAAAAAGTCCTTCTCCAGCTTTCTTGTAGGCCCCTTTCAGACACTGGAAGGCTGCTCTAAGGTCTCCCTGGAGCCTTCTCTTCTCTGGGCCAAACAACCCCAACTCTCTCAGCCTGTCTTCACAGGACACATGCTCTAAACCCTCTGATCATCTTTTTGGCACTCCTCTGGACCCGCTCTGACAGGTCTATGTCCTTCTGATGTTGGGAACTCCAGAGCTGGACACAGTATTTACAAAAATATGAGTGCCAAAATGTTATTTGTCAAAATTAGTAGTCATAATCCACCAAAATTCTAAAAAATAACCCCCCAAATAACTCAGAGAGAATTGGCATATGTGCAGGGGATATAGAATAGGCGTGTGAATACCTCAGGGTACTGTATAATGTTAGACAAGAACTGTAACCTGAGGTCATGATAAAATGACCATACATCAGGCCAAGGAAAAAAAATAGTCATAGTTGTCATCACACTGACTGGCAGGGTTTCTGACTTTCAGTAGTTTGGCTGCCTCTATCATACCCTGTCTGTGTTGTTTAGTGTTGTAGGGGTTGTTTTTCTTCTCTACTTGCTTATTTTAAGGCAGTTGTCAGAGAGGAAAGCTAGCACAAAAGTGGTCTTATTCTCTCCTTAGCCTATTATAACTCCACTGAAGTCAGAGAGGATTGTTCCCAATTTACACCAGAGAAAGAACAAGCTAAAAAGAAATAGGCTTGATTGACTGCTGTGAAAATTATTAAACATTTAGGCCTCACATAGAATAAAATTACTGAAGCTCAATCTCATGTCACTGAGTCATCAGAAACATATCACTGGTTTCACTGAAGCTTATTTGCTAATGTGCCACCACATACAAGTTTGATGCAGCCAGTGGTGAAAGAAAAGCATCACTTATTATTTTTAATATGGTAACTGCGATTACAGGTAGCTTTCAAGATATGTATGTCCATAGGAAAAGGAATTACATGGATTTTTTTTTTTTTTAATAATCCTGGCAAGCAGAGTTTTCATTAATACTGCAGTGGGAAGCAACATTTAAAGCAGTGGGTCTGACATTCCTCAAGAGAATAATTTCCTTTAAAACACTTAGGCAGCAGGAGTTTCTTTATCAGTGTCAAAGTAAGGGTAGGTACAGCTTAAAGTGACAGGTTTAATCGTTTCTAAACACAGCCTTCACTTCCTTAGCTAAATGTTCCTCTCAGAACTGAACAGAACATTTATGCACTCCCTATGCCTAGGTTTTGTAACTGTCATTTTTTTCAAGTGGTCAAATCATCACAAATTCTCTGAAAAATTTTGAGCATGGGGGCGGATGGAGGAAAAAATGGAAAAAAAATAATTGCCACAGCTTTAAGTTATCTATTGTAATATCTGTACTCTCTCATCAACTTTAAAAAAATGTATGGTGGTGAGGTTACTCCGGTGTTTTGAATGACATGCATTTTCAGAATGTAATAGCGTATGTTTCCATTTGCCAAGTTTGATTACTTGAACCTTACTGTAATGAGAGAGCTAGATCTGCAGCTGCTTCCCAGACCAGGAATCTCACTGAAGACAAAAAACATCTTGTAAGAGAAGCTGCTAGTCAAAGAGAGGGTGAGGAGTTAGACCATAGTTGCTTGGAGTGGGGGCAAATGAAGGTAAAATGGTGAATCAATCTGGACTCATGGTGGAGGAGGAAAATATGGGAATATACAGCCCTAAAACTGCTGTATCAAACAATCATTATGGGACTTGTTAGAGGAGGAGAGGGTGGTCTAGGAAGCACTAATGAAGGCGGAGATCAGTTTGGAGTGGTGACACTGGAGTTCTGGTTTTTCCTGTGGTCCACGCTGTGAAAGGATAAAGGACAGATTTAACTCTAAGATAGCAGACACTATTGGGACACAAGAAACTGTTGTGAAAAGCCCAAGATGTTCAATCCCTCCTCCTTCTTCCAAACACTTCTCAAGCAACCTGAGCAAATGCAACTGCCCATAAGCAACATAAAGTTTGAGAATAACCCTGTGAAGCATCACAGACCATGGAAAATGACATATCAAAGATGCCTGCTGTAAGAGATAGTCAAAAGCAGTCAAAGATGTATTTTCTTCAGGATGCTTATGGATGAACGCAAAGTAAAGATTAAATGCCTGTTCCTAAATGTATTTTCTTCAGCAAGGATTACTTGCTAGGCATGCAAATGTTACTATTTTCCAAACCACGTTTTTGACTGACATTCCAGTGACATTTCTAAAAGCAGAGGATCAATCATTTGTTATCTATATATATATATTTGCAATAGAAAATCCCAAAATTATTACATTAAACATTACAATGGAAAGCTTTTTGGATGCAGTATCTTTATGAAACAACCAAAGCGTTTATTTGCCCAAGGTCCAATCTCTGGTAAAATGTTCTACAGCAGCAGAGACATGATTTTATAGCCTAGTACAGCATGCAAATTGTCAGTTAAGATGAAAGCTGAAGGGTCAACACCTCTGGTTGAAAGCTTGTGCAATAAAACCTGACTCTTTTTTTTTTTTTTTTTATAGGAGCAATGTGTACCTTATATCTGAAATGACAGCCTTCCCGTATCTTTTTGCCTCATCAACATATGTTTTTATACCCTGTCTGAAAGTGATTTTTTCCCTCCTAACTTGTACTTGGTTTCTGTGTCCCTTTGCTATATTTTGCCATTGAACTTGGTAACTGTGTCATCCGGGATTTGGTTTGTATGCAAAACATTTGCATACAATACAGTTGCAATACAAAACATTGTATGCAGAACATTTTATTTAATCTATTCCTAGCATTATGAAAGAAGCCCCAAACTCACTCTTAAAAGAGAGTAATACAAGGAGGTAAACATTCTGAGTATGAAAATTCCCTAATTTAGGAAAGTTCTGAAAGCTTCCCACTACAGCTTCTTGATCAGCTGATCATAGCCTTTACCTGAGTGGTCTAAAACTGTCACAAACTTTAGGCAAAACTTGATGTGCGTGAACAGCCAAAAAAAAAAAATACTCTGACTAAAAATATCCGCAAGTTTTGAGGAGCAGAAAAAACTAGATATAACTTGCCACTTGGGGACTTGTCTTTTAGTAAAGCTAACTGGTGAAGCACAGGAACGAAAACCCTCTTCAGTCTTTCTATGTGAGAATGCTGCTGCTGCAAAATTCCTGTGTTGCTTAAGTCTTGTTAGCCAATTATAAATGCCAATACTTTGTGCTGTCTCTTGTTTTTCTTTGAATTCTCAGCTCAGTATTGTACAAACTTGATTCAAGCTTCTGTATAATCCTGTTATAAATTCATTGCCTTTTCACTTAAAGCCTTCAGTTTAATTCTTTCCTGGATGGATCTGTCAATTCATTCACACTGAGTAGCCACACAAGGGCTTTATTTCTTGCTTTTTAATGTGCCAGTCACGGACAGACACGAGATCCCACTGCAGTATCTCAAATGAGCTTCTACAGTACAAATGTTCACACAACTGCAAGAGACAAACTTCATTTCATCTGGTGAGACTTTGGTTGACACTAAGATTAAGAGCTTAACAAATGCAATGGTCTGCTCTGTTACCATTCGAGAGTTTCTTGTTTCGCCGTGCTATGAAAGAGAAATGAAGGACCGTCTCACTGTCTAACATTTTCTCATCTCTTGAGTGTTGTATGTGATTAAAAGGCAGGTGAGGAGATTTCAGATCAGTCATACAAAATATCCAAATCTGTACCTATAGGAATCTTGTCCTTTGGCCACCAAAGGTTCTCCCTTTCAGACTACAGCTAAAAATAATCCATTTAAGCTGGACATGACAGAAAACAGACAAGAAGCTAAGTAAACGTAGCAGTAAATGAGTCTGAGTATACTTGAGACTGTTCTGCTTTTTTGTCACAGTGAATCCTTGTGTCATTAATTTTTTCTTTCTTGTTCTAGTATTTAACACCCTTATAGCTGATTTTATTTGTTTTTTACCCTTTGGGAGAACTTTCATTTTTACTTTTTACTATTGAATACCCCATTTCATCTGAGAAAATAAAGTCTTTGCCATTTTTTCTTCCTCTCTGGGGAAACAGACAAAGCAGTGTGTTTTTAATTTGCTGATAAAACTAAAAATATCCTATAATGCCTCCAGTGAAGTGCAATAATTTAAAGGACTGAATACAATGCCTTTGGTAGAAGATGAAAACAGCATCTCCATAGGGTAAAAAAATATTTCTGGTCTTATATACCCATGATTATGATGGTTATTATTAAACTGTCACATCATATCAGCGGGTAAACAAGTAGCTATGTCTAGATCATATTAACTATTGTGACAGCTATAAATACTGCAGTAATGACTCTCCTGCGGGCGATAGAACAGATAAGAAAATGATTGAAGCTCCATGCGTGTACTAACCATTTACAGGTGATTCTGCAACAACTTAGACAAGCTCTGAAGTAAGAATAGCTGCTTGCCTTAGAAGTAATGTAGTGCCTAAACAGCAGTCTGAGCTGTATGCTGTTGAGCTTTCATCAGTAATACAATGCTTGATTTTAATACTATTTCATAACAAATGCAAATAAAGTAATCAGAATTAAAGTCTTTCTTCAAAGGTGATCTGTAAAGGGAGAAAAACATCCATCTATGTCTCTACTTTGGTTTTGATGTATAGTTTGAGGGCTTTTTTACAGGGTGGGAGGTGGTTGCTTTAAGATAAGTTTGCATGCCTCTAAAAATATCAGGAATATCAAATGCAGTTTTCCTCCCCTGCATACACCAGTAGAGAGAGTAAATAAAAAGATGCCATTAGTATTCATTCACAAGTCTTCACAGTTCTGTGTCTTTCTGATTGCTAGCTCAGCAAACACCATGCAAGGAGGAAATAATGGTATGTGCCCTATATTCAAATTACTAAGGGTGATGGTTTCTGAGGGTGCCATTAGAAGTCACGTCCTGGAGAGCCTCAAGTAGATAAGAAGACAACTTTTTTCTGCTTGCTGACAAATGCTGCAAAAAAGAAAAGGTCAATAATATCTGAGCCTTAGAATCTTAATTAGCTAATTATGGTTTCTGCTTGCTTCAAGCAAAGATCCACAAAAATATAAACCAGAAAAATTGAAATAAAATTATGTTGTGAAACAGTGAAATTAATTCCATTTTTGAGGAGGTTTTTTTTTTAACTGCACTTTTGATGTGTCTTGCAAATCTACTTCGGAACTCAGTGGGATTCATTTAAACAATTTGGGGCCATTGGTTGATGAAAAGCTCAACCCAGCAATGTGCACTTCCAGCCCAGAAAGCCAACTGCATCCTGAGCTGCACCAAAAGAAATGAGGCCAGCCAGTTGAGGGAGGTGATTCTGCCTCTCTACTCTACTCTCATGAGACCCCGCCTGGAGTACTGTGTCGAGCTCTAGAGCTCACAACATAAGAAGGACATGGACTTGTCAGAGCGGGTCCACAAGGATCATCAGAGGGTTACAATGCCTCTGCTATGAGGACAGGCTGAGAGAGTTGGGGTTGTTCAGCCTTGAGAAGAGAACGCTCCTGGGAGACCTTAGAGCGGCCTTCCAGGCCAAAGAGGGCCTACAGGCAAGATGGAGAGTGACTGTTTACCAGAGAGCATAGCGATAGGACGAGGTGTAATGGTCCTCTCGGCAAACTGGAAGAGAGTAGGTTCAGATTAGATATCAGGAAGAAATTTTTTACTCTGATGGTGGCGAGGCACTGGAACAGGTTGCCCAAGGAAGCTGTGGAGGCCCAATCCCTGGAAGCGTTCAAGGCCAGGTTGCATGGGGCTTTGAACAACCAGGTCTAGTGGAAGGTGTCTCTGCCCATGTCAGGAGACATTGGAACTAGATGATCTTTAAGGTCCCTTCCAACCCAAACCATTCTATGATTCTATGAATTTAACAGAAAATTTAAGATTTCAGTATCACTGTTTTTAAAGCTTTATAATAAACAAAATATATGCCTGAATGTATCGTTTTTATTAAAAAATATTGTGAAGAGATTTTCTAAGTGCTGTGATTTGACATATGGCTGCTGTTAAAGTGCCCTTTACTATCTTCTGCAAATTACCTAGAGGACTAAGCTACGGTTTTTATACTCACAGTTACTTAAGGACACATAGGAGGATATTATATCTACAGCAGTTCATAGAGGCATTTTAATGATACAAAAAGAGAACCTTTTGATTTTTCTGCATTCAGTCTGCACTTATATATGGTATATCATGAAGGAGTTTTTATTAATGAATGCTCATTCTTGAGATCATTCTTATAAGAAGTTTAAGATTTTGCACAATTTTACATTATATATTATGAAAAAGGATTACAAGTAACTATTTATTCTTGAACAATGAAGGATCAGAAACTGTAGGAGCAGACAAAGAAATGTCTGCAAGGTACTATTTTGTGGAAATAATGTGATTTCCACAGTATTGAAAGGTTTTGTGGCAGAAAGGGACGAAAAGAAAATTTCTTTCTTGAAAATATCTGAATGTTGTAGTCTGACTTACCCGTATTTGAATTATAATATTTTCATTAATATGAAATATGCATTTATTAAAGTACTGACTTGATATTTGAGCTACATAAATGTTTTTTCAGCAGCATAGTACAAAAGGCAACCTGAAGCATTTAAACTATCATGAACCAGAATATTTTGGAATTTCAATATAAAAAAATGTTCTGTAAGAAATTTAGAATTGTTTAAAAACAAAAAACCCCACTTAAAATAATGAGAATACATGTCTTACACTTTTTAGATTATCACGTAAAGCATAGTGGCATGCAGCTACATATACTCTATTGCTCCATACACATACAGAGGAAGGTATTTTACATTTTACATTAGTTTTACCATGCTACTTGACTTGGAGAAACTACCACTTCTGCAACAAAAGGCCTGTTTCCACATGCCTTGCAGTAAGTAACACAAGTAACTCCTCCAGTGTTAACTGAACAGTTAACATTTGCTCTTCCATGCACAAATGACTATGTACCTGAATACGCAATTTCTTCTCTAATTTAAATGCTATTCTTTCATTGACATTCCCCAGGTATTATTCTACCAGTTCATACAAACTGTCAGCCTTTGCTACATACAAACATCTCTGTCCCCTCCTCTTCTCAAACCCTGCGAACAATATGTGCACCAAGCTTGCTTCTGCAGTGCTCAACCCATCACGCTCAACTCCTTTCCTCCAGATTTCCTCTCAAGCAGCAGCAGTTCCTGCTACGCAATTCATTTGCCTCTGTTACTATAGCCAGGTTTAATTGAATAACTGAACTTCATTATCTATGTAAATCTTTCTTCTCCCCGCCCCCACCCTCAGTTAAGAAGTAATAGCATTAAATCACCTGTACTATATTTATCATTCTTATGGGCATAATGATGTACAGGGAAGAGAAGCAGTGAAAACACTGAGGCCGCTGCAAGCCTCTGAACAACTGCTCATAGCCTATGTAAGAAACACAAACCAGCAGCACAATTTTTTGCCACTGCTGCTATTTAGTAATTAAGCTCTACAGCTTTCGTTTTGTTATTTGACAGATTTGAACATACTAGCATAAAGACATCTGGAAATTGGAAACTCCAGGTCAGCATGTTTTACCCTTGCACCTTTTCGCCTCCATCACAGTGCCCCAGCAGAATACACACAAATCGATACAGGAACAACACTTTACTGCTCAAGGATATGAGCAATTGCGACACTCACTCCTAGGACTCCAAAGCCTCTGCAAGGCCAGCCATAGACTCTCAGCACTCAAGACAATTTCAGTGCTGCCACTGCTTAGAAATCCAGTGATGGGTAGGACGATCAAGCAGTTGGATTTAGTTTAGATAAAACGATATTAACTAAACACTATACCTTCTCAGGTCCCTGTTCAAATGTAATGTACAGTGGCCTTGTAAGGTTCCTTTCTAACATTTCCCCACAGGGTGAGATTTATTTCCATTGTACATGGTGTTTTGAAGCAGGATCCAATCATCTGTATTTGACACAAACCAGGATATCGCTTTCCATTGACTAGGTAGGAGCTAGGCTAAATGACCTCAGCAGAGGATGTCTCAGTTCATGTAAAAATTTCTTGGCCAGTTACCATTCTTTTTGATCATTTCTCTACCAGAAGCCACCTCAACTCTTTCTGAGCACTCCCATCCCTTTGGGCAGGTCTTACTCCCAGGGCAGAATGCTGCTGGTGCTGTTGAGGCTACATAGGGAGAAGAGACACCTCCCCAGGCACTGAACCCCTACCAGGACACCACCTGGTCCTATGTGCTGGGTGCTGGCAATGGGGACCAAAGGTGGTACATGGGACTGGAGCATTTCTCTGCTACCACATGAAGAATGAGTCGAGAGTTGTTGATACAGGGGCAATGGGGAGCCAGTGGTGGTATCAGGGCTGGGGGCCAGGATGAGGAGGGTGCCAGGGAGGCCAGGGGTCCATGCAGGGCTGGGTGCTCCCCAGACGTTACTGCTGTGCTATACCCTTCCCTGGGTGGCAAACCCTCATGCAGACCCTGCATGATGCCAGCCCAGGAGCTGCCCTGACACCCTTCCTCTGGGCACCATGGACAAGTCCTCCCAGTCAAGGGGGTGGTCGCCAGCCTTGGGGACCAGGGAACCCCTGCTGCGAAAGGCCTACAGGAGCGTAGGCCTTGGTGTGGGCACCAGCACCTCAGAAGGGGAAAAGTGGTCCCATACTCTCCTGAGGCACGTGTGTGACTACTCCTTGTCTGGTTCTTCTGTGCCTCCCTGCTCCTGTGGGGGACATTGCTTTGCTCCTGGCTCTATGTCTGCTGCTCTGCACACACTGCAGCACCTCCAGGTGTGCTTGTGCGCCTGAGATGGGTTCAACATTTCATCTCCTGAAATCCTTTCATCTGTGTCTCCTCCTGCCTCTGCTGTCTTCAAATGCATGACATCTCCCATCTCAAGGATGAAAATGTTACATGTTCATCTGGATCCTACCCAGCTGTGCCAGACTGGTTGCAAATAGGATTTGTCCACAGCTGTAAGAGAACATCTATTGAAAATTTTACATGACCAGTAGAAAAACTTCACTCCAGCATGACTTGGGTCTCTTCCCAAGATGCCTACGTGAAGCAAATGGATTTCTGACTGTGAAAGAAGTGATCAGGGCCAGGACTGGTCATTTATAACCTGTGCTTGGGACTGCTTGGTGCTGACAGATTACAGAGGAGAGAGGTGACTGGCAGCTGAGCAGGAGGTGGCATGGGGCACTTGGAAAAGGAGCTGTGAGACATGCTGCAGGGTTGTGGGCTGCGAGGAATGCTGTGCCAAAAGCTATCTGCTTCACGAGGCGTTGAGCAAGAAAAGAGGAGCTACAAATCTCAGATTAGCCCGAAGTGGTGACATTCATCAGAACAGACAACAGAGGTCCCTCACGAGTGCTTTTCCAGCATGTTTGAAACTGTCAGGAAGTGTATGGAAAACCTGGACTGTGTTTCTTGACTGTATCAGCCAAGTGAAGGAGTAATGTGAAACAATCTTGCAAGCTGTGTAGATGGCAGTGTTCTTATACAAAAGCAGCAACATACCATCTCAAAATTAAGAACAAACACTTTCGTGATTGAGGATTTAGATGGAAAAGCAGCACCCTCTGTAAACATCTTTGCCTTCTGAAGAGGTGAAAGGAAGCTCATGAAGCTGACACAAGTATGATATTGTTTTCTTTCCTAGGCCAGTGTTAAGAAAGAAAGGCAACGTTCATGCTACCAGAAGGATCTAGAACAAACTAATTCTATATCTTTATGGTTGGGATACTCACCTATGTATAGATGCTCATTTTCTATTAAAGCATTACCATGCTAAAGCAACAATAGTCCTGGAAAATCAGGACTCATCTATTAGGTGTCCTAGTTACTGAACTGCAAGGTAGATCATTCTCCTCCTGAGCTGCATGATTTCTCCACTACAGAAGCTATGTACCATCTTCACTTGAAAAAATAAAGTTGCTATAATGGCTTTTTCAGAGAGCTCTCTCAATAGTTTGTGCTAGGTATGCATTCACTACATGCTCTCAGGAGACTTAGGCTTTATTCCACCTGGTTCCTGGATTTCAACATGAACAAAGGCATCTCATTGCTCACATCAAGGCAGTTCAGGACAAGCAAAGAAAATTGCTAGCTTCCAGAGAATGTACAAAAGGTGAAAATAAGATGCCTACAACTTTTGGATACTTGCAGGGGTATAGTAAGAGACATTTTTTATATGGCTTTTTTGATGGACATGCTGAAAGCCAATCTATGTTCTGTTTAAGACACCCACATCATTATTTTGATTGTGGTGTCTCCTTTCTGAAGCCATCTATAATTCTGTGCATGAAACTGCTTATTCACTGATTGTCAATTACATATACATGGAAAAGTACATTTAGGAAGTGTGACTTCTGAATCTTTTTTTCATAGGCCTAAGATATAACAAAGAAAACCTACAAATACAATAATGCAATGCCTGCTAGAAGTGATTATAATACCATGCAGGAAACAGGTGTAATTTACCGAGAAAATAAAATCAAGGATTTACTAAGAGTCACTTTTTAAATAAATATGGAAATTAAAAGTCTGTATTATCCTTTTGGCTTTACTATGTGACTGTTTGATGTGTATAATTTTATATTGCATAAATAAATACTATTAGAATACATATTAATAAATAATAATTAACTTTTAGCATTTTTATTGATAATAAATCAATGTAATTTAGCATTTATGATTTTTAGCTTATATCATACTATGATTGAACATGGGATTTTAGTCCTGATCTAGTTATACTTCCTATATGCAGGTCTTAACCAGAAGAGCCTAGAATCATAGAATGGTTTGGGTTGGAAGGGACCTTAAAGATCATCTAGTTCCAATGTCTCCTGAATGGAAGGGACACCTTCCACTAGACCTGGTTGCTCAAAGCCCCATCCAACCTGGCCTTGAACACTTCCAGGGATGAGGCCTCCACAGCTTCCCTGGGCAACCTGTTCCAGTGCCTCACCACCCTCAGAGTGAAAACTTTCTTCCTGATATTGAGTCTAAATCTACCCTCTTCCAGTTTGAAGCCATTACCTCTTGTCCTATCACTACATGTCCTTGTAAAAAGTCCTTCTCCAGCTTTCTTGTAGGCCCCTTTCAGACACTGGAAGGCTGCTCTAAGGTCTCCCTGGAGCCTTCTCTTCTCTGGGCCAAACAACCCCAACTCTCTCAGCCTGTCCTTATAGCTGACATGCTCTAAACTCTCTGATCATCTTTTTGGCACTCCTCTGGACTCACTCCAACAGGTCTATGTCCTTCTTATGTTGGTTGCTCCAGAGCTGGACACAGTATTAAGGTGGGGTCTCATGAGAGTAGAGTAGAGAGGCAGAATCACCTCCCTCAACTGGCTGGCCTCATTTCTTTTGATGCAGCTCAGGATGTTGTTGGCCTTCTGGACTGTGAGCGCATATTGCTGGGTCATGTTGAGCTTCTCATCTACCAACACAGCCAAGTCCCACTCCTCAGGGCTGCTCTCAATCTCAATCATTCTCCACCCAGCCTGTATTTGTGCATGGGATTGCCTCAACACAGGTGCAGGACCTTGCACTTGGCCTTGTTGAACTTCATGAGGCTGGCACAAGCCCACATCTCAAGCCTGTCCAGGCCCCTCTGGATGGCATCCCTTCCCTCCAGTGTGCCAACCGCTCCACACAGCTTGGTGTCATCAGCAAACGTGCTGAGGGTGCACTCAGTCCCAACATCCATGTCCCCAACAAAGATGTTAAATTATAGCAGTCTTAGTACCAGCCCCTGAGGAACAGCATTTGTTACTGTACACCACTTGGACACTGAGCCGTTGAGCACTACTCTTTGAGTGCAGCCATCCAGCCAATTCCTTATCCACTGAGTTGTCCATCCTTCAAATCCATGTCTCTCCAATTTAGAGACTAGGATATCATTTTGTAATAATCAATGGCTTAGTGCTGAAACTATAACCTCAACTGAATTTTTAAGTTTGGCTTTATACGTTCTTAAATTTGCCTGTAAAAGTTGTGATTATTTCAGTTCTGCATCAGAAACTGCCATTGAAATGTATGGCGTACCTTCCACCAACATCAACCAAGCTCAGTTGACTAGGCTATTCAGGTTTTCTGGACAGCACTGTGTAGTTACTCTTAAACTGTTTAGCTGAGCTGGGAAAACCTAATCTATTTTAAAATGGCCAAAACATAAAGATAAAAATCAAATTACCAAAAAGATACTTTTAACCTTCTTTCAGAAATGCTACTGATTCTGAATTAAAAGCCCTTTAGTTTGAATTTTGTTCTTCATCTTTCTTCTTACTAGCTTCTGCCTTCTGTGGTTCTTAGTGGGAGTCAGAGTAAGAACAGTTGCTCATTAAGTTGTAATGTACTGCTGTCTTCGCTCACACACTACTACTATTAGCTTTGAAGTGCAGAATCAGACATGGAAATTAAAACTGCTTGTTAGTCATAACAAGTATAAACTATATCAAATCAAGACACTAGCATACAGAAGGTAAAAGAATCACATTACCACATTAACTTCAGTTTGGTACAGATTATGACTATAAAATGAAACAGAAGTTGGCTCAGGTATTCTTATTTATAGTTAGTTACTGTTTGCAACTATTTTAGATAAACATTTCTGCAATGTCCTGGTAATTCATGAGACATACAGAAGACACAGAACTCCTCATTTGTATGAGGTCTTCAGTAGTTGAATCTGAAAATGACTTTGTTATACACCTATATGGCATTTAGTATTTTATTTGGCTAATACATAGTACACGGTCCTACTTTTTATTTAGCATTTTATAAAGGAGTTAACATAAAATTCACATAAAACAAGAAGTAGCTATCATTGTCTAGAATGACAACATACAGCAAGTAATTTGTGCTCTTATAGTAATTGGATGTGAAACATAATGAGTCCTGAAGTTGTCTTAAGACTGTTTTTAAGGTAACAAAAAGGTAGCTGCTGTAAAGCTACAAGTTTAGATAACTTTCTGAAATGCTGTCTCTGAACCCCTATATAACCCCTATATTAGATTAGAGACCCTGTAATGTTCTTCTCATCTTGGAGTTATAACAAGTACATTATAGTACAGTGGGTTATAGCAGCATGATAGATTGCTGCATTTATCCTGCATATTAAATTTGCTGATTATCTATGATCCAATATATTTCAGCTTCTGACCATCTGTTAGAAAAAGCTTGGAAGCTTCATTATTAGGTAATTGTTTCATAATTATTCTGAGAAGATGTCTAATGTAAATTTTCTCATTTAAATTATATTATAATTTATTGAAGAAGTTTTTAATCTTCTTGCTTTTTGCCTGATTGTTTTCAGCCAACATCTGCCATGTATGAAAAGCTAAAAAATATATATAAAGCCTCACATGCATCAAGGTTCTTCCCAGTATCCAGTAAACACAGCAAATGTCCAGTAACAGTTGGTATCCACACAGAAAAAGGCACTAACCATATTGAATACGCTCTTCCAGCTGTTGATGCAGAGATTTAGCCTAGGGAGCTGTTTACAAACGTATTTGGCTATTTTACCATCTGGTATTTACTAACTCTGGGTGCAGTCCTGCTTGCAGTCATGTGATTCATCCAAATCACGTCTATAGGAACTAATTCCAGAGGCATAGCTGGGATCAATTACCTTAGTGAAATGGTAAGAATTTGAGGCTCTTTAAAGAAACCTATATGCATGAAATGCTCAAACGTAGCAGAAAGAGTCAAGTTCCTTTGAGCACTATCTTTTCTGAAATTAAACAATTTTTTTCCTCCCTGTGAGACATTTGGTCTTCTTGCTCCAAAGGAAAACTTATTGCTTAAAGCTTTCTGTATTGGGCTAAACCTTTGCTCTGTAAATGGAACCATTCACCATTTATTTAAAAGGAGTTTTAAAATTTCTTCTAATAAAATCTTCCTGTCAAAAGAGTCAGAAGGTAGGAAGAGAACTGCTGAAGAACGTGAAGAAAAGATGCATATTTAACGTAACTTGACTACATATATGATGTTTTAGAAACCACCCTCAGTGTTCCTCTAAAACAGTCAATGGCTTCAACTACTGAGAAAAAAAGTAAAACATTTAAAAAAAAAAAAAAAAGAATTACATAAGGGTATGTCAAAACCATTTTTTTCCTAAATATAATGGGTACCTGAGCACTTCAATATTTTTATATGCGAGAGATATTTCACTTTTAGTGTGTTTATACAAGATGCAGCAAGAAGCACATAGAAGAAACAGATGAATGCTGGGGTAAAATAAGAAAGGCTAATATATTCCTGTAAGCAATACCAGATCAATATAAGCAGCTGGCTTCGGAGTGCAAATGGTAGTTATAAATAAAATATGGTATGACGTGGAAGTTAAAAAAGAAGTGAATTCAAAGCAATACTTCTGGTTGTTTTTCTGAAACTATCCAAGACAGTGAAGTGGCACATCCATATGTGCATTGGAAGAGTTGAACAGATAGTTCATTAGAAAGGTGACAGAAAGTCGATGAATACTGGAAGGGAGACTCAAAACGAGAAGTTTTTATAATGTGGCAGATAGAAAAGGAATACCAGTTTTTGTTGCAGAATGGGTAAATAGGAATATTTGGAAGGAATTAGTGACAGGATTGTTTCTAAACATCATTTGACTACTCATACTAATTTGGCTTTTACTAATCATACTGTTATATTCAGAGACTCCTAAGAACAGCAGGACTGAATTACTATATTTCTCTGGTTTTCTGTATAAAAGAGATTAGGCTCCATCAATCTATAACACCACTGTTAAAATCAAATATCACTGGGAGAAAAATTCTGAGAAGTTCACAGGACAACTTGGAGCTATGAACTGTGCTATCTTGTGGGTGCATACATAGTTTAAGATGTTGTGTCCCGCCTGTTTTCACCCTTAATTTATCAAGCTTTGTATGGCAGGTTTAGTTCTTCTGTGCTACTACTTAGTAAATTTCAAGAGACATAAGCAGTCAAAATCTTTCCTCCATTAGAGGTGCTTATGGGCTGTGTTCAAGACATAGATCTTGCTCGTTTCTCTCTATTAAACTAGAGGCTGAATCTCTTAAATAGCTTGCGTAAAGGAATTTTTCCCACAAATACAGTTCCTCTAAAGTTGCTTTTAATTGTGAAGCCTGAACACTGAGTCCACTTTGTAACTCACTTCCAATAATGATATCTATCTTTTCTTGAGAAATCCTTGCCCCCATCCTGCATGTAGTATTTCCCTACTTCCAGAGTTGCATTAGCTATTTGAATGAGAGCAAACAGCTTAGAAGATAACAGATGCCATAAATTGTACCTAGTAGACTCTCTGAAGCTGTACCAATTGAACATTTACTGGGTGTTTTTTCAGCCTTTTTGGTAAAGCTTTCCCCAACAGATGAATTAAATTTTAAGCTTTCTACAGCAGTACTTCTGGGTGTCTTGACTCCTCTGGAAATATAAGTATGCAAGCTTTTTAAGATTTGAAATATATGTTGAATCAATTTCTAAAGTTTAATCTCCTTGATGATAAAAGAGTAATACAAATAATCTTTATTTTTATAAAGGCTTGTAACAAAAATAATTTCATATGGAGTAGGAATTTCTCTTTACTGCTTGGAAGTTACCAACTGATTCTGTCTGTGATTTAAGGGATAAATTGTGCTCATTCCTTCAGTTGCCACTGGGGTAGAACCAAACTTCAAAATATCTATGGACATGTGTCATGCATGGTCACGAGTATCATAACCTCTGTGTACACAGCTATACAAATGCATTAGTTTGGACAGAACCACAAGTAAATCCCCACTATACATACATAAGCACCTTCAAAACCAACTTCCGCTTAGAGAAGAAAATCCATTTGTTTGAAACTAAAGACAGGAAAGAGTTGGTCCTAAACAAGTACATTTCCTACAGATGAAATAATTTTCATTCAGATGTTTAGAAATTGTGCAGGTTCCTACTGAGGGATATTTATGCCAATAGAAGGTTAGAATTAGAATTAAATTAGACTTAGGACTCTATCATTAGTTACGACAAAAGCAAGAGTATTAGATTTCATGAGAAAACTTTCTTCGTGGGTCATTAATATAAGCTCAAAGCAAGGTTCATACTAGGACTGACAATGGTGTTTCTAATTGCAGAGCTTCTATACACGCCCAATTAAAACCTCTTTTGTGCCACACTATCTGACACATCTGTTATTAATAAAGTATAAAGGAAATATTGCCTGTTTACCAGTGTGATAACAGTCATACAAATCCTGCCCTGGTAGTAACTGAGAGGAAAAGCTGTGCTAATAGTTAAAGTATTGGGTTTAAGATCATATACACAGTTAGTTCAAATTCAGCTGACAAATTTGGCAAATATTTCTTGGCCTCCAGCTCTCTTTAATAATCAATTTCATCATAAATTTCTTCTTATTTGTCCTTGTTACCTGGCAGTCTCACAAGGTCCCAATAACGTTTCAAGGATAAGTATGTGCTAAAACTTTATTTCAGACCAGTTGGAGGACTATAGCTGTATGGCCATCAAAACAGACCTCTTTTTAATATGAGCAAACACTTCGTAAAGACAAGTATTGTAGTGTTGTTTAAAGATGAAAGACTGAATATCAGACTGATTAAAAAACAAATTCTGTGAAGACCATAAGCATATGCTTCAGAAAAATATTTTGAATGGATCCCAGATGACTTTCTGACACTTGTGATGGGCCTGTAAACAGAACACAGGCTTCTTCCAGTCCAGCATCTTTTTTATAGAAACACTTTTCTTATGGACATGGAGCAAGGACTACAGTCATCTAATAATTGCTTAAATCACTGAAACTATGTTAAACCACCTTTTGAAGTCTCTTGTGTTTAGTAGTCTAAGTAAATATATAGGACATACTACATTTAGACACTAAATAACACCTGTTTGTTCCATCATGCACCACTCATTCCCTGCTTTCTCATTTGTGAGCAGTTTAGTCATCCCAAGTGTTGTCTGACAAAAACTCCTTCACGCAAACATACATATTGTGTCTCTCGTTTTAAGATAACTCCACCTTTGCATCCTCGGATTTAAAAATAGCCAGCATTTATATTTGTGAGTCATGCTGAAAACCAATGCAGCAGCTTCCCCTGCTGGCTATTGAGGAGATTAACTAAGAGACATTCCTCACCTCCGCTGGTATCAGCCCTGCCGTTGCTACACAAATGCACACAATTAAGTCAGAGAGCGCTACCTGAAGCTAGTCAAATGTCAACGTTTTTCACATGGTTACACTTCATCAGTGAATACTGAGATGCTTAGTACCTGTCAGAAGAAAAGAAAGAAGTACGTCGGTTGAAATGCTGTTTAGAACTGCTCTGAGGAATTCTGTACAGTTGCAGCCATTTTAATGTATTGGCTACACTTGCATGAACATTTTAGTCTGCCAGCACATACCAGTGTATTTTAGCTATGTGACTAGTTATAACAGACCTACTTTCTTCTTTTAGGATCAAAGACACTGTGTTAAAGCAACTAAAAATGTCCGTATGTATTTTTATGCTTTGTTTCATCACTAAAATCATTCTAACTCCTTTTCAGAGTAATTTATAATATTAAATTATGTACTTCCTACCAAAATTAATGGGAATCATACGACACTCTCTACTGTATAATTTGGAAAATATCATTGTACCCTTACACGGATAAGCTTTGACATTGATGTCTGCAGGACAATACCCTCTCAAGTATTCTGTCTTCTGTAATAAAGCACATAGCAAATCACCTGTAGGGCAAAAGATAATGGACCCAATGGTGCAAATTGTGATGGTCAAGACTTTCTCATTTAGCTTAATGGAAAACCGCAGGACCTTAGCAGCCCACAGAAATGCCACTACATAATATCTCACACAAGGTCAGGCCGAACATTTCAGATAGACTGGGGATTCAGCTGCTATGAAATTTTTGAAGCTTTCTGTAATCATATAATCAGCTGTTTATTCCTAGTCACTAGGCTAGTAATTGATCATGATTATTCTACAGGGTCATGCAGTGTCTGTTTTAATCAGATGATTACCAGAAAGCTTTTACTCTTAAATTTAATGTTTATTAGTATATCTTTATGACCCCATTGATTTAAAGCTGCAAAAGATGAGGAGGGAAATGAAAGAGCCAGTTATCTGCGTTTCCTGCTGATAAAGTAAAAGTAAGGAGAAATTGCATTTTTCTATTTTTTTAAAATATCATTTTTCCTTTACAGTGCTGAACTCCTCTGATGCCTTGTTGCTGGTAATACTATTTCAAAGCCACTTTGAAAGTAGGAAGGTCCTTGTATTCCCCTCCATCAGCCAAAAGCAATGAAGCATTACAATTCTCTGCCCATTCTATTAATAGACTTGCAACTGAAGCAGAAGAAATTCAAGGACTTTTCTTTCCTGACACATTTTAAAATATCTCCAAGAAGCATAGCACAAATCAAGATGCAAAGCTTACTTGTCTTTTCTGATGAACCAGGGCATTTGTTTAAGAAGATGAAAATTAATTACACATATTTCCTAATTCCTTTGGTAATGTCTAAGAGCACCATGGTCCCAAACATTGCAGCACTTCCACAGTGCACTAAGTATTCCATTTAGCATTCAGTGCCAGAAGAAATACTGCAATGGTTATTTTCCACAAAGCTAATGTGGCCATGTTCACACCTAACCGAAGAGATTTTCTGCTGCAGTAACAAGTAGAGACAAATGTTAGGTTGTGGATTTGATTACAGAATATAGCCTGAAAAAATTAGAACTAGTGGTGGCTTGCCAACAAAAAATCTACTGGAACAAATTTCCTGGTTTTGTTAGATATCTTTTCTTAGATATTGTAAGATCTGTATTTCCTATTCATATATGAGATAGATTTATCCATACTTGTGACACTGATTATGACTTTTTATATTAAAGTATTTCCTGTGATATGCAGAAGCTTCATCCGGGACCTCACTGCAATTTTGCATACAACCAAAAATAGCCCTGGCACATTCTAGTCTGTTTTGCTTTTTGCCACATCTATTTTTGCCATGACTGAAGTCAGTACCTCTAGTTGCTCACAGAAATTGAGCAAGTAAATGGAGTTTTTTCCACTTCTCTTTTTAGTTAGACATGCATTAGTTACAGATAGATTTTGGGGCAGTACTTTCGATGATTCCAGAGATTCTTATTGGTTTCCAATATCCCAAAGGTTTGAAAAGCTGTGTTGTTTTGTTATTGATCATAGAATCATAGAATCTTAGGGGCTCGAAGGGACCCCTGAAGATCAACTAGTCCAACCCTCCTGCCAGAGAAGGTTCACCTACAGCAGGTTGCACAGGGTGGCGTCCAGGTGGGTTTTGAATGTCTCCAGGGTCGGAGACTCCACCACCTCTCTGGGCAGCCTGTTCCAGTGCTCTGCCGCCCTCAAAGTAAAGAAGTTCCTCCTCATGTTCAGATGGAACTTCCTATGTTCAAGTTTGTGCCCATTGCCTCTTGTCCTATCACTGGGCACCATTGAAAAAAGACTGGCCCCCTCCTCCCAACACCCTCCCTTTCAGTATTTGTAAGAATTGATGAGATGCCCCCTCAGTCTTCTTTTCTCCAGACTAAAAAGACCCAAGACCTCAGCCTTTCCTCATAAGAAAGATGCTCCAGCCACCCAATCATCTTTGCAGTCCTTCACTGTATCCTCTCCAAGCAGTTCCCTGTCCTTCTTAAACTGGGGAGCCCAGAACTGAACACAGTACTCCAGTTGTGGTCTCACCAGGGCAGAGTAGAGGGGGAGGATGACCTCCCTGTACCTGCTTGCCACACTCCTCTTGATGCACCCCAGGATGCCATTGGTCTTCTTGGCCGCAAAGGCACATTGCTGGCTCATGCTCATCCTGTTGTCCACCAGGACTCCCAGGTCCCTCTTGGCAGAGCTGCTTTCCAGCATGTCAGCCCCTAACCTGTACTGGAGCATGGGGTTATTCCTCCCCAGCTGCAGGACCCTATGCTTGCTTTTGTTGAATTTCATTAGGCTTCTTTCTGCTCAACTCTTCAGCCAGTCCAGGCTGGTCATGCTGAACGGCAGCTTGGCCTTCCAGGGTGTCAGCCACCCCTCCCCGCTTTATGTCATCAGCAAACTTCCTGATGGTACCAGCCATCCCTTCACCCAGACCATTGATGAATACATTCAACAGGACTGGACCCAGCACTGACCCCTGAGTAACACCACTAGTCACAGGCCTCCAGCTAGACTCTACCCCACCGATCACAACTCTCTGAGCTCTACCTGCTAACCAGTTTTCAATCCACCCCACTGTCTATTCACCTAACCCACACTTCTCAAGCTTTAGATGCTGTAGATAAATAAGATATGATGCTATAGATAAAATGTGAGATGAATATCCAGTTTTGAAACTGGAGTAAGTAAACACTTTTATCTAGGCTAGGGTGATCCATGATTCTGTGAAGATACTGATTTTATCAATCTGAATGAAATTTATAGGAATGAATACAGTTGCTGGAGGACACAACTTGGGGAAGGTACCAAGAGACCAGTTTATAAATATGCTTAAATCCTAGCTAATCCTTCCATATCTCTGTAAATATTTCTTCTTAACAATGAGCCATTTTAATTACACAACAAAGCAGTCCTCCCACAGTGGTACTTAATATATGGCAACCTGACATTTAATTGAATGAAAATCAAGACTAACTTTCTTGATGGTATCCTTTTATACATTAATTTATTTTCCTTAAGCATCTAGGAAAAAGTAAACATTTAAGATAAATGAAGTTCTGCAAGGTCTCTAGGAAGTGTCTAAATTAAATCCTTGTCACATCAACTTCATTACAGTGATGGCATTGACATGTTTGGTTTTTTTCGATTTGGAAAATGATCCCTCTGTTTTGTATCAGAAAAGAAGAAAAAAGTATGTTAATATTTATTTTCTTGTCTTAAACAGCAGCTACACATAAATACTTGGATCTCTGTTTTCAGTTAAGCAAATTTACCTCTGTCAGTAAATTAAAGATATTGCACAGCACCCTACCAGTTCACTTGCACTTAAGGACCCTTGTCAGCTAGAGTCAGTCTTTAAACAAAAATCTGGCCTTGGATACACAATTCTCCCGTCTTGACAATACTTTAGGAACTTGACGGTGACACTATATGCATGTAACTGGAGACAAACTTTAACCCCAAAGACATAGGATGAGTTTATGGGAATTAAGTCCTATTAAAATTAATGAATGTTGTGTGGCTAAACCCTCAGGTCAGGTTTGAAGAGTTCAATCACAGTGCAAGTACCTGATAGGAAAGTAGCAATCTTATCCTGCATTAAATTAGAGACAAGTCATGGCCTACATATGTTGTTAGTATTTGGACAGGCCTACTGAAACCTACCTCTTCACATACCAACTATTCCCTTTTTCAGCTCCACATTCCCATTTCAGCTTGCTTTCAACAAGCATGGCTGCCAAGACTCCTGCTCCTGTCTCAACAGTTAGAGTTAAAATAGTGAGATAGCAGTGAATGTCAAATCACTGGAATAGTTGGGACAGAACAAATGAGATGTGCAAAGTAAGGCTGAGCAAGATTGCCAACATCTAGTATCTGAACCACAGACGAGAATATAAAATGAATAAATAAAAAAAAAAACAAGAAAAAAATACAGCTATGCAAGTAGGAAAGTGGGGAAAAAAAAAAAGATGAAGACCCATTTCAGTTAACTGTAGGCAGACTGACTGACTCTTTCTTACCTGTTACATGCAGCAACTGGTCTGATTGCGGGAGGAAAAAAAAAAAAAAAAAAAAGGGCAAAAAATTCAAAAATCACACCCAGAAAAAA
>VZSF01006639.1:8380-107840 GCA_013398295.1 Chionis minor | reverse complement strand
CTACCTTTTAAAAGGAACAACCGGTTTTGTTGCGGGAGGAAAAAAAAAAAAAAAAAAATAGAGGCAGAAAATTCAAGAATCACATCCAGAACAGAAAACTGCTACCTCTGGAAGCGGAAAACAAGACAGAAAACGTCTTTGAGTACCACAAGTCTGAACTAGTCATCACCTGAACCTGGTGAATGCTAGGAGAGTTCTGATGACAAATGGGGATCATGGGCAAATGTTATCGGACATCAGATTAAATCACAAAATTACAAAATGCTTGAGGTTGGAAGGGACTTCTGGAGGTCATCTTGTCCAACACCCTTGTTCAAGCAAGGCCACCTACAGAACTGTGTTCAGACAGAAAATGACAGTAAATAACATAATAAAGAACAAAGAGAAAGGAAAGTTTATGTAACAGTTGTATTTCTTTCGGCATGATTTTAAGCTGCAATCTTAATATATTAATTTACCAGACTACACTTATTTCTTAGCAGGCTATTCTCTGAAGGTCCTCTCTCAATTTACTCATTTTGGACCTCATCAGGTATAAGCAATTTTCTTTATAAGACTTTGAGCTGCACAAATATTTACAAGTCCACTGAATTTAAGGGGCTAAGGATTTAAAACTCTCCACCTCTTAGAACTAAGACAAGTTATGCACATCTCAAACAAATTCTCTCTCCTGTCTCCCCCTGCTCTCATCCCGCTTTTCTTTGAGTAGCAATTATATTATGTCTCTATCCTAGAAAATTAGTAGAGGGGACTAAACAAAGACAAGCATTGTGTTAAATATAAAATCTTTCCTACACCAGCTATGGAAGGACAGACATTTTCTCCCTCGTTATTTCAAGCCTATAAAAGAGCTCAAAGAGCTCAAAGGTAATAATTTCTTTTGGGGGTTGATTTTTTTAAGAAAAGAATGTATAATTCTCAGCCTAATGATTATCCCGAAATGAAGAACTACATTAAAAGTTAATAATTAAAAAGGTCAGTCTAATATCAGAGAAAAACTTATTTGCTAATCCTGAAAAATGATTGTTTCTTTTTTAAAAATTTTGTTTCTCCTGCTCTTTTTCTCCCTCTAGTAGGCATAAACAATTATGCTCAAAGTTTTCCTCATACTTGGATGGGATGTCAGGTTCTAGACACAACAATATCTCTGTCTTTCCATATCTCTATCTATCATCTTTTTTTTACTCCTGGAAAAGGTTGCTCATATCACACTCATAGCCACTGTGCTTATGCATGGAAGTCAGATTACCTGCGCAGCACTATTTATTCTTGTACTTTTCATGCAAAACAAGTGTATCTTTGTGAAGAAGAACATGCCATAGAACATAGGTCCCCATTTTTTCGCTTCTGTTTGTTCTTGCACAGGTAAGTATAAAGAATAGTCTTTCCTTTTCACTGAGCCCTTCAGTAAGAACTTAGGACTCAAAGTATAATCCAAGCCAACCTAACAGAGTCTGATTCAATATTTGCACATAGAATTTTCAGAAAAAGGCAAATAGTATACTATATGAACAATAAAAATACTCTGACCATTTGCATTCTCCAGGTATTGTACTTTTGTTAAGTGTCTTTTAGCCTGAGCACTGAACATTTAGAAACAATTCTGCACCAACTTGTATTTTCCAAATGATATTGGCCAAAGTTATATCACTGCACCTTTCAGTGCTAACAAAACTAATGAAGTGTACAAATAATTTATACTTTGTAATAATTCAAAGAGATAGTGGTGTGAAATTTAATGTATCAGGAACATTTGGACCGGTTTTGTTTATCTAAACTATGAAAAGGTAATTCTGTGAAAGCTACAGGAGATGTGCTTGTACAGCATGTCATGAGGAACAGTGCAAAATGCTTTATTCATTAGATCTTATTAGAACCCACGCCTTACGAAAGCATTGACATCTCAAAATGGTTTACAGTAACTGTTACTGAAAAATAACCCGTCCCTCCCATCAAAAGCACTAGGAATTGAGAAATGTAAATAAAAACTTCTGCTCTCTCCAGTGGGAGTATAACAGCATGTATTTAGCCACCCTCCAAAGTTTCCTGAAATAGTGTAAAAAAGATAAAGCATTCTGCGCTAATACAGCAAACCACTTCAGGGAATTTGATACTGTTAGAATTTTTCAATATATCAGCGATGATAGTTAAAGCTGTATACCAAATTCAACAGAACTGTAGCTGATGAAGAACCAAAGAGAAAGAGGAAAGCATCTAAATGATTCTATGATTCTGTCTCTAACTCACACAGGTTTTGCTTGTCTGATATTAGTGTATGCTGCAGGTGGGCCTGTTGATCACATTTTTGGCAGCTCCACTGAGGATCACTGGAAGTTACACAGTGTGGGCATACCCATCAAATAACAACGGGTAGCACAAAGGATAAAACTATGACTGTATTTCTTTTGTATGAACCAGAGAAGCCTGGCAGACCTATCATTCAAAGTTGCATTTGGCACTGGTAGAAAATTGGAAAAAATGTTTCTAGTGCTTCATTAAGAATATCCTGTGTGGGATTCCTGCTGGCTTTTTACAACCTGTCTCCAGGACTAGCCAAATCCCAAAGCAGCTCATCAACAAAACAAGTTCTTTTACTTTCCCTTTTATTCAGTTAAAAAGTAAACCGTTTCCTGGAAGCCCTCACTGACTACTTTATTAAGGTGTCTTTTTTTGTTGTGGTTTTTTTTTTTTTTAAAGTCTTTGTAATTTTTCTTACATTGATGTTAAAAATTACTGGATTATGATTTGTTGGCCCTTATTCTCAAGGATCTGTATCGTATGCAGCTTTCCACAATGATTCCTTATGTGCCTTCCACCATTTTATTGCCAGTAATGAACGTGTAAGTGCATATGGTGCATATCAGTTCTATTGGTGAGGTTTCATTTCTTCCTCCATTCTTCACACGTTACAGTGAAGTACTATGAGGCCTCTCTTGAGTTCCACATTTCTCCAACCTTTTCCTTTGCTTTTCTCCATATCCCAACTCAAGGCTGCATGCAGTTCCTTATTTGCCATGTTTACATTGCTTATTTTTCTCCTCACTCTATTCTTCTTTCTCGTAGAGAAAGGATATTTTAAGTGTCAACATGTTAACTCATAGTGGCAGGAGGTAACTCTAAGAAATAAGTAGAGAAGCAGATATTGTCATAATAGTGATCATTAATGGACACGTTCAACCAGTTATTTCACCTACAGACAAAATTCTCAAAACTGTGGTTCTGCTGCAGAGATGAGAGAGACTGTATTTTTTCCATTTTACTTCTTGCTGGTGAGATTTCTCTGACATAAGTAGGTTGCTATCAAATAATACCATAAGGACTTTTCCATTTGATTTTTTTATTTTAGTTTTGGTATTAATCCCACTTTTGATAAAAGTTTCTACAGACAGAAGAGCATACCACACAGTGAAGACTATAAGATGGTCTTTCAGCATAGTTCCTCCTAGTGGAGAGGAAATATGCGCTTCCAGTTGTCCTGCCAGCTTAGCTATATCATCTTCCTGAAACAGCACAAACAGTTAAACCAACAGAGGTGCTCTGCATTCAGTAAAGCTGCACTGACATCAAGAGTTTTGAAGGCACAGTTGCATTAAGTAGAGCATATGCTTTCTTTTCCCACAGCTTTGCCATCTTGGTAGAACTTAACAATAGCGCAGTGGTAGACAAGCACCAACACTCCCTGCTATAGCTATGCCTTGGCCACACACCACTGCTAGCAGCTCTTCTAGCAAAGGCAGCAGAAGGATAATTGTATCTCACTGCTAAGCCTACTGTTTTAGTTCAAAGTCACAATCAGCTATGGCTTAAGTTTAGACACTGAAAATACAACCTGAAATGGCTCAGGCACAACCTTTTGCCCCTTTTGCAATGCAGGTAATAATTTTCAGAAGTGAGGCAAGCCTGACAATGGGGAACTATAACATCTCTAACTCTTGCAACAAGATTTACTGGAGCACATTCTATATTTCTGGCACCCTCAATCAGAACAGGTAAACTCAAAATACTTCTGTCACGACATTCTGAAACATCTAAACATGCAGGGTTACTGAGTCATCACTCTGTCTCTTTGCTCACCTCACTAATAAGTATCAAAGGATGTCTTCATATTTCACAAGGGGTCTTGAAAGATTTCAGAAATTAGCTTAAAAAAATACAGTGCTTGTGAAAATACAGCATATGTATCAGTTGAAAAGATTATTAATCACTTCTGTGACTCTCATATATTGCATACCAATCATGTTTCACCTGAGGCACAATTTTAAAAGGTTGTTCTAGGCCTCCTTATCTCTATTTGGAATAAATTTCACAGTAAACATATAGAACAAACATCCACGGAAATATATATGTATAGACAGAAATTTCACTTCTGTAAAGCTTACAGTGGAATAAAGATACCATAAAATGATGATTTATGACAAATCTAAAGAAAAGGGCATAAGCATATGCAATAATGAAAGATCTACCTCTTGGACTAGCCCAAGAACTAGTTTCCCAATTAAAGAACAGGATCCTTTATTAAGAGAGGGAAGAAAAGCAATTGTTGACAGTCAACAGGGAAATCAAATTAGACCAACACATTATTTAAGTGTTTTGATTTAAAGGTAGGGCTGTTAATGAGCTACCAAGAGCTATAATTATCTGTGTGTCCAATTTCAGCAACAAAATGAAAATCCTGCAATACATTAGAAAGGAAAAAAAAAATCCCAAACAAAAAAACATGCAAAACTTTAAATATCAGAATATTGGCTTTTAATCAGCTATTGGAGCATTGTCTTTTTAGGTTAGAGGGCTTGTTTCATTGTTTTGTTATTGTTGATTTACCAGCTGCACAACAAAAGAAAAGAATTTTCAAATGTTGAGGTGGTTCTCCAGAAGTAAGATACTAAGATCAGCCCTGCTATGTCTAACCATGTATGATGGTGAGGGCAATTTTGTTCAGCTTTTTAGGAAGCTAGTGGAAAAGTTCCTTGCATAGCTCACACATAGATTGAAATGAATGGCAGAGAGAAGCAGGGACAATGCCAAGACTACAAGGATGTGCTGTGTCCCAAAAGGAATATCTAGTTACTAGCTCAAATATCTTGCTGCATGCAAGGATGAGGAGTAAAGTGTATCTCTGACAGAGATATAGTAGTGATATGCTCATTAAGCTTCCTGTACCTCTTGTAAATTCATTGTCCCTTATTGTAAGCAACCAAAATGGAACAATCTAATTGTCAGAAAGAAAGAATATTGTGAGCTAATTGCAAATAGTGTAGCTGGAGATCTAACTATGAAAAGAGCATATAATTGAACAAGAGCAAATAAAAAAGAAGCCCAAGAGATTAAATTAACAGTTTCAAAGGTATATCTCATCGTAGCAATGGTAACAGCTAATATGCCTATGTCATTATAACACTGTAAATTTAGATGCTTGTGACACCAATTATTAAGCGCTGATATTACTACATTGCTGCATTCTCTTCAGCAATACTAGTCCTGTGTCTTGCTCTGCATAGTCCAGTGCATTTGAACTTAGTTTTTCTCATCTCTAGTTTACTTTGTCATGCTCTGGTACCCATAACTGTGTCCAAAATGGCAGCAATATTACTGATACTTGCTTTGCCTCTCTGCAGGGTAGGAGAAAATACTGGAAGCAGTCTGCATTTTAGCCCCACGCAGCCTGTGGGGCTTCGTCTCAGGAAAATGCCAATGCTCCTGTGGATCTCAGAAGAATAACAGACAAAGAGAAGGTTGTGTGAAAATAGCAGCACTTGAAATCACAATGAAGTCCAAGCATGCTTAGTGTTGGTTTTCCTATAGCCTCTTCCAGGGAACAATGTCTGACCCAAGCAGAAGCTCTGCCTCCTTAACCATTGCAAGATGGTTATTATTAATATGGGCAGAAAAAGAGACTCTTGTCCTCAAGAGCAGCATTATGGAATGCCTCAGATGCCTTGTCAAAAACGTATTAAACGCATTGCAGTAGAGGTGATACTGTAATAATTTACTTATTAGCAGTTACTCAAAAGACTCGAAGTATCTGAACTCTCACCTGAGGGAACCATATCCCAAAGCTAACAGGCTAATATACCATTAAATCTTTTGGCCTTTTCTCCAGTGAACCTTTCTCCGTAGGGTTGAATTGTTTGATACAGACATTCAAAAGTAAGATTAGGGAGGAAGAAAGAATTTCACACAAAAAGTTTGTTCAAAGTAACTAGACCTACATTGCTCATAAGCCAAACTAACTTAGACAGCATGTTTGTAGATCATCTACAGAAGTGTAGTGACATTTTAACAAAGATATAGACAGAACTTCTTTTACAACTCCTTTGGAGCAAGAGGAAGACAGATGAAGGCAAAAGAACAGACCTGAACACACTCCACAACTAGTCAGCCTGATTGTTAAATCTCAGCATATTAGGAAAGATTGTCGAACAGTTGAGTTGTTCTCAAGGAAAATAACTTATAAAGCGTTCATTCATTTGAGCGTGTCCACTCATTACTCTTGAAATTAAATCATCTGGCTGGGATGATTTTTTTTTTCCCTAAAGTTGAAAGAAATCTCCCTTATGCACCTTGGTTATGAAATAGTCATTTATTACCAAGCCATTGTCCGTCGGTCACAATTATTATCAAATCCTCACCTGAGACGTATAATTGTATTGTGTCTTAGTGCAAGACAATGTGGGACCCATGCTGAAGAAAATGGCTTTCCTCTCCCTTAAATTATTAGGCTTATGATAATAAAATTGTAGAAAATGCATAATTATTGTAATGAAAATGTTGTTTCACCAACAAATAAACATTGTGTTATATTTATGAAAATGAACATTTTCTCTCTATTCTTTCTAATTGGGCAAACAATTTTTCTTATGGCTTCTAATATAAAAAATGCAGAGTTCTTTATTAGATTCTATATTCAAGAAAAATTCATAGGAAAGTAAATACCCAGATCTTGATCCTGCTGAAAAACTAGGAGCTCCATTATTGACTTTAAAAAACAGAGTCTAGAAATTAATATAAAAAGCAAGTATGGAATTCTTATGCTTGCTCTGAACTCTTTATGCCAGATAAAAGGGCCAACAGTTAGCAAAAGACCTAAAATACAGTAAAGTACAAGCATTGCCAAAAAGAACCTCATAAGCATCCTCCTGCAAATTCTATACACACCCAAAAGACAGTTCCTAATACAGGACATTTCTTAGTCCTCCCTTCGGGTGCAGTCCTGCTCTCTTGGAATTCCTTCTGTTTCTTGCAAATTCATTGCTTGCTCCAGATCTTGCAGTACTGTTGGGAAAGTCTCACTATAGACTCCCACTGGACATGTGAGTGGGTTGTCCCATGAGTAGTGTCGGAGTCTCCCTACTCCCTGAAACAGGTTTTGCTTCCTAATGGGAAGATTACAGACAGCAAAGCTTAAGTCACAAATTCCAGAAAGGTCTTTTCAGAAAACTTCATACCAGTTCAAATTGCATTTTTTATCAGCAAATTTAACATTGACATGAACGTGATAAATAGAGCTGGTAAGACAGGAAAAATGCTGTTTCACTGGAGCTGAAACATTCTGACACATCTGTTTTGATAAAGTTTTTGTCAGAAGGAAGCAGAAAAGAAGAGATTAAGCATTGAATTCTTAGAGCACGGGCAAAATAACCCAGCTTGAGGAGTCCTATGGAGATGTAGCATTGTGTTCCCTTTATGACTAACAGAAACAGAAATGAGAAAGTCTGCTCAATAGGAAGTGAACTACTACATCAGAATCCTCTATACATTATTGTAAGTGGAAAACTATGCCCCAGGATGTGTCCTTTGACAAAGGCTTTCTTTATATTTTTTTTTTTTAGAGTTATTGTTTTTTATTAAATTTGTGTGAAACCTGACACAATTTGCCCTCCATCCCATCTGAAGTCCCAAAACACTTCTACGTGTGAACATTTAATAATAGCACTTCACCCATGAGCTCAGTTTAGTTCTCAGTTATCTGTGTTTACTATGATAAACATCTCTAGCATACCAGCTGAGCAACTGAACCACTGGCTGGCTTCATCCATTTTCCTCAAAGTTCAAAACAGTATGATTTCTTCTGAAAAATCAGAAATTGCCAACACTGTTTCCAAACCACAGACCTTTTTTTTAAATAATACATACATAGCCTTCAGCATAAAATCACCAAAAAACTTCGAGAACTTAAAGCTCATGCTGTTTCTTAAAAGCTATTACTAGAACTGGGGCTCACACCATCTTCTTTGGCCTGCCTAAAAATTAGGCATCTTGTCATTTCTCTAGACTTCTCTAATGTTGATGAAAGAAGTTTGTTACATCCAACAGGTAATTTCACCCATTCTAAGATTATGACAATATACCCAATCCTTTTTATTCACCATACTTATCCCTGTTCCTGTTACCTGTATTGGAAGTCTAAACAATTAATGTAAACTAGATAATGAATTTTTATACACCTGAATATCACTAAGAGGAGCTCTATTGTCTCATTCAGATGTATTGCCTAATTTTAAAAGAAATTTTCTTCGTGGGATGTTAATCTAATTTCTCGTTGTGGATTCCTAACTTGCTCACTGCGAACATATCTACATGAACGCAGCGGTTCAAGTCATGACTGCTTCTGAAACAAAGTTTCTGATAACGCCTGTTTACTAGGCTTTGGTTTACTCTAAGAATAGCTTTAAGCCATAAAGTGTTTGAGGATTGCTTTTAATGCTGCTTAATGGAACCAGTCTAGAACTAGTTTGAAGCTTGGAAAAATAAACAAAGAAAGCGTTTGACGTGTATAGCATGCATGTCAGATCCTCAGCACCAGATTTTGCACTCTAAAGTAGACAGCTACAACGTGGCCATCAGTTTCTCAGCATCAGCATTTGTGCTACAAATCTACATCTGCTTGTCCAAACTGTTTTCTACTGTAGTTATAGTCAGAAACTTGCAGGACACGGAAGCTCTTCTCATTTCCAGATCATGTTTGTGCCCTGCTTGCATCCTGGTACTTACAAAGAAGAAATCTTAGCATATGTTAAAAGCATGATATAATGTGGTCTGGGCTGGTCACAGAATATGTGGAGTATCCCCTCTTCAATGAAAAACTCAGCTGAAGATTTACTATTCGGTTTGGATATAGACATAGTCATTTGCAGGCTCACTTCTTCACACCATCACTTCCGCAAATAAGTGACATAAAACCTACATTACAAAACCATGTGCTTGATTTACAGAAACAAAAACAGATGGATTCATAAGAAGTATTCACATACAAAAAGGGATTGACACAGGGTTCTTCACAGAAAATGCATGCAAATTTTGAACCTCGTTTCAATGTATGATCATGCCCACAGCATGTATTTCCCACTTGTCTCATTCTAGAACACAGTGTGGCATTTTCAGTTTCTGGTACACTTTGATGCTCTTCCTCACAGTGTCTAATTCAATGAGGTGATGAGCACCACTTGACAAAGCAGTTCCTCTAAGAAGGGCGGCGGCTCAGCTACTTGGAGGAGAAAGCCCACACACTGTATAGCCCAAGTGCACCAAGCCAAGTTTCAACAGGAGTTGCAGAGACTTGCTGTGTAACTTTTCAATGCCACCGCTTGCCTCACACTGAGAGGAAACTCAAAGCAAAGTTAACTCAGGCTGAACACAAATATTAGGAGTGATACGGCTAAGTTACCTTCCAGTACTAGTCATGTCTCTAAGTCTAATATCTGGCCATGGCACCAAAAGGTAGTATTTCTTCCATTATAGCTTATAATCTATACTTTTGCCAATAACCATTATTCCAATCACAATTAAGTTTCTCCCACTACCAGTTTTAAAATGTAGTGGGAAAACAAAGTAGCTTCTTTGCACTTTACTAAATACAACAAGAAGAATTTGAACTTTTAAAATGTGAACTGTTAAAAAGATTTTTATGTTTAAAACATATACAAATTACCCCTTTTACCATCAATCAAATACAACACAGTAGACTTGGTGCATGAATGATACAATGAAATTATTAAGCAGCTCTGATTCACTTTTTTTAATCAAGGCAAAAAAGAAGTAAACCAGAACTGCTTTGAAGTATTCTACCTCATCTGTTATTTTACAGGTTAAACGTTTATTACATTTACAAATGATTTACTGCAGAATTTTTCCCTAAGGTGTTTGCAAATTTGATGTCACTATGAAAGATTAATGTGTGTTTAAGCAAACTGGAGTAGCCTAATTTAATTACTTAGGACAATTCTTAAATAATGCTTTACTGACTGCTCAGCAATTAGATACATTGCCTTCAGAAAGATAAACTAACATGTGGCTTTGCGGATCTCATTTGACAAGAAGACATTTATTTTCATTCCCTTGTCACTTGCTTTTAAAAGCTTCAGGTGTACAGTATAGTTAGTTTGAGCAAGATTTTTTTGGGGGGGAGAGGGGGGTGAGGGGTGAAACACAGGCATATATCTGATATGAGCAATTACTGAAATGAGAGCACAGAATATTAAGACTCTGTGAGGGCTAGCTGAAATGATAGCAAATTGGTTTTCATGTGCCCAGACACTGAAATCTCATCAGGGCACCGTGGGGGCCAGCAGCTCCCTGGGGCTCTGAGCAGCAGGGGCTCCACTGGGTTGGTCGGGGCAGGACCCAGCAGCCAGGGCCTATTCCACCACCCCAGCCAGGAGCAGGGCAGCCAGGGGCAGAAGGACAGCCCCAGCCCCCGGCATTGGGCACCTCCATGGGGATGGGAATGGGCTGAGGCCAGGCTGAGATGTGGGTCTGTAGGACGGCCCAGCTTGGGGGTCCTATGGCCGGGCAGCGCAGGGCTGTGGGGAGCTGGAGACCGTCCCTGCTGGGGCATGGCTGGGGCAGGGGCTGACGGCCCCGGGGGCCTGACATGGGGTGCTGGGCTTGGGCAGGTACGGGGAGCCCTGAGGGGCTGGGCAGGGACAGCCAGGGCTGGCGGTACCCTCAGAATTCAGAGAAAAACTTTAATAATACAGTGAAAAACCTATTGATCTTAGTATGATGACATCTAAAACTAATTATCAGTATCTTTCCACATCGCTCTCATCTGGAAGAAAATTCTAGCTGTGGTCATAAACACTTTGTATCAACACCAAAACCACTGGTACTGTTTTGTTACTCTGCCAAACAAAGGTAGTCACCAGAAGACAAAATGCAAACTCAGTTCCTGACACTGACTATATTCCTTCTGAATTGCCCCAGATATTGTGGCTGTAGGGACTGGACTAAATACTGTAGTAGGAGTATTGTCTTGAGCGATCACCCTCTGCTTACTTGTCTGCTTACTAACCCGTGGAAAAATCCTTGGGTACTGTGGCCAGCGTTTAGCCACAGCCACATTGCGTCTGCCTCCTTTGCTACGTAACACAGTCTTGGTTACATCTGTAAGAATTTCAGATGCAAAAAGTGACATTTTTCTCGTCTAACTTCCCACATGTGCAACGTAGATGGCAATGGTCAACCTATCTGCCCCTTTATAGACAATAGAAAGAAGACAATGGCTTAAATATTCATTAAACCATTCTGATCATTAAGCAGTCTGTTTTGGGCCAAAATCTGCACCATAAAAAGGACTAAATAAATATATCATTAAAATGACATTTTTCCACAGCAAATGACATTTTGCTGCATATTGCTCAAGAGTCTGCATTACTGCTTTATCACCTACCCAAAGAACACAAATTGTTGGATCTATTCCTCCATCAATGAATGCACATTAATACAATGCTGGTAATAGTTTTCTCTGTGTTCATAGTTTCAACATACTTTCCAACAAAAAACAAAATCAAGCTCTCTTTAGTATTTCCATTAGATTTTGTTTGCCACATCTATTGACTTATATCTGGAAATTTTACATCTTTTATGTTCAAATATTTTTCAGCTGCTATAGAAAGTACTTTCTGTTCCCCCCGAACCCAATTGTGAATGTATTATTAATTTCAGTTGCATAAAACCTTGCCTATTGTTTATTCAGGAGGTACTTCTTTTTCAACAGGACATTATATGTAATCCAGGGAAGGTGTAGCATTCTGTTTTGATTTAATCAAAAGTTGAGGAGTTTGTCAAATTTATATGGTGCAGACAATCTAAAGCCCTAGCAGTATTAAAATACAAAGAATACCAAAATTGAGTTGGATTGGAAACAATCATTTCCCAAGACATCTGATCTATTTTTCAGGCAAAAAGGGATTGAGAGATCAGAAAGTGATATTAACCAATTATTACTATCTTCTGGGACACAGAAACAACTGCAGAAGAGTTACAATACAGTATTAGCTTTCTTGACCTTTTTTTAAAAAAAGCATCCAGTAAAATCATGTAATTCATATGCATGTGAAAATCTGATCTGTGCATTCAGATTTCTTTGCTGGTTCCTTCTCCATTTCCACACTTTATTTACTGAATGCTTTTATCATGAAAATGTTAATGTACTGAGTGTATCAAAGCTCAATCTCATCAGCGTCTTTTTCAGGTATTCACCAGGCAGAGAGACACAGCTGTACTCCTCTGTTCTGACAGATGCCAAAAAGTCCGGGTGAGCAAGAGAAGTAGTGATGAGTTGTTGTCAGAAGATATTAAGTGAAAAATGCATGGAGGTCATTTAATTTGCAAGAACTCACAATATAGCAAATTTTATCTACGCATTTTCAAGATACTCACCAGAGTTCCCTTCTTTGGCAAACCCTTCTACTTCAGCCAAATTGCAGAGTGCTGTGAGAAGAAAAAAGTCCTATCAATACTTCTACCAGATAATATCTTCCATCAGCTTTCCATTTGCTAATTCAAGGGGAATATACCAATGTACTTCCAGAGCAGCGTTAACTACTGCAACTTCTAAAACAAATGTAATGTTCTGTGTCACTTTGTAAGGGTAAGAAAGGAGGGATTACCAAAACTACAGAAAAAAGGCTCTGTGGTATGGATACACAAATGATACCAACTCAGGACTGGGCAATTTAAAAAAAAAAAAAAAAGAGTAAAGCTTGAGGATTTCCTTTGACTATTTTAATCTGTATTTTTTGGGTCTATAAATACTGATTAAATTGTAAAAGATCCATTTCCTCCTGTAAGATTTCCAATGTATTTCTCTATCAAATCTACCTTTTATTTCTGCCTTCTCTAGTTATAAGAAAAGACAAAAAATTCTCTATTTGTCTGATTTTCTTCCTCAACAGATGTGTGGGGTTTGTAATAAATGAGCAATGGACAATTCTCACTGTTCCACAAGCACCTGCAGGAATATTAACACTGAAGATGCATGCTTAGAACATGAATCAGTAATTTTTTTAAAAAAATAAGGAGCTGCTTTTCATTCAAACAGTAGGTATTTTTTATATTCAGTTAATTAACAGCTCCAGCCTGGGTCTCTGTTTTATGCTGACAGTACTTGCTTTCAGTTAGGAACAGTGAGGAAAACTCAGTCCCAAAGAGCTACGAGTCAGAACAGTCGTATCTAATAAAAATACAGAACCTGGGTATCTGGAGCAGCAGTGCACCCTTCATCGTGCCGCAAAACCCAGTTAAGAGGGCAACAATGGTAACTGCAGAGAAGAAATAAAAGATTCACTTGTGATTAACCAGCATTTCTTTGGCAAGGGGCAGATGACCAAGAAACACCTTGCAACTTTTGATGATTCAAAATTGTCAGAGTGATGAAATAGATGTCAGTCAGACCTAAAAAATATGGAAATTTTGTAGAGTGTTTTAGCATACTATGTTACTTGCAAGGAACAAAAGGATATTCAGAGACTGAAGTTTTGTCAGAGCTGTACTTGCTATGTAATTCCTAGTTCCTAGGTAGTTGGCACAAATTCTTAGGAAAATGTACTGGAGATGTTGACTTTGGCAGAAAATCGTATCTATTTGTTCTCCTTCAAGAGGCTGAGAAATAGATTATGAAATGTTTCAGAGAGAGCCGTTAATGGGGGCTGGAGTGATGCATCCACAGATGTAGATTAGAACACAGAGTTTGTACCATACACTACAGTACCCCAAGGGTATGTGAAAAAACACTTTAAAAACTAACATGTCTATAAGCTGTTATTTAAGGATGCGTCTTTCTTTGCAGTCATCCTGACCTAAAATAAATGCTATTTTGCATTACTGTGATTATATTCAGGAGGCTAAGGAGGGGACCGGCTCAAAAAGAAGACCTGTACCTAAAGTCACCATCCATTCAAGAAGACAGCAGAGCTGCGGGGCCGAGCTGACTCTCAGGTGCCAGCTCAAAGAAAACATCTGTCTTAAACCACCGGCGGAAGACAGTATCTAGCAAATGCCTCTCTGAAGCCCGGTACCCGAGATGACATAGAAAACAGATTTGGGACTGAACCGGCCGGCGCTGCCCCTGTGGTGAGGGGCGGGGGCTGCCCCACACCGGCCACAGCCGGTTCCAGCCGGTTCCAGGCGGCTGGCAGGGCCCCAGCGCAGGGCAGGGCTGAGCCCCTCAGCCACGGGCGGGCGCCGCGGGTAAACCTGTGTCAGAAAGGGCAAAACGCTGCCCGGCAGCCAGGGCTGAGGGAAACCGGGTGAGCAACGGCCCTGCCGGCCCCGGGCAGAGCGGGAGGGGGTGGGGGGGGCTCCGGGCGCCCCCACACGGACGAGGCCCTGGCAGAGAGAGGCCCCGGCGGGGCAGTTGGACATGCCCTGAAGGAAGCTGCAGCCCAAGGAGAGCCCACACTAGAGCAAGCTTATCCTGAAGGACTGAAGCCTTTGGGAGAGCCCCAGGTTGGAGGAGAGGTGGAGCGTGAGGAGGAGGCAGAGGCAGAGAGGAGCTGACATGGACTGACCGCAGCCCCCCATTCCGCTGCTCTGCTCGGACGGGAGGAGGTAGAGGAGCCAGGAATAAAGGAGTGAAGCTGAGCCTGGGAAGAAGGGGGGATGGAGGGAAAATGTTTCAGGTTTTCACATTTTCCTGACTTTCTAACTCTATTTCTAACTTGCAGTATGGAAAGAAAGAGGATGAAGGGGTTTCATAATTGCCTTTGTTTCTCACTATGCAACTCAATTTTAATTGGTAATAAGTTAATTTTCCCCAAGTCCAATCTGTTTTGCCCGTGATGGTAACTGGTAAGTGATGTCCCTGTCTTCAACGTGACCTTTTCATCTTATTTTCTCCCCAGGTCCTTTGAGGAGGGGTAACGAAAGAGCGGCTGGTTGGGTATCTGGCAGCCAGCCAAGGCCAACCCACCACAGAAACCAAATCAAAGTAACCAAATTGAAATCAAATGACAATATTTCCTTGAACTCTGTACCAGGTTCAAAATCCAGTGTGTAAAATCTAGCCACTGGCATGCTTTTACTTAAAACAAGCTTTCTCCTTTTGTTCTGTAATGCTTATGACTAACTCCTCTCTAGCATTAAGCAGCATTTCAGACTGGATTCAAGAATGCTCAGCATCAGTTTTGCACGTAGTGGTAAATATATCCAGGTGATTCAGTATGACTCATAAGCATCAGACTTGCCAGCATTTGATCGAAGTCTTCAACTTCTGCAGCAGTGATCGCAATATGACAGGTGTGAGAGAGGGAACCATTACCCTAAACCTTTCTTTCAAAAAGCATAACAAAGCAGAAGCCCAACATGCTGTGCTGGAAGTACATTAAACCCTTTAGTGCAGATTTAAAGAAACTTTTTGAACAGAATTACAGTCACTTTCATCTATTGTATAAGCATTAACAATTGTATTTCTACTATGCATTGGGTGGCACTACCAGGAGCAGTGCAAATAGGTTTGGGGTTTTTTTTCCTCAGTAGTGTCTTATATTACCTCGTATGTAATTTCTATGGTCTGGTTTGTTCTGCTGATTCAAAGCAGCATCAGGCACCCAGGTTTTACACTGGTCCAACAGAAGTTTCCAAGAGAAGGCTCAGTATTAGCAGCTGCAGTGAAGCCCACGCAACAGTTCGTTAATTTAAGCCTAGGTATAGCCTGGGGTTTCACAGGCATGCTTTGTTAGTTTAATGAACTGGGGTAAATATCTTAAATATCCTGGTGGGCCTTGGTATTCTCTTATTTCAGGTTTGCACATATTTCTGAGGTAGTCTGATAGACTGAAACCAGTGCAAACAGTCAAACTTCTAGGGACAAGCCCTTACTTTCTAAAAAATACTTCTGATTAAGTCCAGTAAAAGCATCTCACCAGGTGTTCCTGGTGAAAGATGGTTCTGGTGTGGCATGATTCTATTTTGCAGGTTAAAGTGCCACTTAAGTAAGTACTTTCAGAAGGTGATTTTTAGACTGCTAATAGGTGGTGATTGCTCCCAGAGAGCTCTCAATTTGCTGTTATGTTCTCTGAAGTGAAGTTTTACATGACCCTCATGTTATGTAGCACGAGCAACTTTGCATCCTGTTCTCCTGATACATTTGCAGCTTTTTTTTCCTGATGTGTTTCTTCTGTAGGTGATACGCTGAGGAGTGGCCTTTCAAGACTCTAGTAAGGAGCAGTGTAGCGAAAGTATTTACCTGCAGTTACTTACTGCAGTCCGATTGGCAAGTGTCTTGAGCAAGTGTCCAATACACTGCATGAATTTAGACCTAAGATTGTCCAAGTAATGCTCTCCTGGGGTGTTGATGCTGTACTATTTTTAAAGTACTGTTCTACTATTTTTCTTCTGGGCTAACATGCATTTTGACTGAAGTTTCTCTTTTCTACTCTCTTTATCGTGGAAACTCTTTTTTCACCTGTCATCAGTCAATTTATTAGGCAGTTTACTAAACTGCTTCATTTTCCACAAGTCAAGCATCATAGTTAACAGCAGTGTTCATACTGCTGGCATGATTTTCTGCTGATAGCTTGCTTTTACAATGCCTTTGTATGTTTTCTATGTCTGTGCAAACATCTGGATATCTCTTTATCTCATTTGCTGTAAAATATTCTTTATGTCACCACAACTGACACTAATTTATTATTTTTTCTGCAGAATTTAAAGATTGTAAGGATTTCTGAGTCATTATTAGTTCCAGGTAGAAATTTAGACTTGTCATCGTACCTACACAACATAGTGTTTCCTCTGTCTGTCAGAATACTTGGCCCTTCTACTTGTCCTATTTCACTCATGAAGGTGGTATTGCTTCAATACTGTAAGACTTATCTTGTTTATTCACACTACAGGACCGATTTCTGTATTAGTAGTGCTTCTGGGCTCATATGTGTTGGTTAGTGGTCTGTTTGTTAGTTATGAAGCCAAAATGAAAGCTGTGTTGTTAAATCATTGCTTTTAGTATACCTCTCTAACTGTTCTAGAATTTCAGGGTAAAGGGATATTGTTGTTGTTTTACCCCATCATTTAATTGTTTTCTGGTAGTACTTTTCTTTGTGTTTTTCAGGTGTGATCTCTTTAAGTTTCTGCCCTGTAAAAGCAGTTTCTTAATATCAGCAGTAACTGATTACCCTTCATCACTTGCCTCAGTGGGTTTCGTTTTCTTTTTGTGAATAGCTTATTCCTTGAATAGCAGAACTATACTTTTCCCTTCTGCTTAAATAAGCTTATATCCTAATCTTTTGTCACTGTGTATATTAGAAAATGAGTGGCTTTGTAGGCTGCAGGTCATTTATCTAGCTCAGGTCTTGCAAAGTTTCCGCCCCATTAGCTGCTTCTGCCTATTCAAGGTTTCTCAGATTTGCACATTGATTTCAAAGTGCATGAAGTCATCTTTCCTGTTTTAAATTCTGACCCCATAGTTTGAGTTCACTTAAGCTGCTAGAAGAACCAAATATCCTGTTATTAATGATTTTAAAACACATTCTCAACAGCTCCACAGCAAGAGCAAGACGAATTCTTGAGTCATTTCTTTTTATCTTGAAAAAAAAGAGGGCATAATAAAACAGTAGGAAAAGCTGCAGTTGGTGCTGTAGAGTTTTACAGACAAAACAGCATACTTATATAAGACACATCATGTATTTAACATTTTGCTAATCAGCTTGGACCAACTCTTCGACTGATACCAGTCGCCATTACACTGCTGAAGTCCATTTACAATATCAGCTAATATCAGCTGCAGATCTAGCCACTTGATAAGGTAATATAGTTTAATTTTCTGGCTAAAAAAGACCTTTTTAAAGATTATTTTTGACTAAACAATTTTATATGGCCAAATTTTCTGAAACTCTAATGGCTCTAGTTTGTTTATTACTTTATTACCAAGTATAAACACATTTGTATTTAAAGTTTACATTAGTTTGGACTACAAAAATAAGAATAGTGGAACATTCTTACAAAACTTAATTTGGATTAAGTATTTTGCTCAATCAGAAGAAATTCTGAAAGCTATCCACATTTTTTTTCTACACGATATATTAATTAGAATATTCATGATTTCTCAATCAGTTGTGTATTACTTTGGCTATTCCGGTGTAGTACAGAATAATTTTATGTAGTTTTATTTATTGTTTTCTTAACCAAATAATGAAACACTAAAATGCACATACGGAAATATCCAATATACACATTTTTTAATGGTATTAAAAACCCCACATACATATGATCTGCTCTAAGAGTTGCAGTCATGGACAAAGGAAACCAAGTTAGAATTTTAGGATTAGAATTTGTTTACAGTCATCTCCCTCTCATTCCATCTGTATCCACAATGAAGGGGTATTGATATCTTTTCCAGGATGAGGCATTCCAGGGCAAGTCCTCTCTGACATCCTTTATTATTTTAGAAGACTCAGTCCTACTTTAAATACAACAGGAAGTTTATAATTCTATGACCACATGACTATGCATTCTAGCAAGGTTCTGGAAGAGAGCTTTGGTTCTTGAGGCGTGTCAGTAGAGCCTGTAGGCTAAACCTGAACACAGGTATCGTTATAACAGTTCTTTTTTAAATGAGGTCACTACTTTGTTTCACTGCTTTTTTTTTAAATTTTATTTCAAATTTTGTTTTTCTCTATGGAATTGTTCTGCAAATAAAACCATATATAATCCAAAACCTTCTGAATTTCAGCTATACTTGAATATAACCACTAGATAAAAACCCAGTTGTTTCTTCTTTCAGTTCCTATATTCCTTTGCTGCTTCTCATCAAGGGAGTGCCTCTAGTTTGAATGTGGCCAGTCTAATAAGAATCAGACACAGGAGACATCCAGGATGGCAACCTACAATTAGTTTATGTACTTAGTAGTGCCTGACTGCAAGTTGTCCTTCTGGACATCTTTACTATTTCCCCAAAAGTACTAGAATGGGAGGTTCCTCACAGTGTTAAGTTTAGCTTTTGATTACCCAATGTATCAGATGTTCCTCCTCCCCAAATAGCCTATTACCTCTTTCACTTTATCTCACTCACAGCACACTAAAAAAACCCCTCAGGTAAAGTCTCAAACTAGTTTTCTGAGCAGCATTGAGTTCTAATATAGTTCTTACCTGGCCAGCACTCTGTTTTCAGCCAGTCATCCTTCGCCTGACAAGCTCCTAAATTTCCCTTCTAAGCATCCAGGAATAGCTAACTGAGGGACTCTCCTCCTGGCTCCTTCCTTGTTTGCTCCTAACTCAAGATCTTATTCTTCATGCTGAGTAGTTCCTCATACTTTGCACTGTCTGTTAATTTTCTTTTGATTGACTCCCAGCTCTGCCAGCCACTCTCCATTCACTCTTTCAGAACTTAACTTCAGCTCATATCAAACTCTTCTTCGTTAATGACTGTCGCTGTCTCACTGCTGATAGCTTCTCAAAGCGCTTGACTTTTCAGACTAGATCACATGTATTTGTCTCAAATGAATTTCATTCCCATTTGAGATCTTGCCAAGAGGATATGGCACATTTCTGAGAGTTACTGTGGCCATGAGCCATTATTTCAAATGCAAACAGCCATTTGCTTTACTATAGCCTTTAATTAGTATGCAATTAACCTGGATCTGTCATCACTACATAGCTATTATTATTAATTATTCTATGCTAGCCAGGGCAGCTGGGTTTCTCTTGTGTTTCCTCAAATAGCACTAGCAGTATATTTCTGAGCACTTCAAAAAGCCAGGCTGTGCCCAGATTGTTAATGTTTTCTGACCTTTGGGGAAGCCTAATTAGAGTAGTTGGAGAATTTCAAATGGAAAGAAAGAGGGTAGCAATTTATAATTAAGCATAAACTTTTGGCTCCAGAAAGAATTCAAGGGAAGGAATAGATTTCCTTGGCAGTTCACCATGCAAAATGTTCCATACTTTGAAGAGAAACCTGTTAGAATATAATATGTAATAAAGAATATGGCAATCACAACCACAAACAGGCATCCTAGCAGCAGATTCTGTATTGTGACAATGATCAGCTGCTCTTTGCCCCTTTTCTCATTAGGTACTTTGGTTTCAGAGGCAAAGTGTTCAGAAACAAGAGGGAATCAAAAATGTTTTGGTTGCCTCTAGAATCTGTATCTTGTACGGAGGAAGTAGGAGTTAGGGAAGTTGTTATTTGGCTCCTTGTTTAAATGATCTCTGTAAGATCTAAGCAGGGTATATTTACAGAGAATACCAAATCTGTATCTGGATCCACATGTGGACCTTTGGTCTGAAGTTATCATTATGGAAAGTACAAATACTATCTCTACTTCCATAGATACGTTTAATAGGAAATAATGACATATTGCCTATTCAGAATAATTCCTTAGATGGTATTTAATTACACAACAGGAAAAGAGCAGAAATATGGAACTGAGAGACAAGAGAGTTTTGGGGGAGGGGGGCAGGAGGTGAGAAGGGGAGGGGAGACGAAAGGGAGACAGTTGTAATGCTGTCCCTATGATTCTTATCCACAGGGAAGGATCTACGGCTCAGAACTTTGGCTTTGAGTTTAAGAGCTTCTAGTCAGAAAAAGCAAGTCAGACTGTCAGAATATGGCAACAGCGTGAATACAGCAGTGTGTATCGATACCTTGACATAACTTTAGCTGAGCTGAAAGCATTACAGCCATATTAGGCTCAAGCGCTACCCACACTCGCTAGTTCTTCTCAGAGGCAGGTGCAATTAACCCAGCTTTGACCTCGTTCCTTAGAGTCCTACCTCCACACTCTACTGCATTGTGCATTTGTGCCCTCTCTCCAGTAGCCAGCTTGTCTTTTCCTGACACAACATCGCCTGAGTGAGGAGACATGCTTAGCTGCCATTAGTTACCATTTCCTGTACACCATTCATTTTTTTCGCTCATTGGTCATGTCAGTTAACAGTCTGCAGAGGTCCCTTCATTAGCAATGTTTCTTCTCCTTTGTGTAGTCTCCAGCATAGGGCTAAGAAGGATGAAAGAAGAAAATCAGTGTGAGTTCAGCAATGTAAGAGCGGCTACCCTCGACACACTTCGAAGCGCATACTCATCCAAGCTCTTCTACTAAATTAAGAGAGCAAGTGAGAAAAACAGGTTTTCCAAGTGAACTAGGACTGGACTTGTTTTAAACCGAACATCTTGGTGCATCAATGTACAAGCATACGCAAGTTTTAATGAAACAAAAAACACGAGAAGCAGTGACTAAGTTTCAAAACACCTATTACCACCATAGCAGCATTGATGCTATGCAGATGGAATATGTACCTAACCTCTTAATTACACCTAGAAGCAATTGTTTAGACATTCAGTTGCTTTATTAAAAAATTTCAGGGACTGTATAAGCTTTCTGTATTGTAATTTTTAGCTTGAAGATGTAGACTTTTTTTTTTTTAATAAATAGCAGGAAATGAAGCAAGAGTCAGACAATACACTAGGAAAAAGTTCTGTACTGAGGATGGGTGTTCCTGGAAAACACTGTAAATTCATGCTACTCTCTTTATATTGGCTGAGGAGATGAGCTTAAGATGAGCCTCTGTACTTCACATAGTGCTGTGAGCATGTGTTTCATTTTAGCATTTTTATCAACATGAGGACATAGGAAGGGGAGAGAAATAATAAACAGTTCACACAGTGACATCTTAAACTATCATAACTGCATGCTAAGTAAATGCAAGTTAAAGACCTAAGATATTTTCATTTGCAAGCTCTGAAAACCAGGTATTTTGCATGGAAGAAATGTACAAAACACCTGACACATTATGATAACCTGTATGTATCATGTTCTTTGTTCACGTTGTTCTGCTGTCGTGTTTTCTAAGGAATTATTACTGCTTTTCAAATAAGTTCCTGAGGTATGTTTGAAAAAAAGCAAACCTGCTTGACTTATTTTTTCCTTTTTTGTGGGTAACTATGCTATGGGAAACATTTTATAACTTTTTTTTTTTTCTGAGACACTTTTAATTTGTTTTAGTATTTAAAAATCTTTCATTCGAAACATGGAAAAAGAATGAGGAAGGAGTTCAAGAATGTGCTTTTAAAGTCAGTCTTTTAGTGTGAACCTGCAGTAAAAAAAATATTTAAAGGTTTCCACAAAAGTGTATTCTTTAATTCTGGAAATACCTTTCTCCCAGGACCTCTATAGCTTTTTCCAGTTATATTCCAAGGTCACGTTCAGCCTTCAAGATCTGATTTCACATTTTTATGGACATGTTTCTGATAGCAAATCCCTGAAGAGAAGCACTGGCATTTCATGTCAGTGTTGAAGTTAGAGGATGGTGTGTTATTTTGCTCTTGTGGTTTCTGGTAAGCCTAGCAACAAAGCATTTATCTCCATCTAAATCTCTAGAGTGTTGCGGACTCCTCAGAGACAGAACCATAACCCAGGAGATTCACTTGTTGCAGAAAAAGATGATGAAATTCAAACAAAAATCCGTAATTCAGCTTTGACAGGTAATATCACACTGTATGATCTTAGGAAGAAACCTTGCAAATCTGTTTACTTTCAAAGTCATTTTTTCTCTGAAAGGGGATTTGCTTCCTGATTTGTCTGGTGACCTAATATTCATTGATAACTTAATAGTCAGAAACCAGATGGTTCTCCTTTCATAAAAAATGCTGAAAAGAGTGTGGGAGAGGAGACATCCAGAAAGAAACTTCATTTTCATGTATAAAATCATTTGCTTGTTCTAAAGCATAAAATGTGCTCTTATCTATAAAGGTGGCCACTGGTTCACCTTCAAAAAGCCCAGTAGGGCAAGAGACTTGAGCTGCCTCTTGGGATGTATTTCTTGTTTTGATTTTACCAGCTTCCCCTTAACTGTTCTTAGAGGTGTAGTTTCATGAGAAATTTGCTGTCAAGTCCATAAAATGGCAATGTCTTTACTTTAAATTTTACCAATCTTCAACCCATTCCACCTCTGTCCCTTTTAGAGCACGAATTCCACGGCAGGAATCACTTCCTAATCTCTTCTCTTCCTTCACAGCATCTTTTTTACAAACAGCAGTTTAAGGGCATGATAGGTGACTCTCATCGAGTCAGTCCACATTAGAAATGAAGTTTTCTGTCCCATAGCTGTGCTACCACCCCTTGGAAAAGGATTCACTTTCTTAGAATTCCTGTCTTTGACAAAGTTGGTTGTGCTTACTTATTTCTTGAAGAGGTGCTTTATTTTTAGATGTGTAGGCATGCAAGAGTCGGTATAAATCTAGATTAACTGTACATACTTAGTTGTTCACTGCTGTATTTCTCATTTATTCATAATTCTAATGAAGCTTCGTGTCTAACCACAACATGGAAAGGATTAAATTCTCAGCCTTATACTGATAACATTCACAGGTTGGAAAAATATCCTTTGAAGCCTAACCCAGGTACAACACAATTGCCCACCTTGGACCCAAAATTTAAAGCCATCTACAAAAACTCTGATTTGAAGATAATATTAGGCAATGATTTATGAGCCACGGAATCAGTAGTATCATAAAAGTTATAGGAAAAAAAAGGGAAAATTAAATTATATTTTCTAGTTCCGGTGATGGCTTTATAAAGTAGTTTATATATCTATATTTCTCTCACTCGCTATTAGATTTCTAGTTCAACTCTTTATGATTTAGCTATGTGAGGGTAATGTTGATTCAAGCCATTATAATAGCAGCATATTTGGAAATACTCTTCCATAAATATGCATATAGTCCTTTCCTCACATGTTAGAATAACATCCACGAAAATTGTAGCAAGATTCTGATGTTTTGTTAATTGGAGCCAGAAATGCTATCAAAATTTATTTAAAGTATATTTGACTGACAAGTAATATACTTTAAATGACTGCAGATATTTTTGACAGACATAGCTAATTACTGCTAATTAGTTCAGAATTAATTATAGAATGACATGTTTGTTTTTATTAGTATGCATCAAAACGTAAATGGTCATTCTGAGGGCTTAATTTATAGTTTCACAAAAAGGAAAACATACAGGCAAATACACACAGGCAAATCTGGTCTTGAAAAAGAAAAATCTATGAACAGAAGTGCTTCTGCATCTAATGATACGCTCCACATTGCTTGCAGTATTTGCAACATACTAGAAGCAAGTAAAACAGCCGTAGTTGCCGTTTTTTTGCTGTAAGACTGACCAGTTTTGTTGGCTCTACTGGAATTAGCCTTCAAAATTAGTATTTCCATATTTTCTTTGAGAAATGAGTAACAAAACTCTGTAAGATTCATTTGAAAAAAATCTGTTTACCTTGGTAGAATTTTTTCTTTTTTTTTTTTTTAAACCGATACAAAGCTTTCCTTCAGACTACTGCAAAGCTTTCAGTGAGGATAAAATAAACGAATATCTGAGTGTATGTAGCTGCTGCATATACTTAGATAAATTTAAAAGATATATGAGGCCTTATATTCAGCTATATTGGACAACTAGACTATGCAAGGGAAAAAAAAATAATCCCTTCATCCTCCATGTTCTTTTGCTTCTGTTTGCACAAGATGTCATACCAAAGATTGAGCTGAAACCCAGCATGCTTCCAGTCCATGATCTTCATGTCCTGTTTCAGGGTAGGGGACTGTGTGATAGAACCACTGTGCCCTGAGAATTGTTCAGGCTTCAGTTGCCTCTGAGTATTACTGTCCTTGCAGCAGGCAGCTGAGGAAAAGCCTTGCAACCAGCACATCTGCCCACAACTGCGCACAAAGGATCAAATAAACGTTCATCAATTACAAGTAACTGTGTATTTAATTTCGCATTTATGCCCCTCGAAGCATATCCTGGTGCTCACCGCAAGCCTCTAAATGAGCATAGACTAATATTCATGCAGCACACTCTTCAACCCCGTTCATTCCACCCAGAAGGCTGGATTTGGCCTGCATTCAAAACATTAAAAATGCAGCCTTTGACTTGGTGGCATATTATGAAAACGCAGCACAGAATGCCATTTGATATATCACGGTGACATGCAATTTCTTTCAAAAGGTAAGAAAGTCTGACTGAGAACCCTTTTGCTGACAGTGGGGAATTTGATCAATTTAAAACAAAATGGTATTTTTCCTATAGGGGTTGGATTTTTTTGAGATGCTTGCTAAAAATTAAAACGCTCTCACAGAATGAAATAGTTTAAAAGAAAAAAACTACTAGAAAGAAATCCATTTCCTGCAAGTTTCTTGGCTAAAGGCAGGGGGTCTTGGACAAAATTCTCTACCTTTGTTACTCGGAAGAGCAAATTCTATGATCTAACATAGTCATGAGTTTACACTGGGAGGAAGGCGCTGCTTATTAGCAAAAGCACGTTACATGGTGCAATCTCACAGTTATGTAGCTTTACAGAAGCTTTGTTCAGTCTTCATCTAATGAGTGTCTCTAGCCTTAAAATACACTCTTGTCTGGAGTGCTCTGTAGAGTCCTATCAGTTGCATTGCAGCTACACTATACAGGAATATTTGATCTGGGTTTTCTTATAGCCAAGAGAATTATGAAGCAGTACCATGCTGACTTTCTTTTCAGCTAGGCACATCTGGCTGTTATTAATTAAAGAAAAACGTCTTCCTTCCTAAACAGGTATGAAACATTACCAAAAAACCCAAAACAAAAGAACAAACAAGTAAAACACCATTTCTAATTTTTGCATGCATTTTATGATTTTTTTTTTCCATCTACAAGCAGTATATATGGTTTTATGAATAGTGCCTAATCATCATTGATATTTAACACTTTACTTTGGCATGAGTTAATGCCCAAGTTCATTACTTACCCAGACCATGCTATTAACACAGCAAAAGGGGAGACAGTAGATCTTCACTTTACCTCCTTATGAGATGCTCAGAAAACACAGCATGGGCATATCCTGGGATGTAGGTTGTTTTGGGTTTTTTTAACTAGTCTTGACTGCATTTGAAATAATTAGTACAGAATGAGGCAAACTAGCCTTTGATAGAAAGGATGAAAAGAAAGTTTTACAGTATCTAAAAGCCTGTGTATAAAGCCTGTGACATATTTTTTACACCAGTTTTGTTTTTGAGGTTTCAGTTGAGGTACAAAGCTGATCCTGGAACAAAAAAGTATACATGAATGAAACTGTACCTTTAAGTAAAAATACATTCTTTCTGCATTTCAGCCACTGCAGTCACAGCCAGAAAGTGAAAGTGATAGGAAAATGACTTCAAACAAAAATCAAGTCGACTAACCTATTTTCATGGAACATGGTAGCTTTTTACCTTTCTGCATTACAAGTCAAAACCAATTTAATTTGTGCATCATTTCCTATAATGTAAGGTCATATTACAGAATAGTTTATTCTATGTGCACGTAAAATTTTTAGCACCTTCCAAAAAAGGGAATAATCAAGCATGTAAGATTAACTTCTTCTCAGAGTACTTATATTACTCAAACTGCTTATTCCTATACGTGCTTTTACTTTTGGTGTGTATATTTCTCTCTCCTGCTGTAAACATTGCCCCACAGTTGGATACAGAAAATTAAATCATTTAATGGATTTGTGGTTCAGTTGATTGAGGTCCCTGGGTCTCTCTGCTCTCCTGGCAGCCATCTTATTTGGTCTGTTACTGTCATTCACTGTCATTTCCACTTGGCTGGCGCCTGCGACAGGTCAGATTACTGGATGTGCTCAAAATATGATATGAAAGAGCGGACTGTGATTCTGATACTGATGGGTAGTGCTCTGCTTGCTAAAGCTATCTGAGGAGATCTTGGTAAATGCAGTTTCCTCAGACTGTTTGGGGAATCAGTGGAAGATGTGATGGTAAATAGAGGGCCCATCTGTCTACATTTACTAATAAGGCTATGCTTTCTGAAATCTGTTTTCACTACATGGGTATTGTTAAAGCCAGGAGCTGGTTTACTGACATAGGATTATTTTAATGTAACTGATATTTTTAAACCTAGACCAAGTTGTGCACCTGTTCATCTATCTGTTATACATTCACTTTTCTTCTGTCTGTTAAATTAAACAATTTCACATTTTTGGGTGTTAGTTTTAACTGTACAGCCCTTCTCTACTTCCCCTCCCAGAACTGCCTCATTTTCTCACACCATAGCTACGTTATTTGAAGAAGATGCCAAGGTGTTTTTTCATAACAGTTTAATGAAATAGCTCAAAATATTTAATATATGTGCTATTAAAGACCTTGACAGCTTTTAGGAGATATTGGAATGTTTCAGGGCTAGCAGCTCTCTGATTCAGAAACACATACCACAGCAAGTTCCGCAACTTATCAATGCTTATAAATAGTTAAAGGGAGAGTGCCGGGAGGAGGGTGCCAGTCTTTTTTCAGTGGTGCCCAGTGATAGGACAAGAGGTAACAGGCACAAACATGAATATAGGAAGTTCCATCTGAACATGAGGAGGAACTTCTCTGAGGGTGGCAGAGCACTGGAACAGGCTGTCCAGAGAGGCAGTGGAGCCTCCGATTCTGGATATACTCAAAACCCGCCTGGACACCATCCTGTGCAACCTGCTGTAGGTGGACCTGCTCTGGCAAGGGGGTTGGACCACATGACCTCCAGAGGTCCCTTCCAACCCCTAACATTCTATGATTCTATGAACTGCAGTCAGTGCATTGCTGTGACTCTAAATGTATTTGTAAAAATAAGATAAACAGATGTTAGTATGCTAATAATAACAAAAAAACCAATCTAGTTCTGGATTAAACTAGAATTGTAAATAAAAATGCTGACATCTCAAGGGTTCAGTACTGATCTGCTTTTTTTCTTCAGTAGAACTTCAGAAAAAAAAAATCATAAAATAGAATATGTGTTTCTGTAAAAAAGATCTATGAGACTCAGTGGGACAGGTCATTTCATCCAAAGCCTGAAGCCAAATCTACTGGCAATGTAGCATAGAATGTGAATTGGGATGAAGTTGGCCAATCTGGTTTTGCTATCAGTGTAAAGCTAATAAATATCCTAACATGTTCATATTGTAAAGGGGACTGATGTAGATGACATAGAACAGACAATGGTGAAAATCATAACATATATTTAGTAGGAGGTCTTCCACAAGTGGAAAAAACTAACTCTTACAAGTTCTATGTTCTGCAGTCCTAGCAGTTTTTATTGTAATCTGGAAGGAACAACTGCTTGGTATTTCATAAGAAAGAAAGTACTTCATTATCGTCAGTTTTGTAAGGACGAGCATGTCTGTATAGCCCTTTTTTAAGAACTTAATGTGGATATTTCTGATCATAAAGGTTACAGCTTGCGCTGGTTTCATATCAAAAAGGAATATGGTTAAAAATAAATTAGCCTTTCTTTTATATCCACATATGGTTACAGTGCTAATATTTCTAAAACCATTTTTTGTGCTCTCCTTGCACAATTATAATGTATACGATATCAAAATGTCATTCCATTAAGTAACTAAATTTCTCCTGCTAAAAGAATTGTTTGGGAAAGTCTGAAATGCACTGCAGAGGACATGCAGAGACTTATTTTCCATTATAAACAGCAAATTCTTTCTGAGAGATGTTTCAAGGAAACTTCAGCTGATTTGATTTCAACACTTAAAGTCTTGCAGAAAAATGGGTAGCTTGTGGCACTGAAGCCTGACTGGTCTAGCAAAAAGCCTTGTCTCTGATGCAGTTTTTTGCTATCTGATCGTTTGGGCTCAGGAAAAGGAATGAAAGAGCCATGAAACAAAAAGGACTTGATGTGGCTGACAACTAATGAGAAAAAATGAGAATAGTATACAAATGCTAAAATAGTTGTGAAGAAAACAATTTTGAAGTAATTTCTAAAGACTAATTTGAAAAGAACAATAATAAAAGTGGTGTTTTCCTTTACTTGTTATTACCCAATATGAAGGAACATTTTTCTATTCAGAAAGTTTCTAAATCTTTCTTATACGTGACGTTTCTCCTCTTGTGCTCATTACTCTACATGTCTTTTTCTTGTCACAGAAGCCAAGAGCTTCTTTTCTCCATTCAGATCATGTCTTTCCTAGCCTCATAGACTCATCTTGGGCTCTGGAGAATATGAATGTCCTAGGTGATGCTTCTGCCTTGGAGAAGAGGTACCAATGAATATCTCTGTGACTCTATTAATATATACTTTCTTTCAGCTGTGACCTTGGAGTGTGAAGAGAATTTAAAGGAGCTGAGTTGTTTCCATTGACACGCTTCTTCCACATCCTGCTGACCTCCCCTTTTGCCCATACAGTCCAAATTCAGAACAGACGACTGACGGACCCTTATGGAGAACCTATGGTACACGCAGTTCTCTCAGGTATCTGCTGGAGATCTTCAGCTGTCATGTAATCTTACCTCAAAAGACCCACTGCAGCCTCTTTGCTCCCCTTAAAAATAGAGGGCATAGAGAAAGGGAGCATGGTATCTTTACATGCTATATTCACCCCTCACAGACCTTTCTACGTCTACCAGGAGAAGCACAACAGCATTTGGAAAGATTTTGGAGGAAGGCAGGAGAAGAAGGGATACTTCACAGACCAAAACAGAGATGATTCTTTTAGGTATCATGTTAATTAATGAATGTTTCAAGGCACATAGATTTCGATAGATGCTGTTATTATTAGTGTCATGTCATCTGCTTACACGAAGCTTTTCACCTGCATTTCATGTAATATAACATGATGAGTTGCAGCAGAAATTCAAATGACAATTATATTTGCTCCCTTCTGGTATGGTATATCATAGAAGTCTGAAACAATGTGTTAGCACATTACTAAACAGCAAATTGATACTTGCAAGAAGGCAGTAATTTCATTATTAGTAATCTCTTTGCTAAGGCAGAAAATTCACTTTCCACTTCTCTGCCTTGTATTAAAGATGAAACAGAATTATATTTTTGCAATTACTGTACTGAGAGAAAATTAACAAGACCCTTCTCTGCTGAAAAATTCTAACCTTATGTTTTTTCTCTTTCAAATCTTGCAAGAATGTTTTACCAGTGACTTCAAAGGGGGTAAAAAAAGTTATTATAATTAGACAATTTATGCTACACGAATGCTCAGATCTAAGTTATTTATTCAGTTACTTTCTGTCTAACAGAAGCAAGCCTTTATTATACTGCATAATTTATAATTTAGTAGGAAAACAGAAGTTATAGGCTTGCTAAAATTGTGATTTCCTCCTGCAAATGGAAGTTTAAATTAAGAATCCCTCTGCAAGCCTCACTCTGTCCCTCTATGTATATGCCTTCTAGGCTCTCATCCAAAAAGACACTTGTTTAAATTAAAATAAGAATTCTCTTTTTTTCTCGAGTTTATGTCCCTGCTTAAGTGCTTTGAAAGATCACGTCCTACAGAAGAGTTTAGTAATCTTAGGAGTAGCACTGAAAGTTTTAGGAGGCCTTACAATCATCCAATTCACTTGACAAAAACCAACCACATTCTGCTGGAAATCTTACTTGGTGAGAGGCAGATTTCCATTCAGTGGATTACCACCCTCAGCAACATCCCTGTGCAAGTCACTGTATTAGATACGCAGTAAGAAAAAGTGTTTACTCTGTCCCCCTTAATGACAGCTGGAAGACGGAGTGCTGGTAGGGAGAACTCTGCACCTGCCTGCGTTAGGAAATGCAGGCAGATCCCAGAGCTGAAACTTGACTGTGTGCATGGGGAAGCTGCAACAACTGCGCCTGGGAGTGCTGCAGCCTGAGTAGCTGAGCTGCAGCCCTCTCCCAAACTGGCACCGCTCTGGAGTCCACATGGCTGAGTGACTGTCCTTACCAGACACTTTGCATTTAGCCATCTGTTTTCCATGCTGAGATGGCTAATGGCATGTGTGCATAGTGTTTTGTGCCAGTTGGCCTCAGTGCTAAGGAATGGTCCCAGGCACATTTAATTTACTTGGATGGATGTAGCATCCAGTTCCCATATATACCATGGCTGGATTTAGTTTAATGTTAAAAAGCAGAAATTCTTTCCTTAAAGTTATTTCCTCGTTTACAGAAAGCTGCTTGTAAGGTTCTAGGACTGAGCAAGTACTGTTACATATGCTAAAGATATATGACACAAAAAAGTGTAAACAGACCATAACAACAGTTCAGTTGCTAACTAACTGCATTCGACATGTGGTGTCCTTCAGTTTTGTTTATGTATTTGTTATTCTTTACTATTTCTTGTAATTTTTCTGCAGACTGTAAAAAGAAAGCGTGCAAACTGTAGAACTTAAAACATTTTATATTTTTCTTATTGACCCACAAATGCCATACAAGAACGCCACTGTAATAGCCTATGCTACCTGAAGTCCTTGGTTTATTTGTATATTTACTGGTGGGAGGTAAATGATACTAAGCTTTTTGCTTTCTAACTAGGCAGAGATCAGTACATGTGGACACAGTTTACGTGCACTGTAAGTAGGCAGACATGAGTTTAGCTTAAGTAAAAGTCATATTGTGCGATTCTTTTCCACAGCAAATTATGAAGAAATGGATGGAGAGAAAAAATTTGTCAACATCTTTACACATCATCCTCCAAGTTCCCTTTAATTATAAGAAGCTGTGATGACAGGGCACAGAGCTTGCACGGTGTTGTAGCAGTGATATGTCCAGTCTTTTTTTGGACGACACACCTAAATCTTTCTGACAATCTTAAGTTTTTGTTTTCCTCCTCTTTCTCTGTCACATTTTGTTATTCAGCTGCCTTCCCCATATTCCAGGCTTATAAATTTACTGCAATCTTAGATTTTTTCTTTCCTTTTGCTTCAAAATAGCCATTATCTTTCCTTTCTTGTACCTTTTCCACTTTGAAAACTTTAATAAACATGTAATGTCCTTTAATTTCAACAAGAGCAAGTTATCAGATGAGAAAATAACCATTTTTTGCAGTTCTTCTAACCAATTTTCCTTTCCTTGTATAAGTAGCACTTACAGTTGGTTGAGACTGTTAAACGTGCCAGACATAATAACATTTGCTTGAGTTTTTAATACCCAATTAAATTTTACTTTCTGGCAATTAATATTTCATAGAATCTAGTTCATTTCTCTTAATGTGGCAGCTGGCAGAACGTGGAACAAATCCTATAGCTTTTTGTTCTGTCAATCTAGTAATTTTTCTTTTTATATCTAGGAAAAAGAATTTCCTTAGTTCTGCTTTTATACATTTGTCTTAGTAAACAGTACCTTGTATGAAAACTGCTGCAAAATTGTTCTTGTCCAGTGATACTAATGAATGTATGTCTGTTACTTTGGAAAAGAAAATTAAAACTGTTTGTAGTACAATGGTCAGTACAAAAACATAGTCTTGCCAGAAAATTTTTTTTGTTTTATTTTAAACATGGAATATGTTTCCAAAATCATCAGCTAGATGGATCATCAAATAGATCTTCCTAGTGCTGCACCTCAGAATTCCTTGAAGCAGAAGAGAATCCCTTTGACAAGTCCATTCGAATGTATGCCATGTCTGTTACTTTACCAAATGACAGCAGAAATGTTTCATGGAAATGCTGGCAATGTGTCATTCTTTCAATATATTCATATATCATATGAAAAATGAGTTTAAAAAATAACAACATTCTATTAGCTTCTTCTTATTGTTACTTTAAATCCTGGACCTACAAAAAATTTATGCAAGTGCATATCCTTGTATTTGCAAAAATGTCTCCTGAATTCAATGAACCTAGTCATTTTTCAAGGGCTTAATATGAGGCTAGTATAGCAAATCTCACAGTCCAGATTCTCAGCTGAAATGTAGTAGATGAAGGAGCTCACAATCTGTCCCACTTGCTATCCCAAATTTTAAGCTCTGCAAAATAGATTGGGCCATCAGAAATCCTTCCCTATTTCCTCATTCAGCAGAGGCATAATCAGTGGTGCTGGTAATGATTCACAGTATCAGCTCCATCCTGTGTCTAATAGCATAGAAAAAAAAGTTCATCTGTCACCCATTCATTGATCTATTTTCTCCTGTGAACTGTTGCTCAGATTTATTCTAGTAAAACTGGAAATTGTGAATAAAGGTACCAAAACAATGGACCCAATATAAATCTGTAAAAATCCATCTAATTCATAGCAGTTTAAAACAGCGGTTCAAAGCAGTGGTTCAAAACAGTGGTTTAAAACAGAGGACTGTCACCAGCCTAGCATTTTCTTTTATTTTCTTAAGTTTATCAGGAGTACAACTAAAAAAAAAATTTCTTTTTCCACTGAAAAACAGAAACAGAAAAACAAATCCTAAAGTTCCATGGAACAGTTGCATTGCACAACATTTCCAGTATTCAAGTATTTGCCACAAGAAAGGGGATAAAATGTGTTGCCTTGTGCAAATTTGTGATCGTGCTCTGTAACAGTTCATTCGACTTGCAGCCATCAGTACCTTCAATTACCACAATACTACATTTTGCAATAAGGTTATTAATGAAGAAATTAAATCAGCTTCTAGAATAATCCTTAAAAAATTTTACCAATCATGTTCTTCAATTGATATTTCTCTTTCTATAGATTTGGTTTTGCCAAGTCATTATTTATAAATCTTGTATTAAACACCACCTTTTCTACCTTAAATAATTTATTTTCCTTTGAAAACTTGCTCTTGGTTAAATCAGAGTAATCTAGAAGGTTTCAGTTGTGGAATACTCATGTTGTGGTTTATCCTATTTTCCTTTTACTTTCTGATCTTTATTCATTCCATCAGAATGTATTCCACAACCTTGTATAATGCTGTGACTATATTTATAAGCTTACACTCACTTTTTTTTTTTTCCTTCTTTTTAGGTTCCTGTAAAGTATCTGTAGATACTTTTTTTTTCATCATATGAAGCTATCAATAATTTGTGAAAACTAAACTAGGGAGCAAAACAAAGCACTGAAACTGTGAACATCTTTCTTAATACTTTGGCATGTCAGAATTCAAATACTTCCTCTATCAACAAGCACTTTACGTTCATCTAGGGATGTTTTCGTACTCGGAAGTAAGGATGGGAGACAAATCCAACAAGTTCTGGTAAGTATATATGTCTCCCATCACAAAACTAATATCCAGAAAGCCACATAAACACTTAAAAAAAGCAGTTTGCCACATTTTCATATTCCCAGTACAATGTGTTTCATGCTGTCTTGAGATCACTTTTTGGAACTTTATAATTTCTTTTTTGAAACTAGCCTGATATTCCTTTCTTTATACGCTACTCTCTTTTGAGCAGCTGAGGAGTATTTTAATTTTCACAGTAATTTCTGAGAGACAAAAAATCCCAAACTTCACCTCTTGTATCTTTTTGGAACAATGAATTGACCCACATCACAAAAATAGGAATGGTGTCTTGTCTAAGGAATCCAGTGAGTATCAGTTCTTAGCACTTTCACCTAACTAGTTTCAACTCAAGCAGAGAAGCAAAGTTTTTAAAACATTACTATTACTATTGTCTACCTGACAGGATAAATCAGAAGTCTTTGTAAACTAAGTGCAGAGACACTAGTTTTATTCTAGTGCTATCCAAATGCACACTCACTGAAATCTTTAATGACTACTTCCACTGACAAAGATCTCAATTTATTCCTACAGTTCAAAGGTAGTAGCTAGCAAGGACAGAGGAAAGAACTCATCTAAACTCATCTAAAAAGCAGCAAGGAACATATTAGGAAATTTAAAGGAAATCTGGGAAAGTGGGGATTGAGGTGGGAAACAACATATTCTAGAACATTTGGAGAAAACCATGAAAGCTGGCACTGTAACTTTGCAACTGAGGTTTTTTTTCAGACAGATTTTCATAATATGAACATCACACTGAGTTTAATGTGTGCTGGAAAACTAATATGTCTCACGGATTCGTAATATAATAAAGCAGTAGCCTATTGAATCATGTGTTATTTATTGTTCTCCGAGAAGGGAGCAGGATTATTTTGTATTACCTCCCTAATGTATTTTTCCAATAACCCTATAATGTTCTACAATGAGAATTTTTAACTTTGAAGTTACTCTAATTTTAACTTTAGTAGAAGCTTGCCTTGCTTCTAGAGCCTGCTCTGATGGTCGGTGGAGGCAATGAAAGCACATACCGGCTACAACAGGAAGCCAGTCACACGTAGGGCAAGCCCCAGTCAAGTGTAGTCACCTGTGGACCAGAGTTCCTGTTCACTTGATCCCACCTCTCCCCTGCTTCTTCCATGATTTGAGTTACTAATGGCTGAGCACACTATGCTGCTGGCCTAAGGAGTAAAGGGAAGTAAGAGGAATGGAAGCATTCACTCCTCTTACTCTATGCTTCCTTTTGCTCCTTTGCCAAGCTATCCATGGACAGGGACAAGTGTGAGTGTCTAGACCTCTCCTGCCCAATTTTGTGGCCCCTGATGCTATAGTAGGAGCCCCTCACAAAGAAGTGAAGATACAACTTTGGACTTGTACGTTTCTTTGGCATACTTTCAAAATCAGGTGTTCATATTTCATACACTTATTATATCATAAAAATGTAACCTGTAAGGCACAATCTAGTCCTTCATCTGTTTCCCTACTCAGAGACGTTTCATCTACTCTTTCAAACTTCCTGTGAACAGAATTTTTGATTGCTTCTATGCCAGTGCTAATCCTAATATTGGAAGATATTTTTATGGTATATATTCATCAATCTGATAACAGTAGTTACATGAGTTTATGCTTGCTAAATACACACACAGGTCCACATATTCAGTGTGCAAGATATTGTATGTAAAAATGTGCATATTTTAAAAATACGTGAGAGCATGAATTTTCTTACTTTTTTTTTTCCTGCCATAGCCACTGTAAGTACTTTCAGCACTTACATTCCGCAGTTCAGATTTAGTACCAATGACATTTAGCAAGACATAGCAGGTTTGCTGAAAGTTTGCAGATTTACCAGCATGTTGCAAGTTTATAATTCAAACCTGAGTTCTCAAAAAAAGTTGCCTATGTCTAATATTTTTCTTATTTATTTTCTTGTTATTTTCTTTCTGCGTCAGTATTAAAACAAATACTGTAAGTTACACAAAACACTAGTCTGAATCCTCTGAATTACTTTGCCAAAATTGTGCTAACTAATCAATTTATTTTGAGCATTTAAGTGACATCCTAAATCCTAATTTAAAGTCCTAATTTAAATCCACAGCTGCTTTTTTGTACTGAAAAATACAGACTCAATTGTTCACAAAAGGACATAATTTATCTTAATGATGGCATATTTGATGCATTACTGTACAGCAACACAGGGGTCAGCAGTCCCTCTGCTAGCTGATATATAACTTCAGAGTCACAGGGAATGCAGACCTTGAAAGCTAAAGAACAACAGACAGATAACAGGACAGGAAATATTTCACAGGTCAGTGTCAATAAACTGACACTGGCCTGTGGTCTGAATTGCGTATCTCCAGGTAGAATCATAATAAAGAGCCCACAAAGCTTTCCTTTTTTCCTGCACACACAAAAGAGGAAACTAAAGAAATGTCAGCTAGATGGATCAAGTGAATAACTGTCTTTTAATTACATTTTTTACCAAAGGTAGAGATGCTATCTAGGAAAAAAATGTGAAACTACAGCACATGGAAGGGGGATGAGAAGAATAAGATATACCCAGCTGGCATAAATGAACATAAATGAAATTAAGTTGCCTGAACAGCAGGAAATACAATTTGTGCCAGAAACTGTCAGACTGATCTCATCCATCTCTCAAACAAGGCTATCAATCACTGTCTCATCCTTGTCTTCAGCATGGATTTTCTTACCTCCAGCTGGCTGTACTTCACCAGTGGAGTCATGTTAGCTGAAATTCATCACTAGTCTTTGCTCGCCTATTATTCTTCAGAATCTCAACTATTTCTGCCAACCCTGGAAAGGTATTATTCTGCCTATATAATTGAACAATAAGCAGATCATGGGCAGTAATGGAGGCTTTAGGGCATAGTGAGCACAACTGTGGATTGACATTCATGAAATCTGCATTTTATTCCTGCTTCTGCAGTGGACATTGAAAATCTATCCTATGCTTAACTTTCCTCCATCTGCAAGATCTTCACTTATATGCTGAAGCCTTCTTTATTGTTTATGAAATTCTCTCCTGTGATCTATATATTTCATGTGTATTCATACATGTAATACTTAGAATAGTCAAGGGCTTAATCTTTCATGCCACGTATTTTACATTTCTGTAATCTGGGAAGAGAGAAGAGAAAAAATTAGGTGTTTCATTACTGTGTGTATGCATAAAATCTGCAATTGTATGACTGTCCTCCGTTCAGGAATTTAAAACCATTAGAATGTAATACAGGAGTTAGCGTCAGGGAGCACTGGCAGCTTTCTGCTCTGTAAGGGAAGGTAAACTGGGAGCCAAGGGTGACAGCAAGGCAGGCAGGAGAGTGGCCTCACTGACAAGGGCACCGCGCCAAAGTACTCAGAAAAGAGTGGAGCAGAGCAGTAGCCACAGTCAGCTAACTGGCCAGGGATTGCCGAGCAAATTCACAGTGATGACGTCGGTCTGAAATCATGCCAGGGGACTGCAGGTCAGCGTCCTTGTCCAGATCAGCAAGGTACATGGAAAGCGCAGACAGGGAGTCAGCGTAGCTCAGGCAGGGACTTTATCTGAGTGGCTCGAGATAAACACAACTCCAGAGGGCCAGCCCCTACCAGGGCTTCTCAAAGAGCCCTGTATCAAACAGCATCAAGGCTGGACAGCTGCTCTATTTTGGCTGGCCTTGAGCCTTCACTGTCCAGTCCCCAGGATGATGGCAGAATTCACTCAGGTCTTGGACGTTTAGTGGGTAAGTAATGTAGTTATAGCCTACCTGAACTTGCCTCTGGAGTATATTTCACTGCATAGGTATGTGATAAATTGTATTGAACAGTGTATGCTGAAATTACTGGAACAACTTGCATAATGAGTTTTAAATAAGAGTTACTCAAGTTACTACTGAAGAATGACAGACTCTGACTTCTCTTTTTCCGTTTCAAATACTCTTACGGCTGTTTAATTTTTGTTAAGTTCTTTGTGACTGAACTGGCAAACACCAAGACATTCTAGATATTTCTTTGTCAGATATGCTTTTAAGAAAAATAGCTATTGATTCATAACTAATAATGACTCAACCACAGAAGTCATTAGTAAATCAATTCAATAGTAATTCCATGCATGAGTGGTCTAAATGATCAGTCTGGCAAGATACCACATTTGCATTTAGAAATTCCTATATGACTAACAGCTGTGATCTATGAAATAGCTCCAGAAGATTTCTGCCCTTGTCTAATACTTTAGTTGCTCTGATTAGACCAAATGAATTTCTGGATTTTAAATTTCTATGAATTTTGCTATGACTTAGACCTTTCAAAGCTAATGACCTTAATTTCAGAGCATGGATGATACTGACACATCATTTTTCAAATTGATGGATTTTCTGAAAAAGGCAGTTCATCAGCGATCCATAACAGCAGGACATTGGTAATAGCAATGCTGTAAAAAAGACATATTGCTTACAGAAAGCAGTTTCACTGTGCTTTGTTAGGTGAAAACATCTGAGCTGAGCTGGGAATATTGTGAAATTGTCTCTTTTGTATGCACAGTAACTATTTCCAAATACAATTTTATCATTGCTACGCAATGTCAGTAACCCCTTTTGGAAAGTTGGAACTACCCACTAGAGCTTTCTTTCAGGTCTCAAATATCAGAACAATGACACCACAGCAACGTACAACAAAGAAAACAGTACCACTGAGTGTATCTTGCAGATTGATAGTCAGAAATTAATGAATAAAGAAACATTCAATATTATTGATGAGACATCTCAAATCAAGAGCATGGAAGATGTTCTTCTCTGATGTCAGTAGCTTATGATGACTATTGACTTACCTTTCTGATTTAAGGAAGACTACACCACTAATGCATTTTTTCAGAACCTTTTTAATATATGATCAAGGACAAAGTAGATTATACACCATACTTACAGTATGTAAGTACGGAAATATGAATAGTGCAGTAAGACGCAAATGCTGAACAGAAAGTTGGTGAAAATTTGGATTGCTGTTTAAACAAAACAGTGGACAGCCTATAAGACAGAATTTAAGCTTATGTCAGGAACAAAAAAATGACTAAATAAATGCTAAATATGTGTTTAATGGCTGAGGGTACATTATTGGACGACATTAGTATCGTGTATTTGGTATGGCTTCTTTTGAGGGAAGAGAATAGCTTTCACTTGTGAGGAAAGAGAATGGCTTTTTGAGGGAAGAGAATAGCTTTCATCAGCTTGAATAACTGTGAAAAAATGTATCAGCATTGGTTTCACCTACATTGTCCATTAGATAAAAGGTATCACATAAGTGTAAACTTGTGTTGTTACAGTTATGTGAGACAGAATTAGATTTATTCTCAGTATATGCATGTCCTCACACCCAGTAATTTCACAAATGCTGCCAGATTAAATCTTAGTTTCACAGCCTTTGCCTATTGAATTTGCTTCCTTCTATGCAGCAGACAAGCAAGAACATTCACTCATGATTGAGAAGAAGCCTTAATTAATTTTATTCAGGTACAGTAGCCTAACTTAATCAATGCATGCATATTTGTTTAGATGAAAATCACTGTGGTTTTTAAATTGCAAGTAAATCACATGATTTTCAAAGGTGTCAACCAATCTTGTTATGCTATAAAGTATCTTGGAAGATGTTCATGGCTCCTGCAAAATACAACTAACTCACATTTTTCTGTACTTTATGCTTTTTTCTGTACTTTATGTTTTACCCAAAGTCTTAATTTGGTCAGGATAAAATGGTAAAATGTTAATGTTACTATTCCTCTTTTGATTCTTTCTCTCACCTAAGAGTGATACAGTTTCTTGTTTCCCCCTTAAGCACCACATTGTTTTCTATTGGTATTGTTTGCATGGTAAAACAAAGATGTAGACCTGCAGGAATGCATCAGGAATCTCACCGACAACTCAAATGACAGTGTTGTTATACCAATCAAATACAAAGAATAAAAAAAATTTAATACTAAATAAAATTATTGATAAATATTAATAAGTGGTAATAAAATAATAAAGTATTATAAAATGTATTAATAAAAGTATTAATAAATAATAATAAAGAAAAGATTAAAGAAATGCTGAAAGATATCACCAGTGTTGAAGATCTTTGTTTTTCTTATGCAGTGTAAAACCTCACTAAAAGTAAGTTACCCATATTACAATGATTTAAGTGACTGGATTGTTACATTTCTTAAGAGGAATGTAATGTTAAAGTAAGCATGTAAAATAATGTTCCCTGACAAAACACAGATACTCTAACTCACTCTTAAAGTAAAAACCAAAAAATATTTAAGTCTCAAATTTCTTCTATCATTAATATAGGAGAACACGGGTCTCATATTTAAACCAAGAGAACAGATTGTTGGTCTGAACTTACTTAGTCAAAAAAGGGTTTTAGAACAACACATTTTCACACTAAGATCCCTCCTGTTCATAAAAGTTGGTGAAGACTCATCCCAAAAATAGCAAAGTCAAGGTGAGTCCTTCCACTGTATTATTCAGAGACCATTCTCAGTTAAAAGTGCATTATTTCTCCTTTGTCCTTCTTACTTGGCCATGTGCTTAGGCGTGCATATAAAGGTAAGCATGAGCGGTTACACAGAACATACCTAAACATGTGTGAACAGTCCCACAAAAGTCAATGGCATGTCCATACTGAACTGGAGTCTGTGGGAATCCATGGGTCTCAAATTTATAACCTACTTTTTGGCAAAACAGTTTCATGAGATAGTTCTTATTCTTGCAAATACAAATTCCATGCAAAGCAGCATGAATATTTAAAATATGTTATCATAAGCTTCTATTTACAATTTCTCAAATAATGCACCTGTTTACCATACATCTGTTACTTATACATGAATCTAAGTTTGATCCACAACATCCAGTTCTTTTTCTAACAGCTTCAAAATCAACTTTCTAGAATATCGTATCTGTTAAACAAATGGCACCACCAGAATTTTACATAGAATTATGCCAAAAGTCAACAGATATCCTTCAACCGTCCCACAGAAATTTAAAGTTTATTAAAAAAGAAAGCTATTGAAGACAATAAAAAGAAAATATTATGGTACATCAGTCTCTTTTTGTTTGGTTGTGTTTTTTTGGTTACGGCACTTACTAATAGCTTACCCATACTGGTATTTATTGTAGTTCATAGAATTTAACAGCATTGATAGATAGGATTATATCATGGATATTTATTTATCTGAGTAAAGTGAAATACAGCAAAGTTAAGTAGAAAGAGTTTTGTAATTTGAAAATGTCACTCTATCTTAAATCAGAGTTCTTGCACGTGATTTTAGTGAACTGGCTTTTCCTTCCATACATATATCTATACAGGTTAATATTCAGCTAATTAGCTTATTTAAAACTTTAGTATTGCAGGATGACTCCGAGGTATGCTTTTAGAAACTGTTAGTATGGCTATCCTAATTCATTTTATCACAAATTCAAAAACAACAATCAGAGCATCAGGATCTTGATTTTTGACCCCAGTGGAAAATTCCAGTGAAATCCCACAGAAAGTTGTGCTATATTTTTAAACTCTCCAATAATATGCCATTCAGCCTACCACACCTGTAATTAAACAAGACTGAAGAATACAATAAAAAAATAGACTTGACACATTTTCTAATATGCCAATAAGTAAAAAATTGTACACCATTCTAATCATGAAGCAATAAAGCCATAATTATCAGCAAAGTCTTGCAGTTCTGGGCTAAATGCAGAACCCAGAGGAGTTCTCTCATACTTCTCAACAGGCGAGAATGTACTGATTTAGTATAAAAAAGGTCAGCTGTTGTCTAGATACTCTTAAAGTAACGGATATTAGTAATCTGTTCAGTTTGTTCTGGCAAAAAATTTTATCGATCTCTCTACTCATTCCTGGGCTTCTGTTCAGTTTTGCCCAGATTGACATGCTTTGCTTTTTAGAACTTGAGTGTTTGTCAAAATTGAGTGATGGCTTGGGTTCTTTTCCTCTCACTTCTTTTTACAGAAAAAAGAATGGAGGGGAGGGCTTGCTTATGGTAAGAATGTGTGTCTTGGTATACATTAGATAAGGTAAGATGTCTAGCTTGCACTTGGGGTAGGAGTTAAATTTGGTCATATTTTTCAAGATCCTAGCTGTTAGCTTAATTTACAAGACTGATGCAGTTATTATTTTCTTCTAAAGAAATGAGAGTCTACGTATTCTATGCCAATACAGAATATTCCATGGCAAGTCAGATTGCTAATCATATGACACAGATTATTATTCAGGTATTTTTTTAATATTTAGCCAGGTAAATTGAAAATTAACTTTTTACAGAGGCTTGTTCCTGGAGGTGCTCCCCCCTTATTTTGAAATGTTATTAAAAAAAACCCAGAATTTTTCTTTAAAAGTGGAAGCTATCCAAAATCCTTTCATTTATTACTCATCTTTTCAGGTGGGACTCTAGCAGCTGTCCAGTCTTTCTAGGCTACATTTCCTCATACTTTACTTCACCTCAACAGCTTTTATTTATAACCTGAACTCTCACCTGTTAACAAGGTTCTTTTTCTTATCTTTTATATTCCTTGAGACTTGCAACCCTGCCCTAGATTAAGGAGAATAAAAAGAGAAGACTAGAAATGCCACAGTATATTTTTATGTTCTGTCCATTCACATTTGCTTCTTCTTTTATGGCTTTATAGTATTCCCATCTATCTTTCAGGTTTCCTTGCCCGAGTCTGAAAGATTTACCACATGAGCTTGGGAGTCTTGTAGCACTTTACCTGCCAGCGTTGCCTACCATGATGCCTCTGGTCAAAGTTTGTATCCTGCAGATTTGTTCCTTTAGAGAGGCATGCCATTGCTGCTCTCTCCTTGTTTTTCTGTTCTTTCCAAGTACCACTGATTATGCTATGCAGTCAGCCTGAATTTTTTTAAAAACCCTAAGACATTAGGTGTCTAACACAATATTTACTAAAATGCTGACTCGGTTTGTCCTATTAGTGGGTAAAGCGATTATAAAAACATTCATAATTCTCTCTAAAGACATCAGGATTTACTACTAATGTCTTAAGTAAAATACAGTTAACAGCCCATGATGCTTCCTTTCGGTTATAGATAAATTAGGTCTCTGTGAACTCTAGTGCTGTTGAATAGTTCCCATAGATGCAACATAGCCTTGTTAGGTATTCCATCATGTGATCTTTGACAAAAATCAAAGATGTGACATTTCTTGGAATTATGCTTCAAGATTACAATGTTGCTAAAACCAGTTACTTGTTACATTGGGGTGTCATGAGAACAATTTATATAATGCAAAAACACAGCTGATAGATTTTTGGTGTTCATGGGCCCTTCAGTTTGGATGGGATGTTGTTTAAGGTGGTTTTTTTGGGGGGGGGGGGTTTAGAGGATTTTTGCTGCCTGTAAATGTCAATAGTTCCTACCTGCAGCACTAAATAACTTTAAAAAAATTTTTAGAAAGTTTAATCAGAGTAAAAAAGAAAAAAAAAAAAAAAAAAACCACATCATTTTCATGAAGCTTTTTAAACTTCAAGTTGAAAGCTTCCCAGACAGTAGCAAATGACTTTGAAACCTCAAAAAGCACTTTTCCCCTTCGTCATTCACGTACATCTCCGTGTAACTGAAGTGCACATCTATGGTTCCCTTTACTTATTTTAAAAGCTTATTTAAAACTTTTAATTAGTCTCTACTAAGCTTTCTTGTTACAGATAGAAAGGCTTGAAAGGCTTGAAAGCAAGTGCTTTTCTCCCCAGTCCCCAAAGTGCAGGTGTGAGAGAGAAATACTACCAGTTCAGGACACTGCGATAGTGCTGTTCATTGCCCCTGGCAACCCCCTGGTGGTGGGGTTGTTTTCTTGCACTTATGTTTCTTGTGTTAAGCCAAAGCACTGATACAATCTGTTACTGTATAATATAAAACAGGTTATCAGAGTTAAAATTTTATACAGAGAGATGGCAGCTTGTTTAGCTGAGTTGTTGGCGACGTTGTAACATTCTACTGGAGACTTTAGGGTTTTAATTACTCTTTTTCAAGCAATCATCTATAAAAAAATATGATATAAGAGAAAAAAGATATTGTATCTATAACCTTGTGTCAGAGCTTTACAAAAGTTCAACACCTTTGCATCTTTACAAAACAGAATTGTTCCCCTCTGCCCAGAGATTCAGTAGCTACAGAAAAGTACAGTTGATTATGGAATTTTTAACATAAATTAATTTTCTACAGTACAGCTATTAAGTGGACCTTGGTAAGTGAAAGTATTCACAGACCTTTGAGAAAGAATTCCCTTTATGGGGAATACTTCCATAAAACTTGCCCACTTTTGAATAGAAAACACATCTTACTAAGGTCTTGCTTCATGATAATTCCTAAAAGACAATATAACAAAAATACTCAAAAGATAATTCCATCCAATTAATTTTAAACAGTTCTCTGGTCTGTAAATCAAAGCCTTTTTCTCACCATCATACCAATATTTTCTTTTTGGGATGTCATGTTTTTAAGGACTGAGCTGCTTATATCTGGAAATATTTTCCCTGCTTCAATGTAATTTATTACTTTTTTGTTAATAGAATGTCTTTTTTAAAATAAATGATATTTTTTAGTATTTAGTTGAATTAGGAGTTCACAAAAATATTAGATGATCAGCACTTCAATTTCCTGGTCAGTTGTGACTGCCACCCACATCAGCTATTATTGGTCCTTTTGTTTAGAATAAGGCTTGAAGAAACCATTACAGTTTGAAAATACATGGAAGAAACAATAATGAATGAACCAAGAGTTCCACAACAATCTGAATATACATTTTAGAAAAATCTAAACCACTCAGATTTAATAAAGGCACTGGTTTGACATCACGTGATACCAGTAAAACCTCAAACAATAACAGAAAACCTCAAAAATCTTACTTTCTATAAAAGATTTGTTATTAATACAACCAAAAATTTGATAGAGGACTGAATATTTCCCCGCTCTTTTTTCAATATTAGCATGTAATAACTTTTAATTGAAGCAATCTCTCATGAACAAGTAAAGCATTCCCTTAATCAGGGTAATGTGACAGATGAATGTGAATACAGCAAGATCATGTCTATCTGAAAATTGTCTTTCAAAAAATCCAGTTTGCAATTTTGATATCTTCTCTGTATTGTCTTACAAATACATACACATACAATGTGCAACCTTTTAAGGAAAATAAAGGTGCATTAAATTTTATGATTGAATAATTTAATTGTCTTTTAATGAAGATAAAATAGTTTCACATTTTGGACAATACTAGTACCTTTATTTGTTCCTGTGTTAAGAGTTCAGTGAGGTGAACTCTGTTTCCTCGATCTGTCAGGATAAGATCATACTATACACAGGATTACCTTAATGTGTACTGTTGTGCCCATGTTTAAGTTTTCCTACCCATAGAGTTTGTTGAGTACACATCATTGCATAGTTACATTCTCAAAAGATATGAATGCCGATAGGACTAATTTTCTTCATTGTTCAAGAATAAACCACAAATGCAATGAATCAAGTTGTCTTTTCAAGTAGATATTGTGCAAATTTGTTGCTGTACTCTTTTGCCTCTTGTTAAAAAATTTCGGAGCCAAAGCTTACTTATATGTATAAAAGTACAAATTGAAATTTAACTAGAAAACTTTCTCTAAACTTGCATTTTTTAATCCATTAAAACTCAGCTTGTACCCTATAGTGAAACACAAAAAGGAAAGCAAAAAAGGTTGCAAATGAAGCATAAAATTGTTTGACGATGTCACGATTAGCACTTTTCACCATTATTTATATGTGCATCTTTGTCCTCCCTCCTTTTCTGAGTCACAGTTCAACATCTTCTGTGACATACTTGTGTATGCAGATTGCGCTCATCCCCGCTAGCTTTATCAGCCTTCGTCTGCTGTATTACAGACTGCCTGGGCACCTCCTTTTCTCTACCAATGTGATATTATATCTCTTCAGTCTCTTCATCATTCATATTTACGCTCCTGTCTTCTCTAAGTCAAGAACCACTGAAGAAAAGACCAAGAAGAAAATCCTCCTGTCTCCTACTTCAGCACTATTGTGGCCATTTCCATTTGCCATTCCACTTTTACAATTTCCTGAGGAGAGCAGCTGCTATGCAAATTTTGTTTTGTTCCCATTATTAGGGATGGGGCACACTCAGGCTTAGCTCTGTACAGGGTATCTATGGGACCTGTACACAGTACACAAGCCACTACTGAGCATACACAAACCCAAGTTTCCAGGGTAGCAACTTAAGCACAAATTTCATAGAATAGCAGAATTCACCCCTTACTCCTAAACAAGACAGCTGGCTGATTTTCATGTCCATGCCACAAAGCTGTATGCATTTCTTTAAAATGGAATAGAATCTTCTTGGTCTTCTTTCAGATGAAAAACAATGTGATTTCTTTAAACTAATTAGAAGAAACCTTTTGATCATTTTGCTGAAGCTTTCCAAAAAGCTAGCCTGAGGAGGAAAAACAGCCTTCAAATTCCTCCCAAACAATTAAATTTTGGCAGACTTGTAAACAGCTTATAAACAGCTGAAACACTTTTCTAATAAAGCAGCCTTGTTTTGTCTTGCTTATAGGCAATCACTATTATTTTAATTAGATATATATATGTATGATTTATATACCGTGCATGCTGTATGTGAATGGTTTTTAGAACAAGACTAAGTGATCCTGTAATATATAAAACACAACAGTTTTTCTTTGATATTTCTTTGTAGTTAATTTCCTTCAAACCCTGTATCATCATAATAATTTTAGTCTTGCCAATTACATAACACTTTAACCCTCCAAAACAACATGAAGAAAACTAATGTTTTTTCTGTATACTAAGAGCCAGGTCTGCGGTCATCTATTCTTTGATTGAGGACAATAGGAAGAAAAGTATTGTAAAAGTTACCTCTACTATCACCTCTAAAATTGCGAGCCAGATTTTGCCAAAGGTTCTGGGTGTGTTAACCAGCTCTGAAAACAGAACAGCTGTTCGTAGTCCCTTTGGAAGGACAGACTGCTTGAAGCTATCAAAGTATGTGTTATTAACTGTAGATGGGGGAAAAAAGGAACTTCTATGTGAATGAATATGTGAATTCAGTTTCCATACTATATTCTAATCTGTGAAAACATTTGAATAAAATAAGGATTATATCATCATATAGCAGAGGAGGCAATTTCTTGAGAAGTTAGAAATCCAAGTTTAATGACATGGAAAGATCACAGAGTGAAATGACACAGGCAAAAAATATTAAATAGCTTTTAAAAAGATAATTGATTTACGCTATATTCTTTACTATCTAAGCAAGAGAAAATAAAAACTCACTTTAGCAAAATATATTGTATTTGGGTTTTGCTGTGTATCTGCCATCATTTATCCATTTCCCATTTTGGAAAGGGATCTAGGCTAATTGAACAGGAAAATGTTCCTGTTCTCTCATCAAAGCTTTTAGTGCCTTCAATAAATAGTCACTCTCTTGGAAATATATTGATCTGTGTTGTGAAGCTCATTGTAGATCCTTGCAAAAGTTCATGTCAAGTCATTTTCTATGTTTATTATTTACTCCTAATAATATTGACAAACCCATTAGGTGCTGACAGTTCTCCAGTTTTTCAGATGAGAAATCTTGGCCCTTTCTCATTGTAGAAAAAGGTTACAAGACCCCTTTAATGAGATTCATTTGATTTCTAATTAGTAACAAATGCAAAACTCAAGTACATTTGACAAAAAAGAAATAAAGTCATTAACTCCGTCATCAGTATGTTAAAAGAAACTAGCTGAAGATTTGAAAGATCAAACAACGTGGAAAGAGAATGCAAAGTAGATTTAAGTTTTTGGAAGAACTCCATTAAAGAGAAAAAGTTTTAAAACAACACTTAGTAAGAGAACAAGAAAAAAGAATAATTATTTGTAGTTATTTATCTTTAGGAATTGGTATTATATTCCTACAAAAAGCAGGCTGATTTTACGAGGCATCCCAAGGTTTCCCAGTTAAAATTTTAATACTGTTTTTGGAATTAATTTGTGAATTAAAGTGCTGAATCCTAGGGGAAAGAAACAGAGAATGTGACCTCAGATAGAAAATACCAGTTACTGTCTCTTGTTTTTGCTAACTCCAAAACACTCATGCTTGAGGCTCAGTTTTGAGGCTTTGATTCTCTCTCTTCTGTTTTGTTTTTTTCTAAGCAGCAAATATTTTTTGCTATGTTTAAGGGACTGAAGTAAAAAAGCACTCCTTTTTCCAAACTCCATTTGTCTTAGAATGGAACAACAGGAAACATTACTATATTTTGACACTTTTTATAAAGACAAGGGCAAATCCCACAAAAATGGCTTCAATGCTGGCAGCTTTATTTAGGGGATTAGTCCTAGTGAAAACAACAGAAAAAATCACCTGAATATTATAATTCAATGCACAGGTGCAGTCACACAATAAATAAGAACTAGAAACAAAGTAAAAAAAAAAAATCGATATTAGAATATTTAGATGTGTAATTATCCTTTGAAAATAAAATTTGAAACATATAAGAGGTAGAATTAGATTTAGAAGGCAAGTTGGTGTCCATGTTTCTTTTTGGGGAAGAGAGAAAAATAAAAGAAAAAGATCAAATATATGTTGGGGTTTGGTTTAACAGTCCCTCTGGGTCCAGTCTTGCTCATTTTACCAGGAAGACAGATTTTCAAGATTCTTTTTGGTATATCCCCACACTGATACCTGGTAGGTATGATTTTCAGCCCTGCATCCCAGACAGCACTAGTGCACACAGTTACTTCTAGAAGAGCAATTCTTACTCTACAGTATAGATCTATTGAAAATGGGCAATATGGGTCCAATTTTCTTTTTTTAGTTTTGCTACTGACATCAATCCAAAATAGGAATACATAGAAATATTTTTTTGCTCTGTATTCTCTAGGTTTTGAATCAGATGTTTAAAATGGAACCTGTAAATACAATTTCATATATAAAACCACACTGCAAGGCATGTAATGTTGTCCTGCTGCTTGCATAATTTACTGATAGTTAAAATATAGTAATTAACGGAGTTAATTTAAATTCTTATCTTAGTCACTTATTTTAAAATGTGAACATGAAGCTCTTTTCCTTGTACGACACTCCAATTCTCTCGTGAATATACAGAGAGTTATGGAATACAAAAATTGCTACCTCATTATCCTTACATATTCATACACTAAACACTATCAAAGCAATAATATAGCTCACTAAGGTCCACGGTGCATGCACATGACTTCACCAACCCTTAGTGAACCATACAGACCCAAGAATAACGCAAATCAGTCTTCCACATACACAATGCGCAGTGAGACAGTAATATTACAGGAATAGTTTTGTCTGCATACAGAAATAGTTTCAGATAATGAAAGTGTCACCATATGATATTGCAGGGGACTCCTCTACATGCTCCACCAGGTGGAATTCAGAAGAACTTAATGATCCATAGTTCCTCTCAGTAGATTTCAAAATGCAAATTGACTTATTATGTTTCGTTAAGGCAGCCAGAAAAAAAAAATCATAATATGTTTGCTGTCTCATGAGATGCTTATTTTTATACTCAGCTGGAGGCAAAGCACATAGTCATGTATATAAGCAAACATCCCTTAATTCTACAAGAAGCATAGCACCTTTATGCATTATGCTTCATAATTCTTGTTTTATGATCATCTTGAGATTCACAAAAAAATAAGGAGAATATTTCAAACAAATTCCACTGAAGTCAGAGAATATGTTAGTTTGATTAGACATATCAGGAAAAATTTAACCCAGAAGAACTGCACAATGTTTTATTGCAACCAGTATAATGGGACTTAAGTGGTTCACATGGATTTGCCTTTTATTTTTAACCGGAAGGAAAAAGTTCCATTTAGGACACAGGATATATTTGCCTAGAAAATTGCCCGGGCCACTTAGAAAACCAGTGACATAGTAACTGCTTGCTGGGCAAAAAAGTATGGTCAAAGTTGCTGTCCTGAAGAACTGGGAAAATTGTTATTTGATTGCAGGGGGAGAAGAAATTATTTAAATGGATGCTGCAAACTGTACTGCAGCCTCTGTCAAGTCTTTTCCTCTTTCTCATTGATATCTAAACTTGTTTGCTTCTGATTATTCTGGTTTCAAAACAAAGTACAATCAATTTCTAGCCTAAACTTCTTCCATAGGGTGCAGCTGGGAAATCTCTATCCCATCACCATTTATGGTGGGTCATTGCTGTCCAGAAGGTATACGGAAATACAAGAATGTGAAGGTGGAAGTTTTGCTTTGAAGAAATAGGTATTGGGGCTTTGTCTGGTTTGTTTTCACACTCGGGTTCTGCTCCAAAACTCCTTCATAGAATTTCTTTACAACTCTCAAATAATAGTGTTCTCTTCTCACTTCACTCAATGTTTTTCTTTCAGGAACTTCAAATGTGGTTGTTGGGTTTTTTTCAAGATTTGGGGTGCCTGAATCTGTTTATAGCACTTTTTTTCATTGCTTTCATTTTCCGTAAAATTCACAGGTATAAGCAACTACATAAAGGGCTACCATTAGTAGAAATGCAATCAGCTGTCATATGAATATTGCTTTGAGAATTCAGCAGCTAAATCTACACTTTGTTTAATTCAGCTCTTTAGAAGACTTGAAGAACAGGAACAATCATGGTGGAATTAGAAGAACAAGAACTGAAGCAAATTTCATCTTTTTTGGCTCATTAACACTGAAAGGAGGAGATATCATGATTGGTCATAAAGGTTCCTCAGAGAATCTACAAGCTGCAAGGAAGCAACTGTAATAAGTTTCCTTTTTGTTTCTGTCTTTTATTTTCTCTTTTGCTTCAGGGAAACATGCCAGGAAGTTTATATTCAGAACTGTAAATGTATCTAAATTACAAATACAGCTTAAGAATATTTGTAACTTTTTTCAATTATTTGAAACATAAATGTAATTTTAACTAAGAGGTCTGTTATCCTATTGCCTTTGATAGATACACATTACATTTTCAGGCACCTACTACCACATATAAGCAGATCTGATAATAATTATATACATAATCAATATGGAACTGACAGCATCATTACAGTTACCAGCCAAGACTGATTCAGCAAAGAATTAATCAAAATAGTTCCCATCCTACAGTCATAAGAAAATACCTCGGCCTTAAAATTTCCAAAGGATTTGGGGGTCAAGGGAAGAACTAATTTCATGATCAAGGTTGCTTCTGGAAAATGTTTCATCCATTAAAACTGAGGACTCCAGACTCAGTGTCTCCACTATTGTTGCAGTTGCAGCCACTTAGAGTGTGCAAAAAGGCACATTCTAGAAGGGAGTTGTCCTAAACTAGCTAAAGGTTTGAAGTTTAAAACCAGTGAACACTCAGAAATTTTAGAATAGGCAAATTCTCAAATCCTGATATCCTTAAGTTCTGATACTTTCAATTTTGAAAAAAAATATGTAAAATGTAACAAATTTAAACATTAAACAAACCCATGATTTTTAAAGTTGCTTTACAAAGTGCATGGGGAAAACATTCACTCAAATGAACCACACCTACTTCATATTAATTTTTTAAAAGCTGTTTTAACTCAAAAGATGCTTGACAAGAACAATTTGACTACCTTTTACACTACTTTAGATATTAATCAAAACCCTACATGGAAAACCAAAGTAATAAAACGCGCACAAGAATCCATAGGAACCTCAGTCATCTAGTCAATATGAATGCCTTGATCTTCTCCAGACATTAATTAAGGTAATTGATGGCTAAGACAGAAGTGAGTTAAAGAACTGAATGGCACTGGCATAGCCAAGTTCCGGCTCTCCAGTAAAGTCTCTAACAGCTTCATGTGTGGAGTCCAAAGGACACCAAGAAAACACTGTAAAAGTGAACAGAAAGAAGTCAGTTTAGGAGAAATACTTCACCTTATGGGAAAACTCAGAAGAAAGCCTTCAGAAACAATGTCTCTGGTTTAAGGAAGGTATAAGAACATTGACTGGGGTCAATGTCAAAAGTGAGATGCTTCAGCTGCAACTGATGCAGCTGGGAAAAAAAAGTACCTACCACTTTAGGACTAGGTAAGCTATGATTATAAATTTTATCCTTGGTTTTCAAAGAAAGCTATTAAAAGACTGATTTTGTAGTTTTCTTTAAGATAATCTAATTGGAGCTGGTGAAGCATTGTTTCATGGTTTGACTCAATCTGGGAGATTTTCTTGTGAAAGAATAATATACTGTTATGTTCATTCATGTGGTTTCACATTCTATCTTAGAGTATTTATTATTCTTATGAAAGCTGCAGTGCCTGGAAAGAAAAGAATGTATAAGATTTTGTTTCGAAGGAGAACTAATGTTTCAAGGATTCTGGATCTCTGGATCACAGGGAAAAAAAAAAAAAAATTAGTTAATAAAACCTATTCAAGAGAGCTAACTCCAGCCTCTTCAAAGACTGACTTGGAGTAATAACAGGGGTTAGGGCTCTAGAAGGCATGGGTGTCCAAGATTCACCAAGGGGAAATCACGCTTGACCAATCTAACAGTCTTCTATGATGGAATGACTGGCTGGGTGCATGAGGAGAGAGCGGTGGATGTTGTTTACCTCAACTTCAGCAAGGTTTTTGACACAGTCTCCCATAATATCCTCATAGGTAAGCAAAGGACATGTGGGTTACATGAGTGGACAGCAAGGTGGATTGAGACCTGGCTGAATGGCAGAGCTCAGAGGGTTGTGATCAGTGATGCAGAGCCTAGTTGGAGGCCTGTAACTAGTGGTGTTCCCCAGGGGACAGTGCTGTTCAAGTTATTCATCAATGACCTGGATGAGGGGACAGAGGGTACCCTCAGCAAGTTTGCTGATGACACAAAACTGGGAGGGGTGGCTGACACCCCAGAGGGCTGTGCCGCCATTCAGTGAGACCTGGACAAGCTAGAGAGTTGCGTGGAGAGGAACCTAATGAAGTTCAACAAGGGCAAGTGTAGGGTCCCGCAGCTAGGGGGGCAATAACCCCATACACTGGTACAGGTTAGGGGCTGACCTGCTGGAAGGCAGCTCTGCAGAGAGAGACCTGGGAGTCCTGCTGGACACCAAGTTGACCATGAGGCAGCAACGTGCCCTTGTGGCCAAGAAGGCCAATGGCATCCTGGGGTGCATTAAAAAGAGTATGGCCAGCAGGTTGAGGGAGGTCATCCTCCCCCTCTACTCTGCCCTGGTGAGGCCACATCTGGAGCACTGTGTCAAGTTCTGGGCTGCCCAGTTTAAGAAGGACAGGGAACTCCTGGAGAGAGACCAGCAGAGGGCTACAGAGGTGACCAAGGGAATGGAGCATCTCTCTTCTGAGGAAAGGCTGAGAGACCTGGGTCTGTTTAGCCTGGAGAAGACTGAGAGGGGATCTCATCAATGCTTATAAGTATCTAAAGTGCGGGTGTCAAGAGGATGGGGCCAGACACTTTTCAGTGGTGCCCAGCAGCAGGACAAGGGGTAATGGGTACAAACTGGAACACAGGAAATTCCATCTGAACTTGAGGAAAAACTTCTTTACTTTGAAGGTGACAGAGCACTGGAACAGGCTGCCTGGAGGGGTTGTGGAATCTCCATCTCTGGAGATATCCAAAACCCGCTTGGATGCGATCCTGTCCAACCTGCTCTAGATGAACTTGCTTTAGCAGTGGGGGTTGGACAAGATGAGCTCCAAAGTTCCCTTCCAAATTCTACCATCCTGTGATTCTGTGATTCAGAAATGAACATGGTGTACATCAGGCCTAAATGCCAGACACTGTCTTAGTAAAGTGATGGAGGATTATTCAGAGATACTTATATGAGACCTGGAACTGCATTAATGCTTCTGCATGCCCACCACTTGAAAAATCAAGCATTTAAACCCTTTCAAAAACCCTTTTAAAACCTTTTAAAAAATTGGTAGAATACATTTCAACTTATTTAAACAAAAAAGCAGAAGTTGTAAACAGATTTAATTTTAACATAAAAAATGGGTTTTTTCAGTGTGCATTGCCATATAACAATGCAATTTCTCTTCATTGCTGTGGAAGTGAAACTTAGTATTTCTATCAAAATAAACAGAAACACAAATCCCATCTTGGACAGAGTCAAGAATCACTAAACTTCGGGCAGACCAGCTTAAGTCACTGCATTATGTCTTTTACAAATCATACCAGCTGAAGTGTGCCTGAGAACGCCCCTCAGTATCTCACTATGTAAATATGTTGAGTAACTACTAGTAGTTACTATAGAGGAAATATGAATTCATGTGCTTTGTTTAGAAGAAAAAAGTCTTCATTTAAATACATGTTTTAGTGACTTTTGGAGAAGGAGAGAACAGGTAGCCGACATGAATCTTTATTTTTGTCTTCAAGAAAGACCCCCATTCTCATGGTCCCTTTATATCTTTAGTCTTGGCTTATACTGCCTCTTTAACACTCTCTGCATTCACATCAGAAAATAACTAAACATTTGAGCTGAAGTCTTGTAAAAAAGCAGAAGAAACCTGACATCCTCCATATCAGCTTTAAAATTCCCAAGATGTCCAGAAAATAACTTCTGCTAATGCTCAGAACTGCTGCTGTACCTTGCCAGGCCAGGTCTCTAAGTGTGACTGGTCCAATCTAGCTGGAGAGGGGAGGGCTGAAGTCTTCCACAGAGTGGTTTTGAATAGAGAAACCATACAATTCCCGACTCTGATATAGGAACTTGTAGTCCCTAACTCTTATTCAAGATTTAACATAGGTTTCATACTGGGATAATGTCAAAAGTAAGTAATTTTCTCAGTATTACATATTGTCTAGGTGGATTGCTCATCTTATTTTGCGTAACTGGGATGGTCTTTCTGTTCTGTGTTACAAAGCAGCAAACTCTATGCGCCATGGTCTCCGACAGCCACGTGTACATGCCACCATTGATCACAACACTGAAATCATCACCTAATAAACTGCTTATCTAAATAACAGCCTTAAGAATAGTTACTTTAAAATAATTTTTGTTACTACTAAGGAAAAGTTAAGGAAATGCTATGGATACAATCAATATTCTAGTTATTTGACTTAATTTCCAAATACAGCATAATTAGTATAATTCAAAGGAGCTAAGAAACCTAATCAAAATCTTATACTCTTTCAAGGGAACCCTCATCTTGTGTCCAACTTATCAGAGGTAAAAATCCTTTCTTTTTCCTAAGTGCTATGTGCTTCTCTTTCCAGCCTTAAAAATCAATTATTGCCGGCAGTGAGTAATTAAAGCAACTAATGAGATGTTATTTTAAATTACAATCCTACTTTCTTTGAACTGTTTTTGTACTAAACCTTAACTACTATATCTGCATTATTCTGATCCTTTTATAGCTTCACAAGCTTGTTTTTCTGTGAGTTGCTTTCAGTTAAATATCACCTGCCGTCATACTAAGAAATAATTAGGCATTTTTAATTGCAGGTTTCCAAAAAACCAAACTGAAACAAAACAAATAAAAGGTAGGTCCATTCTATAAAATGAAATTTATCTAATGCTACTGCATCACTAAAATACAGCTAGCTATAGTGTGGAGATTCTTGTCATGTAGGAAAAGGCCTACTGCAGTTGACTTCAGCAGTCAGGTTAATTGCATTTCTTTTGTCTAAGTACGCCATTGAGTGTGCTGTAAAGTCATTTAAATGGGTTGCTGACCCATTTCTCCTTTTTCCTTTTCAGATGTTGGTAATAAAATGATATTGTCTGAAGTGCGTGCACCATCGAGGTTAGATTTTCTGTTGTGTGGTTTGCTATATTGTTTTCAAAGTGTCTAGAATATTTTATGTATATAATGTTGAACAAAGTAACAGAGAAGATTTATGCAAAGCCAGAATGTTAATAATAAATATGTCACATGCTTTCTAAGCAATTACATTTCTGCTGTTTTATGAGTTAATAACATGAATAAATGGTTCCTTTAACATCTAGCTCTCCTTCCTATCTGTCCTTTAAATCTTGTGATGCTTTTTGCAAACAGGTCATTTATTAACATCATCTGCTTTGCATATTCTCTCTCCTTCAACACATATTAAGAGAAATTGTTGAAAACATCCTATCCCATTCAGCAACACGGCATGAATAGCCAGTCTCCTGCCATTGCCACCATTGAGAATCTAGTGTTGGAGGATCCCGAGCAAAGGATTTACACAGACACTTTTATGCCTACGGCTATGCAGTTTGCCCTCTGGTCTCACCTTAACCTCTCTCATGTCATGCTGCAATATCCTACTCTGAACTGGTAGGAGACAGCTGAACTCCACAGCACACGAAATAGTGTTTCTAAGCAGTGTTCCCGCCTTTTCATTTTCCCTTTTATTCAGCAGAGCCTTAGGAGCCCATTCTCCCACTCCGGAGTACAGCTGGCCCCTATTCTTTCACGTAGAGCTGTTCTTTCTCTGATTTGAAAGCAGAGGCCTCAGGGACCCCTGAAGGCTTGTACAGTATTTCCAGTTCCAACTGACAAGTCCATCTCTCATTTCTTTCCAGCCTGCATTTTTCTCTGCAAACTTCAAAGCCACTTACTCTGTCGATTTCTGCCAACATTCTGATATAAAGGGCCACGAAGGAACCGGAATTGGAGAGGAGAGGCTTCGTGTCTGCTCGACGTGAACATCTTTACCTCTACCGCTGACCTTAAGAGACTCTGAAACAGAGAGTATTCCCTTCAGTCGCCCTGACCTTCTTTGCTGAACTTAATCCCTATGCTGTCCACTGTGTCCCATTACTGCCACGTGCAACAGCGCCAGGACAAGGAAGGCTCTTGGCAGGATCTTCCCCTGGCCTCTGCTGGAGAGGAGATCAGCAATCACAGCCTCCCTCCATGTTTGCCTGGTCTTATGCAGAGAACAGAAACCCACAGGGGATTTCATCAAGGTGATAGTCTGCCCCACAGGAATCCACTGAAACATGGGGTTTCCATCAACGTAGCAACAGTTGTCTATGAAGAGAAAACAAAGAATGGGAAAAGGAAAAGACAGAGAGAAGCGTGACAGTTTTCTCTAGAGAAAAGAAGAACAGCTTTCTGGGAAAGAAGAGGTGGCTTTCAGGGTCAGGAGCAATTCCTATTTCTTGAGGAAGTATTTAGATGTCCAAAAAGGAACATTAAAGGCAGTAATGTTCAGATGTGACTTAATGTAAAATGAAGTCCTAAAGAAAATGTGCATTTTTAATGCATTTTTAAATCTGTTCTAGTTTTGTGCTCCTGGGAGAAAGCATACTGTTCTTGCAAGGGCATGAATGCATTCACAAGAAACTTGGGGAAGTGGGGCAAAGTCAGAGATCATTTATCACTATTTACTGAAATCATTCATAAATCATCTACTCACCAAATGGGATGCCTCCTGCCTTCTCTGGGCTTCCAGTCTGTAAATAGGCAATAAATGGCTTAAAAGCCAGAAATAGTTTAGGGCACATCTATGCTGATAGGCACAGACAGTCTGAAAGTCATTTTGCTGATCTGAATTGGACTGAATCTGCTCTGTTTCACAAGATCCAAAGGCACGCTACATCCAAGATAGTACCCTCTGCCTTTCTTCAGTTTTCCAGTGTGAATCTGGTTGTTAATAATGGCCTCAAGATCTGTCCTGTAACTTCTCTATTTCTAAATAAAACACAATGAAAGCTTGGCTGCCATATGCAGAAGTCCTAAGGTACTCAGGATTTAATGCAATTAGACTTTGAATTGTATACAGTGCTATTCCAAAAGGAAGAGATTTTATAGATAAGTGTGTAAAATTAATGTAAAAACACACCAGCCACATAAACCATATTCAATTTCACTGCTGCTTCTTTTTACATCATTTACAAAGCAACCACCATCAAAATCAAACCAACCCCTTCACTTTTCACAGATCACAGCCATAGTCCACTGAGTTCTTGCCACTCCTAATGAAGTTTGTTGTTGCTTAAGAAGTGTTTAATACCTACTGATACCTAGGTCTGACTGACATGGACACTCGATACAAGGTCTTCAGCCTTATGCCTACCCCAGGTGGAATTCTGTTAACGCAGGCTGAAGTTTAGGCATCTTTTCAAGCATCAGAAGCTGAATCCAAAATATTGCAGAGGGAATGATTGAATACGCCCATAGAATATAAATAAGAAGGTACAATAACCACCTTCGCTTGGTTTGCAAAGCGCATCTTTCCAAAAATGTTTATTTCTCCTCCAAGTAAGCTTTCTACAGTAACGTCACTATTAAAGGTTTCTGGAATAAAGGATCTATATAACAAACAAAGTAAATGTCTTCATCAAAACTAAAGGCAAGTTCAAATACCATTATACAGTAGAAATTAGGACATATTAGCCTATTCTCAAGTTGTCTCAAGTCTTCCTTAAAAATATTAATTTCAAATTATAATTATATTTCATAAAAATTTCATTGATGTAGCCTCTTTTCTCTCCTCACTATCTCCTTACCAGAAATGAAGGATAATTAATTCCACGCAGAGTCTATGAAAACATTTCTCTAACTTATATTCAACTCGGTATTCATTATGTATTTCTGAAATCTCCAAAAATATGACTTGATACTCTCTAGTACTAAAATCTGCAGAAAAGAATAAGAACTACTGCTTGGTGTTTGAATGTAAAAATCCAGATATAAAACAAAACAAACAAAAAAAAAGAGGGGAAACTATATTAACATCCATTTGTGTAGTGTTTTCTAATCAAATACACTAATATTTGCATTCGTAGCTGCCATAATAAGGATGAACAACAGGGTTTTATAATCTTGCCACTGTCTTAGTTGACTTTGATACTATCTTTGCTGCAGTTTTTATATTTAGTTTTGGACCACATCTTAAACAGCCATCTTAAAGTTAAATTTACTCTGATAAAATGAAACATTTCAGAGGTATGAAGCTCCATCTGCTGGATATTCAGTGATATACTCTAAATTTTTCTGTGATTTCTATAATCTTATTACTTACATCTTTATTAAGCCTCTCCCTCTAATAGAAATTTCATTCTTTTACATTATTGAAAGTAAATAATTTGCTGATAATATTATTACACAACAAAACACAGTAGAATATATTAACAGTATTTACTGAAAGTAAACTTAATAAGGAAGATATAGGTTACTGCCTCACATACTTTACTTTCCACTTAACTTTTATTTCCAAGCAACTTAATTTCATAGAAACAATTTAATAAAGTCCTGAAATTCTGTTGGAGCACAAGCTAAGTTAATGCTTGAAAGTGTGACTGCAAGTCCTAGCTTCTATTTCAGAACCAACTGAAAAGAAACCCATAAAGAACATTCATATAAGTTTTGCAAAACATGGCCCATTTTTCAACATCATGAGCATGGCACACAGTCTAGATGTTTCCTTTTTCCTGATTAAGTATGTTCCAAACATTTTTCAGAAATAAATTAATTTTATTTAAATGAAGGTTGGTATCAATCTTTTTGGCTAGAGTTGTGTAATGAACAGCAGCTGTCAGAGGCCCACGATGGAAGAACAGTGCCAGCCCCAGTGCCAAATGATGACAGCTTTGACAGAGAATACCTGTAATATTGTTGTTCTCTGCTCTACCTCACTTTTCTTTTATCCATGCTGTAATATCTCAAGTACAAATATTCAGATCACTGCAAAATGTATTTACAAGTCATGCCCTACATCATCTATCAAAGAGATGATCACCATTAGAAACACTTCTTAAATTAAAATAGAAGCTTAAAGAAAAGCAAATGTTTGCAGAGATTTACTTAAGCCTGACAGATGTGATTTATATTTCTAAAAGTTTAACTCAGCTCCACTTAGTATTTCAGGTAGTTGCTAAATTACCTAATACCCTTTCTGTACCTTTGTCTTCCTTTATAACATGTTTTTATGTTTTGAGTGGGTTTTTTTTTTTGTTATGATATGAAACAGAAATTATAGTCCATTATAGAATTATAGAAATATATGTTAATGTGCTGTTGAGCTATATCTTATTCTAACGTTGACTGCCAAGATCAAGCAGCAGGGTCACCTTTCATCCTAAACCTGGCACCACTTTATATGCATGTTTGCAAAGAAACATTTATAGGGTGTTTGAGGAACAATTCTCATTTTTAATTCATTGAGTTTACACTATGTTTTTTATGAAGTTAAGTTTTCCGGACTTGCCGACACAGAAACCTTTAACTTTAAAATCAGTGAAATATTTCACACTAGACCCAGATAAAAAGCTATCCCTCTTTTCCACAGGGAAATGAAAATGTCTTGCACTAAAAAACAAAAGGAGCGGGGGGGGAGGGGATTTCTCTTTACAGTTGCCACAGTCCCAGGGCAAGAGATTTGCAGAACTTAAAGGGTGGAAGTACTCCACCATTACCTTCACTGTTCTTTCTTGTTGAATGCACTTCATCAAACACCCTGGATGAGCTTAACAGAGAGACATAAGGCATTGGCATACTTTTCTATGATTCTGTTTTTCTATGATTCTATGATTTTATGATATTTTTGTAATCTGGTTCAGATGATACCAAGCATTGACGGAACTATTAGAAGCACATGAAATTTGCTTTGAGGAGTGAATTATTTAAATTAAAAATCTAAAATTAAAAAAAAAAAAAGTCTTGAGTTACTGAAAACATCTCTAATGCTGTATGATAGTAAGTCTTTCAAAGTACTTGATGACATTTGCTTTCTCTGTTAGTAACTCAGAGTTAGCCTTCTATGTCCACCCTTAATGTTGATTTTGGGTTCATTCTCTTCTTTGGAAATCACTGATCACAGCCCAGGTAGGCATATACAAGCTTAATTCAGGTTAACAATAAACAATTTAAGTGCAATAATTCAGAGTTTGGTGCAAGTTTCACAAAACTTCATAGCTCGGCTGCATAGTTAATACAAGACCATGGTTCATACTTTGACAGGGAGATTGATGTAGGGATCAAGGTTTGAAAGGTTTTTACTCTGTACAGATAGTTATTTGACAGCTCCACAAAAGTCTCTACAACTTTATGTTTGTAGGACTGTGATGAAAGAGGGAAAGCCTATACCTGTGAAGGTGATAGCTAGTTAATAGTCAAATACATATTAGTAGTTTACATGGGCCGTAGTAGAATCTGCTGATTGGCTTATTCTGAGTATCTAGTCCACCTCCATCTTCCCAATAGTCTTGGGCTACGAGTCGTTGATTGTATTTTCCATGGGTCCTGGCCAGCTTGCTCTCCAACATGTGATGAGTTGTCAGAGTCTTTGCTAGCCAAGGTTAAGACCACGTCCAGATGATGATTTACAAAACTATCATAACATGCTGGTTTTGAAAATCAGACATCTCAGTAGTGAGAAATGAGAGCCAGTCATTTTTCCTGGATGAAATGTCTTCTGTCATGCTTCCTTTTGTAGTCAAAGCACATTTCCATCTATGTGGAACAATCTGTTGCTGAAATAAATGTAATGAGCTGTCCTATGATTTTTGTGAAGAAAATAAATTTCATCACAGTTAAGTCAGAAAACAGAAATTTGCTTGAATTCTGTCATCCTGTCAAACAAACATAATGAATACACTCTGTCACTTTGTGTCTGTGAAACAGATTGAGGTATTATATTATCAAAATAGTGCAAAAACTGAAAGGTTTTTCCCCTTCTGACATAGTAGACTTTAATGAAAGTCATTCTTGGGGTAAAGTGTGAATTTTATTTATTGGTTGCACAGAGGATAAATAAACAGCATAATATACATCTTCAGGCTAACAGCTCACGTAACATTGTACCTAAATGCACTATGTTTCAACCAAATTCTTGATCTTTTTGGTCATGTATTTAAAATACCAGTTTAGTCAGAGTTCCATATATGGTTTTGAATGGATTATAGGAAGTCTTTGCTTAAGCTTGTCAAGCATATTATGTCATGACACTAACACAGATACTCAGAGTGGGTCAGAGGTTCATCAAAGAATGGTATTCATGTTGAAATACTAAAAAAACCCTTATCAGTAATTTGATTTCTAAAATTGAAACATTTTAAAAAATATTAATGCAAATTCTGGAAATTATTTTTGAATGTGAACATTTTGAAGCAGACTTTGAAAATTGAGTTGAATTTTACTGAAAATTTAAAATCTCCATTGGAATTCAAGCAAACAGATAAAACAGAACTTCCCTGGAAATCAGTTTCAAGTTTTGAGAAGCCGTGTTTAGTTACAAACAAGTAATTTGAAGGATACTACAAGCACCATGTCACACAAAAGACATGTTGCATACATCTATACAAAAAGAGGCCCAAGGTATTTTCTAGTTGCATCTGAAGCTGTAATCATATTTCTGTGGCTAGATCTTAGAACAGCATCGCAATCTTATCAGTAAAAATCCTAAAGACAATTTTTTAATTTAGTTTTGAATGCTACCCACATCAGTGAAGCAGTCATGACTGGAATAATTTTAGACAGAATTATTAATCAATATATTTAGAATATGACTAGTAAGCAGATTTTTTAAAAAATAGATCTAAGATGTTTCTTTCTCTCTATCTTTAATTAAAAATAGTCATAAAAATGTGAGATAATGAAAATATGAAAATCTAGAAGGAATTGTCTGGAATAAGACCAGCTGCATTAGTATTGAGGAGAGGGGGAGGTCTGTTTTAAAACACATGACTTACACAGAAAACTGCAAAACGCTCCTCTGGTTTGGTGCAGGTAAGCTTCAGCATTAAGATTATGTTTTCCAGTGAAAATCTAAAAGCACGTGCTGTAACTATGAGTAACTGATACATTTTCTTATTAGTTTAGCTAAAGCTTTGCTAGCAGGATCAAGAAAGTTTCATTAAGCATTTTAATTAACTCAGGATTCAGAAGGATTTGAGGATTTTCAGCATTAGCCTACCTCCCTGTTCCTGTAGAAACAGCATCTTTTATCGTGCTCATTCTGTAAAAAGGAAGATTTAATCCCCCTAGAATTTTCTTCTTTATTTGTCATAAGTATTAACATGTTCTTTAGAATTATATGACTCCATTTCACTTAGACAGACATGTTGAAAACAGGTAAGAAAATTAAGGCACTTCACTGCTTATACAGGTGGTTATAATGCAACAATTACATATTAGTAATACTAATTTGTATTACAGTAGCACCTGGAGACCCTTTATGAAGTTAGTGCCTTACTGTGCTAAGCGTGGTACTAACATACAAAAGATGATTCTTCCCCTTAGGAGCCTGCAGTCTGAACACGTAGGATTGACAAAGGCTAGAAGAAATCAAGAATTAATTCACCAGATTTCACAGATGGGAAACTCTAGGACAGAGAGATTTAGGCCTGTCAGGTTTTGGTTTGTGGTGTTGGGTTTTTTTCCTGGCAAAATTTTGCTGCTATGATTTAAGGTATAAATTTTAACTGAGACAGCTTAACCAATAACCGGTATAAAATCCCTGTGCACAGTCATAATAAAATAACTCACTTATTTCAGCTTAGTGGAAATCATATGGGAACAGATTTGCCTAAACCCAAATAAGCTACTCATTCCTAAAGCATAAGGTCCACGCAATCTTTTGCATTCACTTAAAAGCCATCTTAATGATACAATTCCTGTGAAAGCATGCCTTAAATAACTTGTAAGTAGTCTCATGAATAATCTGAAGGCACAGCTGTGACTTTGACCTGCGAAGGCCTGCTGTTGGGTTTATTGTGCTGGTCATGAGGCCTCCTTTTTCTTTGTACATCCCCACTTCAGTATCAAGATAACTTTTTGATTTTAAATCCAAATCTCTTCATCAGCTGAAATGAAGTGTCAAAAAAGACTGCTCAATGCACCAGTCTGTCCATTGCTTAGCATCTTATGTGACATCTTTCCAGGCTCTCACCTGAACTGCCAATTAATTTATTTCAACTTCTCATTAATTTTATAGGGGTGAACTCAATAGGATTGATTTCAGTGGAACTGCTAGCAGAGTAAATGCTCATGCTACTAAAGCGTAAGTAAAAATGTGTTCAAAGTCTGGTGTAAAACTTAGACTTGAGCACAACTTGCAGCTTGTTTCTAGGGAGAATTGCCAGTATTTTAATTTAAAGCTTTTCCTTCAGTCCAGACAGAAACAAACAACCCGCAAAACCCATCCAACCAAAAAAAGCCAGCACCAACAAAAAGTTTTGGAGGGATTAGAAATATTCAATAAATTGTGTGCGTTTGTTTGATTTTATGACACATTTAGTTGTACAATTGTAGTTGTCTCTTTTGTTAAACAAGGGACATGAGAGACCCCAGACTGCTAGAAGCACTGGAGCATGATTGCAGATACTACAGTCCAAATGGAGCAATGAGCAACAAAAGAAAAAAATTACCTTTAAAATGGTGTTAATGCAAAATGGATTTAATGTTGAGACAAGGCAAAAATGACCAATTTTCTCAACTGGAAGTTGACAAACATCATTGTGATGCAAGATCTGCATCAAAAGATTTTAATTGTTTGCAATCGTGCTTTTTATCAGAGAAAAAAAAAAAGGAAGCATTCTGATGCTGCTGAAAGAACATTAACCACCTTGGAAATAGCATAACATGTTGAACTTGTATCAGATACTAATTAGAAATGTGACCTTTTATTTGAGGACTAGTTTGCTTAATATATATTGAAAATTTTTAAGTGACTACTGCTTTTCCATGCTTCCAAATAGAAGGGGGGCCTCTCTTCAGGGTTTCTCTCTTTAGGATGTTCTCTGATACTCTCAAGATATATTTATTCCATTATATCAGCATTGGATATTTTCAATATCTAGTTTGATATGTACAATCCAAAAAGTGAAACTTAAATTTTTAAACGTGCACACTTACAATTGTCTTGTCTTTACCTCTGTTAGAGGCATTTCATATTTTAGATCTAGATGTGCAGGATTCAGACTTTGCACTTGACCACACTAAAATTTTATTTCCCTAATACTTTTAAGTTACTGGGTTTGCTGGTTTAGGAACAATATCTCTGATTTTGCAGTGTTGTCCTGGTTTGAGTGACACAGGGTTAATTTCTCTTTCAGTGACTTTGCTTTTTTGTAAAGTCTCTTCTAATGCTTGGGAAAATTTCTTTTAAAAGACTGTAGTGTCTGAATTTGTGAAAATATTTACTTTATAGCGAGCTATGGTATGCGGGTTTCAAGGTCTCTGTGTTTTTGAGCCTATCCAAGTGCAGGGATGGGGAATGAGGCCCAGGCACTTGACCCAAGCTGACCAACAGCATTGCTTCATACCATTAACGTCACATTCAATATAAATCAGAAAGTTTGCTGAGAATTTCTCTCTCTTTCGATGGCTGCCATCCTGAGAATTTCTTGCCCCAGTGCCAGACCCCTGAGGCCTTCCCTTCCTCTCAAAGCTGTAGCGCTCACAGTGTCCAATATTTGCTGTCCAGTGCTGGGAATGCACAGCTTCCTACTGATAGAATTGGCTGGGTACAATCCTTGTATATTTTATGTTGCTTTCAGGCTCAATATTGGTTCTTTAGTGTTACTGTTAGTCTTATTCTATTAAATCTGTTTATATTTCAACCCTCAGGTTGCCTTTTTTTTCCTGATTCCCCTTCCCAGGTGGGGAGGGTTCATCAGGTGATAGAATAATTTTCTAAATGACACTAAATTGTTGTAGGTTCCTCAAATCATAACATGTGTATAGGTGTCATCAATAGCTACACACAGACAAAACTGCAGAAATTTTAAAAACTTTTTAAAAACTAATTTAGGTTATAATTTGGACAAAAATACAAAACATTTCTTATAGTAGATCTCGCTATACTTTAAAAATATAATTCTTACACTGTCAAAAGAAGACTGAATATGAGAAAGGTTCATAGTACAGCCAAAAAAGATTTTGTTAAAGTACCAAAAAGGAAGCTGCTCAGATTTTTGTAAAATAGCCCCAGAATGGTTCAAACTTTTTCCATTATATACAGTTATATTTCAATTCTTCTCCTGATAGCTGTTGCCATCTGTGACTTGGACTGAAGTGTCTTTCCAGTTTCTTCTCCATTTGCACTACTCGAGGCTTATCTCTCCTTTTTTTGCAGTCATTTATTCCCAACTGGTTAAAAAGAAAAGGAAAGGGTAAAAAAAAATATTTCTCCCTAATTGCGTTTAGCTACTTCAAAAAACTTTTTTTAGGATTTCCAGAAAGTAAAGTATATTCAAATATCAATATTCTTTTTACTTGCAAATTTTAATAGCATTCTGATTATCTGCTTGTTACCCTTTCTTCTCTCTTGATCTATCCATTTTTCTGTACTTGCTTTGTCTTCCCCTTTGTATTTCTGTGCTTTACATTCCAGCCAAAATTATTTTTCTCTTACACAATATATATTGATATGAACTACCCCTCTATTTACAGAACCCTTTTAACTTCTATTTCAGAAAGAATTCTATATATATATGTAACAGGTACCTATGAGTTGTGTCTGAATGTTTGAATGGTTGTGTTGTGATAAACTGAGAAAAGTATTCTAAAACAGGAAAATTATGCTTTGGCTGGTATTTCATATTTTATACTGGTTGCAAATCACTGTGTGTTATCCAAATGACTGATCTGTGCAATTGTGTGTTCAGGCAAAATGCACATCTAGTTTAACAAGAGTTTTAAAGAAGTCTTGGTAGGGGCATTAAAGACCCATGATATTAATAGAAATACTTTAGTGGAATACAGACAAGTTCTGTATTTCTTTTCATAGAATCATAGAATGGTTTGGGTTAAAGACCACCTAGTTCCAATGTCTCCTGCCATGGACAGGGACACCTTCCACTACTCCAGGTTGCCCAAAGCCCCATCCAACCTGGCCTGGAACACCTCCAGGGACAGGGCCTGCACAACTTCCCTGGGCAACCTGTTCCAGCGCCTCACCACTCTGACGGTAAAGAATTTCTTCCTAATATCTAAACTAAATCTACCCTTTTTCAGTTTAAAACTGTTACCACTCAGCCTATCACTAGACTCCTTGATAAAGAGTTCCTCCCCATCTTTTCTGTAGGCCCCCTTTAAATACTGGAAGGCTGCTCTAAGGTCTCTCTGGAGCTTTCTCTTCTCCAGGCTGCACAACTCCAACTGTCTCAGCCTGTCCTCATAACAGAGGTGTTCCAGCCCTCTGACCATCATCTTCATGGCCCTCCTCTGGACTCCCTCCAACAGGTCCATGTCCTTCTTATGTTGGGGGCTCCAGAGATGGATGCTGTACTCCAGGTGGATTCTCACCAGAGCAGAGTAGAAAGGCAGAATCACCTCCCTCAACTTGGTGGCCACGCTTCTTTTGATGCAGCCCAGGATGCTGCTGGCTTTCTGGGCTGTGAGCGCACATTGTCATGTTGAGCTTCTCATCTACCAACGTCCTCAAGTCCCTCTCCTCAGGGCTGCTCTCAATCCGTTCTCTACCCAGCCTGTATTTTTGCTTGAGATTTCCCCAACCCAGGTGCAGGACCTGGCACTTGGCCTTGTTGAACTTCATGAGGTTGGCCCGGGCCCACCTCTCAAGCCTGTCAAGGTCCTTCTGAATGGCATCCACTCCCTCTAGTGTGTCGACTGCAGCACACAGCTTGGTGTCATTGGCAAACTTGCTGAGGGTGCACTCAATTGCATTGTCCATGTTGTTGACAAAAGATGTTAAACAACACAGGGCCCAATACTGACCCCTGAGGAATGTCACTTGTCACTGGTCTCCACTTGGACATCAAGCCATTCATTGACTGCAACCCACTGAGTGCGGCGATCCAGCCAACTCCTTATCCACTGAGTGATCCACCCATCAAATCCACGTCTCTCCAATTTAGGGACAACTATGTCATGTGGGACAGTGTCAAATGCTTTGCACAAGTCCAGGTAGATGATATCAGTTGCTTGTCCCTTATCCATCAATGTAATCCCATCCTAGAAGGCCACCAAATTTGTCACCAAAGTAATTACCAACATGTTCCAGGAACCCCCTGGATTGCTTATGCCCTGCTGTGTTGTTCTTCTAACAGATATCCAGGTCGCTGAAGTCCCCCACGAGGACCAGGGTTTGTGAACACGAGGCTGCTCCTGTCTGTCTATAGAGGGCCTCATCGGTGCTGTCTTCCTGGTAACGTGGCCCGTAGCCACAGGTGACCATAATGTCACCTGTCCCTGCCCTCCCTTTGATCCTGACCCATAAGCTCTTGGTCAACTCCTCATCGACCCACAGGCAGAGCTCCATGCACAACAGCTGGTCCTTGACATAAAGGGCAACACCCTCTCCTTGTCTCCTCTGCCTGTTGTTTCTAAATAGCCTGTATCCTTCCATTCCAACACTCTAGACATAGGAGCTATCCCACTATGTCTCCATGATGCCAATAAGACCATAGCCCTGCAGTTGTGCACACATCTCCACCCCCTCCTGTTTATTCCCTATGCTACGTGTGTTTGCATAGAGGCATTTAAGTTGGGCCCCCAATGAAGCTAACTCCTGGCTGGAAATGTGTTGATTTCTGAATTTTCCTCAAGTATTGCCAGTTAAGTGACAGCATTCATTAATTCTAATATTAGAATCCAGCAAAATATATAAGCATTTAACATACTTCCATGCAGTGATACTGTTTGGGCAGAAGGTTGCAGTAGAAGATCAGGTTGAAATGCCCCAGGAGATACGTAGTTTTTCTTTGTGGACTTTTTTTTTTTATTACTTCATCTTTGCCAGTTAGATTAAGGACTACCCAAAAATATTTAAAAATTTCAACAAGCTTTGGTAGCACAGAAGCTGTTTTCACAGATTCCCATCATTAATTGCAACTAGGCTGATGATCTGCATCATAAAGAGGTTTTATCAAGATGTAATATAAAGGTAAACATATCCATTCATTAGATATTTTGTCTGACTTGGTGCTTGGCAAAAATCAGTCATGCATACTGGCTATATTAAACAATATTCATACATGCAAAATGTGTAGAATAGAAGTATAGTATAATCTTAAAAAGAAAACTCAGTGTAGTTAATGATCAGCATACTATAAATTTAGTCCGTAACAGGATTTATCAAGTTATGTGCATGCATAAATGAATGAGAATCAAAATTGCATAGAATACCAGCCTTTTTGTTTTAAGATCGATTAACCCATTTCTTCATAATTTGGTAACAATTATCTCTGAGTAATGAGCTGCAGAAGGTGGTTAGCTTTTACTAAATTTTTTTGCAAAAAAAAAGATTTAGAAAAATAGTTTTAGTAAGTGACATTTTATTAATCATCTGGTGTTTGAGAAAGTGAGCATTTTCCCAAAAAAGCATCCAGCTCATGTTTATTGTGATTCCTCTGTTCATTTGATCAAATGCACACAATTACCACTGACCAGAATAGTTGCACTTCATTTGTATCTGTATGGAAGTGCAACTCCTACTACAAGAACAATTTAAAGCTGTATTTCATAGCAATGACACTGAACTAATCTCAACATTGCTGCTAATAATACCGGTCCTTTATTCTTCAGTTTCACCTTTCATCAGATTATCTCAAACAGATTCTAAACCACTAACTGTGGGGGGCAGTCATTTTTATGTGCTTTATATAGGAAATGATGCAGATGAGGGGGAAAAACAAAGGCTTTAATGGGCCCACTGTGGGTAAGTAGCAGAACAGTTGTATTAATTGCAAAATACTGCTCTGTTCCCTGGAAATTTCCTTGATGCCAGGTGCTATACAGACCTAAAGGCATCATCTTTTCTTCATTACTTATGCTTTTGGCTAAAAAATTAAATAAAAGTTAAATAATATCAAAAACCCTTTGTTGAATATGAAGCAGACTGAGGAGCTGAATGTATAAAGGGAATAAAAACAAACCAAAGACAAGCAGCTAAATAACGTAGTAGTACATGTTCTTAGCTCTCTTTTTGGAAGTTCAAAATGATACAATGCATCATGATGCAGCTTGGTGTAGAGATCTTCAGCTGGCCTTTAGCTAGCTGTTAGGTGCACAGATACTAGTTACCACCTTACCGTAGGTATGGATCAGAACAACATATGGGTAACATAACTAATTAGAAGCAACTCTACTTTGGTTTCTGAAGCAGCTCTTCTGGCATTAACTTATGTGTTTCCTGCATTGCACCAGAGGGGCAAGTTCTTTGGGGTTTTTTTGGGTTTTAGGCCCTACTTCTTAACTCAATGCTGACATGCTTTTGGCTATGACATGTATTTAGTGTTGATGCAGCCTCACCATGACTATTGTGTGCAGTTCTGGGCCCTGTGATTTAAAAAGGATGTTAATGTACTTGAATACATCCAGAGGAGGGCAACAAAGCTGGTGAAAGGGCTGGAAAGAATGTCCTATGAGGAGCAGCTAAGGACTTTGGGCTTTTCTAGTTTGGACAAAAGGAGACTGGGTGGCAACCTCATTGCTCTCTACAGCTTTCTGAGGAGGGGAAGTGGAGAGGGAGGTGCTGATCTCTTCTCCTTGGTATGCAGTGATAAGACGTGTGGGAATGGTTCAAAGCTGCACCAGGGGAGGTTCAGACTTGGCATTAGGAAGCAATTCTTTACAGAGGGGATGGTTAAACACTGAAACAGGCTTCCTAGAGAGGTGGTCGATGTCCAATGCTTGCCAGTGTTTAAGAGGCTTTTTGGCAATGCCCTAAACAACATGCTTTAACTTTTGCTCAGTACTGAAGAGTTCAGGCAGTTGGACTAGATGATGACTGTAAGTCCCTTCCAACTCAACCACACCTCTCCTCTCCTCTCCTCTCCCCTCCTCTCCTCCAGTTCATAAGTAGCTCTTCAAGAAAAAAAGAAAACATCAGATGTTCAAAGTATCATGAATGCTTTCTAGTGACTAAAGAACCCAAAAACCTGGGTGGTTTGCTTGTTTGCTTGCTTGTATCTCCTTACTTACACTACTTGAAAAAAACAAAAAAACGAAAAAAGAAAGAAACAAGCAGACTAATAGGAATTATTAAGAAAGAAATGGAGCATAAACCAGCATAAACTAACAATACAAACCCACATCATGCATACTGAAAACAGTTCTGATCTCCCCGTCTATATAGTTGCAATGGAGCAGGAACAGAGAAGAGCAATAGTAATGGCTTGTGTAGGATTATAAAGACAAGAACTCTAACTGGAAAAAGGATAACCAAGGAGTCATATTATTATTATTAATAAAATTATAAGTGTCCTGGAAAAGGTGAGTATGAAATTATTGTTCACAGTATTTTCCAGATCAAGAACTAGTTAGTATTAGACAAAACTAAAGGAACCTGGTCCAAACCAGAAATGTACATTTAAATTTGTAATTCATCTCTACAGGGTATTTGAAATGTTTGAAGGTTGATTAGACTACCTTTTGTAAGGAAACTCCACTGAGTAGTATCAAATGCAAAGACACTTTCTGTGGCTCAAAATCATAAACACCTTGAGCCACAAACTGTGAAAATATTCAGAAGACATAACTCTACTTACTGCCTAGTGCTGCACACTGTAAAGGCAACCTATTAGGAGGTTTGGTCCAGTTCAGCCCTTTTTATGCTCATATCCATCACATGCACAAGAAAAATATCAATGGACAAGTGGTTAGGGTAGCAGTTTTAAGAACAAGGGTCCCCTGAGTATATTCCTTACTGCACATCCAGATTTCCTCTGAGACTGAGCAGCCTATTTGTCCACTTTCCTGTTCTTCATCCATAAAATGGAGAATTTTTCTGTATCACGGGGCTTTAAAACAAAGTACATTTATAGTTGTGAATTATTATCGTGATACAGATCAGTACAGGTCTACAAAAATCCCAATCGAGGAGGAAAAAATCCCTGTAAAATATTAAATTCTCCATATTCCTATAATATATAAACATTGGACAGAGAAAACATTCAACAAAACACTAGCACATGCTTTCATTGACCATCTAGGTTTAGATCCCATCTGTCTTTCTGTCACTGAAAGAAATGGCAAAGCACTTTGTCACTATTTACTGCAGATTCTTCTTTAAAAAAAACTACTGCTTCTAATTCTTGTGTTTTCAATGCAATACTGTTAGCTCCAGCATACATGGGAAGAAGTACAATTAGCAGAACAGCTGCTTACACTCACTTCCGCACATAAGCTGTCATTTATCTCTGAATTTAAATAAGTCTAGTGGTAAAAAAACCCCACAAACATACTCTTGCTGTGGTTTCTTTCATCTTCCCTCTTCTCCTGTTTGTGTTTATTGTATCTATGATTCTGGCTTGCCTTTCCCTAATTAGTTTATGAGTTCACTGAGAAATCTTTCTACAATACCCATAAAATGGTGGTCCAACACTGATCTGGCATATCGGGAATATAAAGGTTTAACATGGTAAAGGCTGGCTATTCTCACCAGTCAAAATGCAGATTTAACACCTCTAAAACATGTCTTTTTGTAGGAATAGTCTCCCTTGATCTCACATTCTAGAAACAGAAAGCTGTCGGACTGAAGTCTTGATCTACTTCTATAAATATTTATGAAATTTACTATCAGAGTATGCTTCAGGGTGCTTCAGGATGTGAAATCTAGGCCAGCTCAAGGGCACGTTTTCTTCATAGAGTATTGCCTCCTGTTTTCATAGCTTCTGTTCTGAATGGGTGGCGGAGTCAAATCTAACCTGCAGCAGCTACTGAAGGCAGTTGGCCTCTAAATGTTTGTGTCTTGACAATGAAGTGTGATACCTGCCCAGAAGAAAGAAGACTGTACGGTACTGTGTAGGTTTTGATGGAACGCTTGGGCCCAGCATGTCACACAGAGATACAAAGACAAACTTGTCATTGAAAAACACTGAACTGTTAAACAAGATTCTGGGTTTTGAACACAGGTCTCAGTTGGCTGGGTTCTTGTTAGAGGTACAGTGAAAGATGGAAAAAACAGTTAAAACTTGAAATACAAGGTATTTTGGTCTTTATTTTGACAACAACTTTTCCTTTCTTTCCCTCACTATTTCAGAGAAATTGCAGAGGGAAAAACAGTTTGGCAGTGTATTAGAGCTAAAGATAAAAACAACTGTCCTTTTCAAGGCAAAGAGGTAAGGTGAGATGAGCTGGGTTTGTGCTGAAAAATCATCCTGCTTCTTTGAAGACAAATGCACAGGAAAGGGCAGAAAACAAAAAGAAGAAAGAAGTAAAATGCCATTTGTGTCTGTGATGCTTAAACCGTGACATTGCTGTTTGTAACCTAGCTGCTTTCAAGAGGCAGCCACTACCCTCTTCTCCCTTCAACAGCCATAAGCAAAATCATATCTGTACCAGGTTATTTATGCCAGTGCACATGGTTGTTTTTCTGGTCACAGTTCACAATAGTTTTGGCTGAATGAACCAGACCCTATTAAACAGAAAACAAATAGGAAAGAAGGAAAATAATGATAACATTGAAAAAAGGTGGTAAGAATCACAGGATGGTAGAATTTGGAAGGGAACTTTGGAGCTCATCTTGTCCAACCCCCACTGCTAAAGCAAGTTCATCTAGAGCAGGTTGGACAGGATCGCATCCAAGCGGGTTTTGGATATCTCCAGAGATGGAGATTCCACAACCCCTCCAGGCAGCCTGTTCCAGTGCTCTGTCACCTTCAAAGTAAAGAAGTTTTTCCTCAAGTTCAGATGGAATTTCCTGTGTTCCAGTTTGTACCCATTACCCCTTGTCCTGCTGCTGGGCACCACTGAAAAGTGTCTGGCCCCATCCTCTTGACACCCGCACTTTAGATACTTATAAGCATTGATGAGATCCCCTCTCAGTCTTCTCCAGGCTAAACAGACCCAGGTCTCTCAGCCTTTCCTCAGAAGAGAGATGCTCCATTCCCTTGGTCACCTCTGTAGCCCTCTGCTGGTCTCTCTCCAGGAGTTCCCTGTCCTTCTTAAACTGGGCAGCCCAGAACTTGACACAGTGCTCCAGATGTGGCCTCACCAGGGCAGAGTAGAGGGGGAGGATGACCTCCCTCAACCTGCTGGCCATACTCTTTTTAATGCACCCCAGGATGCCATTGGCCTTCTTGGCCACAAGGGCACGTTGCTGCCTCATGGTCAACTTGGTGTCCAGCAGGACTCCCAGGTCTCTCTCTGCAGAGCTGCCTTCCAGCAGGTCAGCCCCTAACCTGTACCAGTGTATGGGGTTATTGCCCCCCTAGCTGCGGGACCCTACACTTGCCCTTGTTGAACTTCATTAGGTTCCTCTCCACGCAACTCTCTAGCTTGTCCAGGTCTCACTGAATGGCGGCACAGCCCTCTGGGGTGTCAGCCACCCCTCCCAGTTTTGTGTCATCAGCAAACTTGCTGAGGGTACCCTCTGTCCCCTCATCCAGGTCATTGATGAATAACTTGAACAGCACTGTCCCCTGGGGAACACCACTAGTTACAGGCCTCCAACTAGGCTCTGCATCACTGATCACAACCCTCTGAGCTCTGCCATTCAGCCAGGTCTCAATCCACCTTGCTGTCCACTCATGTAACCCACATGTCCTATGCTTACCTATGAGGATATTATGGGAGACTGTGTCAAAAACCTTGCTGAAGTTGAGGTAAACAACATCCACCGCTCTCTCCTCATGCACCCAGCCAGTCATTCCATCATAGAAGACTGTTAGATTGGTCAAGCGTGATTTCCCCTTGGTGAATCCCTGTTGACCACTTCTGATAAGAAGGCAGGAGTTACACAGGAGAGGTTATATGTTTAGCATACAGCCTTAAGTTTTAGCCAGCAGCACTTCAACGTGTCAGTCAAACCCTTCCTTGTGGGTTCTTTTTCTCATGATATCTTCCTGTAATGGTATAGAGAAGGTGACATTTCTCATGTGCCCCAGAGTGGTGGACATGACCGATGACAGCTGTCATTTGATAATTTATTTACTATTGTCCATAAGATAGTGTTTTTTACTGGGACCAGTTTCAAATTAGGGATACCCAAATTGACACAGAATTTTTCACTTTATTAGTTAAGTCTATATCCAGGACATAAGCCATGGTCTGCTGATTTCCATCTTCACACTTCTTTTGTTAATTAGCATTGTGACTTTAGGTATTTTTGCTTGGATTCATGTATTTTCAATTTTTAAAATTTTGCTCATTTTCAATGATGTAATGTGTTAGAAATCAAGTCAGACTTTTGTAACGGGAGAGCTGGTAATGTAGGTATATGCACAATATGGCAAGGAGTAAAAAGGGTGGAATAAAAAAAGGAAGAAAGAAACACAAAGCTGATAAAAGTAGAATGATAGGGAGTGATAACTGCTTATTTATATATCCATTTGACACTTCTAGAAAAATCTGAGCTTCAAACAATGAGCTACTTCTGTAGTGCAAAACCTCTCCCTTGATCCTTTTCAAGTACCAGAAGGGTGGAAGATGGCTAACGCGACAGCTGTTTGTTATGCTTTTTTTCCAAGGAGTTCTGTGGAACTACTGACCTTTGACTCTGATACCTGCACCTTGAAAATTATTTGAAACTATAATAAGGAGCAGTATTTAGTGGATAGATATGTCAGATAGACAGAAACAGTCAAAACCTTTTTTTATAAGACACATCAAAGGCATCAAATACATGATGGAGTTCCTTGAAAAAGTCAGTACATGGAAGGGAAATCAACTTGTTATAGTCTGCTTGGATTTCCAAGGACTTTTCAGCATGATTTATTATCAGTAATTCTTGAAGAAGCTAAACAGCCAGGGAATAACAAGCCTTAACAAAGACTAAACGGGGGTTGAAAGATAAAGCCACAGAACAAATTATAATTTTCCATGACACACGAAAGTCACTAGTGGAATCACCACAAGGTGTGCTCTGTATTATGTTCATAATCTATATGGAAATATCACAGATGTAGCAAAGCTTGTTAGCAATACAAATCAGTCATGATAGAGAAGACAGAAACTGATTGCAAAGAACTGCAGGAATGACATTCATGATACTAATTGGGCAAAAATAGGAAGTTAAATTCAGTGTAGATAAATATAAAATGAGGCACACTGAAAAAACAATCTCAGTTTATCTGTACAATGATGTACTCGGAGCTTCTGAAATATCAGGCAAGAGAGAGTTCTTTGAGTTATAATGTGAAATCAAATGACAGGAAAACCTACGTTCAGTAGAGGTAAAAATATGGAATGTTATAAGCTATTATGAAAATAATAGGAAAAAGAAGAGGAAATATCATTGTATCACTGTGTAGATCCATGGTACATCAAATCTTGAACATTATGTGTATTTCCAGTCCTTTTCTGTCAGAGGGTAAAGCTCACCACTGATGAGAAAAGCTATGAACTGTTCACATAAAGAAAAACTGAATAGATGAGGTTTCTTGAGCCTGCACAATACATGACTGAGTGGGAAATGATAAAAGAATACAAAATTATGAGCGGAGAGGTTGAATATGGATGTGGTGTTCACTGTATTTTCCAACACAGGTATTAGGAGTCACTACACACAATAACAGGTACACAGTCCAAAACAAAGGGAAAAAAATATATAGTTAAGATGTGGAACTCCATGCCAGATTGTGTAGTAGAAGCTGACTGTTAGTACAGGTTCAAACAGAACTAGACAAAGTAGCAGAGATAAAACTCATACAGTACTATTGAATACAGAGGTACAACATCTGAAAGCATCTGAGACCATACATCACTAGAATATGAAATATTACTTAAAAGAAATACATTTGCCTCAGCTTAAATCCTTTGTTATGAACCTACTAATGACCACTGTTGCAAGCAGGATACTGGAGCAGATGGACCTCTGCTCTGTCTCACTATGGCCTGAACCTTTGCCTGCACTATCAAGTGAAGATTAATAAAAGTATCCAACAAGACTCCAAGAATGGTACTACACTCTAAACAAGATTGTTTCAGGGACTCACATTGCAGCTTGCCCCTGTTACTGTAAGGGTAACTTCATATAGTTGGGTAAGATTGTGCCCTCTCTTACCCATTTTGATAAAGGCCACAAACAATGAATGAAAGGCAGACAGAAGACAACAAGAAGTCTTGTGCTACAATTTCAAAAGTATTTATCAAGCACATCTATCTCAATAACTTCGCAGTCATTTACTTTTTGCTGGCCATAATATGATTATGAATAGTTATATATGATTGTTGTTATTATTCCAAGCAGTATACCTATCAAAAATATCCCAAAGAGTTCTCTCTAGAGTCACTTACAATTTGTAGCAATTTGGTTCAGTTGTCATAATGCTCTGAATCTGTTCATGATGTCCAGCATCCCACCTGCTTACACAATTTTCCTTCCTTGCCAAGCAAAGACATATAACTGATTCATTATTCTGAATTAACTGATTTACTTTTCCCTCTTTAAACTGTGTCTCTGAATCCACTCAGAGCCCCACCTGAGATATGTGAATATAACTTCCTTTCCCTGATGACTCGACAAATAGAAAGGATTTTGAATCATACAACCCAGACCATAGTGTAGCTATACTTATACTCACTCTACAAAAAAAATTGCTACTGATTTTATAGTGTTCTGCTATTTGTATTTCTTGTTTGTTTTTAAAGCAAAATCATTTATCATAGATTGTGAGATTGAAAAAAATAAATTATTTAGTATATAATTTTTCCTTCCATCTATTCATTGCACAGAATTGTAAATGTTTTTTGTAAGTAATCACCAATACAGCAATTATTCAGGAGACAAATAGTCAAGATTTTTAAAATGAAGGTACACGGAGATATTAAGGGAATTTATCCTTGTTCTAAAATGTCCACAAAAAGATAACATGTTGAGAAACGTATTAAGAAATTTATACAGAGCATAAGCATAATATTTTTTTTTAAATCTCTGAGACATTAGTTATATTGTTAGAAAGAAATGTGTGCTACTGTTCTACTGTTAATATAAATATTTCTGCCTTTTTATAGGTGTAATGTCATTAGAGAACAAATAAAATTTGTATAGAAAACATCAGGTACATAGTGCACTTTATCTGCAGAGAGCTACAAATCATTTTAATCTTTTAAGTGTCAGAAAATCTCTGAACATTGTAAATAAAAACCTAAAATGCTAGTTTCTAGTCCATACATATTCATTTTTAACTCAGATACCCAGAAGCAATAAAACTAGACTAACTGACTTTCAGGAAACTCCAGAACCATTTAGGCATAATTTTATTACTTTGAAAATACCACAAAACCCAAAAATGGCTTTGCCCATATCTTAGGCTGTCAACGTATAAATGACTCCATAAAGTAAAGATTCCCTGCAGGTAGACTTACATACAGCATTTAATTCTAGCAATTCCTTAGTCATTTTTATAGCAATTTACCCTTGGAGTATCAGGATGATTTTCTTTTTTTTTAGTTAACTATATAAAACCAATAAGCAATACTGAACAACACTGATATATTCATTGGATAAGGTATGAGACTTTTGTTTGGAGCACCGTTTCACCACTGATTTCCCAAGTCAGGTTTTGAAACTACACTTGTGTTTTGCTGATATGGCATAAGAGCTGTGGTAAACTACCGTTCAGAAATTCAAATGATCTAGTAAGACCTGTTAGCATAGCAACTCTTGCTTTGTAAAAGTTTGCAGAGTAAGTAAATCAATGAAAGGCAGTCCCCACTCTATCGCAAAACACTCAGAAAACTGAGTATTCATTCTTTCACATGGACCTGGGAAAAAACTCAAAAGGTACAGATTGAAATTCTCAAGTGTTAGTAACTCATTCTGAGAAAGGAGGTATCTAAAAAGCAGATGAAGAAACAATGCTTGTAATTTTTATGAGGGAAACTGAACACCAATATCGTGCATGCATACCTTCCAGCTAAATTAAGGAAAGAGCAAGCTATTGCAATGTGCAAAACCAGCAGGATGGAGCAAGACAGTTCTATTTCTTGGACAGATACACACACACACAAGACACACCGGGAAGGCAAAGCCAAGTCTCAAAACTTTTCTTTTTGTAGTAAAGAAAAAGGAAATTCTTACACTCTTCTTACTGAGGAGAACACTGACCAAATTTGATATAGCAACAGTCCTGGTAAAAACTCCAAAAAGAGAAAAGCCCCCCCCTAGTCTGCTTATATTCATATCCGTGCACAGAAAAAAGACACTTATACTGCTTCTTTCTCTTGTTATCAAACAACATATTGGAAACTTGAAAGCATGCATTACAAGGAAGAACTACTTGGTCCATAACGCAAATAATAATTTTAATCAGATTTTTTAGGAAAAAAAAGAAATAAAAAATGAATATGTTCTTCCTCTGATCATGGAGCAAATCAGAGTAAATGGAATATCATGTTAGATTAATAGTAATTTTACAGGAACAAAATGTTACTCCAGATCTGCACTTTTTCTCCCTATTCAATATTCCTTTCCTCTGAGGAGGAAAAAAAAAAAGACGGTAATGTATGAGAGTTTAGCCATAATGAGTTCCACATACTTATAAATTAAGTATTGTTCAGGAATGTAGAGGTTCAATTAGAACAAGGCATCCTGCTTTGCTGGAGGCTGTATATGTTCTAAATATAAATCTTTACACTTCACAAGGTGAATATAAAAGATATTAGTCTTACAAGGCCTATGATTGAGTAAAAATTTGCTATCACAACTAATCACATTTGTTTGAGAATTTCCAAATCATTAAAAAAAAAAAAAAAAAAAAAAAAAGTATGGAAATNATAACGCAAATAATAATTTTAATCAGATTTTTTAGGAAAAAAAAGAAATAAAAAATGAATATGTTCTTCCTCTGATCATGGAGCAAATCAGAGTAAATGGAATATCATGTTAGATTAATAGTAATTTTACAGGAACAAAATGTTACTCCAGATCTGCACTTTTTCTCCCTATTCAATATTCCTTTCCTCTGAGGAGGAAAAAAAAAAAGACGGTAATGTATGAGAGTTTAGCCATAATGAGTTCCACATACTTATAAATTAAGTATTGTTCAGGAATGTAGAGGTTCAATTAGAACAAGGCATCCTGCTTTGCTGGAGGCTGTATATGTTCTAAATATAAATCTTTACACTTCACAAGGTGAATATAAAAGATATTAGTCTTACAAGGCCTATGATTGAGTAAAAATTTGCTATCACAACTAAACACATTTGTTTGAGAATTTCCAAATCATTAAAAAAAAAAAAAAAAAAGAAAAAGTATGCGAATCCAGCATGGTTAAATTGTTGTAGTGATCCTGACCAGAAGACCATTGTACATTGAGGAGTTGAGAGATCCACATAAGAGTCCACAAGAGCAGGCCGCCAGGCCTGTGTTGTGCTGCACAAGTCCCTTGTCTGTGGGATAAACTCAGCCAGCACAGAAACACAGAATGGTTGAGGTTGGAAGGGACCTCTGGAGGTCACCTTGTCCAACACCATCTCTCAAGCAGGGCCACTTAGACTATGTTTCCCAGGACCATGTCCAGATGGCTCTTGAGTATCTACAAGTATAGAGACTTCACAACCGCACTGGGCAACTTGGTAAGATCCCCCTGAGCTTTCTCTTCTCCAGGCTGAACAGTTCCTCCGACTATCCTCATAGGAGAGATGCTCCAGTCCCTTCATCAGCTTTGTGGCCCTTCACTGGACTCACTCCAGTATGTTCACGTCTCTCTTGAACTGGGAAGCCTGCGTACACAGGACTCCAGGTATGACCTCATCAGTGCTGAGCAGAGAGGAACGATCACTTCCCCCAACGTGCTGGCAATGCTTTGCCTAATGCAGCCCGGGATACCTTTAGTAAGGTATCTGCACTAAGACCCATTAGTCTTCTTTGCCACAATGCCACATTGCTGGTTCATGTTCAACTTGGTGCCCACCAGGACACCAAAGGTCCTTTTCTGCAAAGCTGCTTTCCAGCAGGGTGGCCCTGGGTGGCCCCTAACTTATACTTGTGCATGAACAACCCCATGCACAAGTTGTTCATCCCCAGGTGCAGGACTTTGTACTTCTTGTTGAACTTCATAAGGTTCCTGTCAGAACATTTCTTCAGCCTGTTAAGGCCACCCTCTGGGTGGCAGCACGACCTTCTGGTGTATCAGCCACTCTTCACAGTTTTGGCATTTGCAAACTTGCTGAGGGTACACTCTGCCCTATCATCCAAGATCATTAATGAGATGTTGAACAGGACTGGACCCAGTATTGACGCCTGGGGTATACCACTAGCTACCGGTCTCCAGCTAGACTTTGTGCCACTAAGCAGCACCCTCTGGTCCTGCTCATTCAGCCAATTTCCCAGCCACCCCTCACTGTCTGCTCATCCAGCCCATACAACAGCCTCTTTATGAGGATCTTACGGGAGACAATACCAAAGGCCTTACTAAAGTCTAGGCAGGCAATTTCAGTCTAGGCAGCTCACTGGAACAGAAAAGCCTGTGGGCAACTCCCATTTGGTACTGGTGACTACACCACGTGCATGGCCTTAAGCAGCAAGAAGTTTTCATGTGAACATCCTTTTTTGTTTGACTGTTGAAATAATGAATACAGCTGTTTTCTTGTGAGAAAAATCCAATAGTATCTTAAATGACTAAAATGGGGGAAACGTTTCCACTGCCAACTACTCTGCAAACAAAGCCTTTCCAAAGGCAGAAAGTTGCTGCTTCTATTTAAGATTGATTTTACTTCATTAATGTGTTTGCTCATGTTCTGCTTATGTATCTATCTGCAAATTTACCAGCAAGAGCTATTATCCCTAAACACATGCTCTCAAAGCATTCACTCACTCATCCTGACTTTGGCATCTCAATGGAGAAAGCAGAGACATGACCTCACATAACTCACTCTTTATTGAATTTGGTTGAAGAAATCTAGTAAGTAAGACAGCTGCATAGGTTGTTGCCTTTATCATTATACACCTCTAGAAGGCTTTATCATTTTTTTTTATTTGGCACAGAAAAGAATGAAAAGATACAATACTTTGTATCTGTCATAACATTTCAGAAGCTTGTTTTCCTGCAATCTACAACCAGTAGCTAGTAACTCTTCTGTTCTAAAAAAGAAGCCATGACACTGAAGAGGACACTAGACTGCTTACCAGAAAGTAGGTTTAAATTTAATCTAAACCCAAATAAAAATATTATTTTTTTTCAGTAATTATTTAATGTATGTCTCTCTGGCCTTTGGCAGGGACAAAACAGCTGGGACACGTCTTCTGCCCTTTAGATACTCGACATTAAGATGCAGAGGAAATAAAAAGTAAGGTACAAAAGTAATAGGGGACATTTTTGGGGACTGGTAAGTAAGACTTAACTCAAACCAAAATGTCAAGACGACTTTTTTCTTATCATGGTGAAAAAAACTACACGAAAAATATTTTGAGTCAAACTCAGAATTTTGTTTCTTTTTGATCTATTGAGGAAAAGAACATAATGGTGTAACCTGAGAAGAAAGCTGCAGATGCCCTGCTCTCTACAAATCCTTTGTCACTTGAAGTTGCTGGCTAATGTCAGGATTGCTCTATGTCAGGAGCCAGTAAACAGCTAATTATCCTATCCTAAGCATGTTTTTTAATTTACAGATTGACACAAAATGTAGGCATTTCACAAAGAAGGCACAATCACTTTTCTTTTTTTCGAGCCTTTATACCTTAGTGTACTTTACTCCAATTTGTATTTTAAACCAATCAATTGGCCTGCTGATAAATACAGTACCTCTCTTGATTGGAATGATTGCAAGAAATGGTAACATCCAGGTAAAAACCCCTGATATATAAACAATTCCAAAGAATCACATCTTTCAGGGTAATACAAGTCACACTGAATCTTCCCTCCAAGCGTACTGGCAGCAGTACATAGTCATTTGTACATGTTTTTCAGAAGTGTCTTATTCTAATAATGTTTACAAGTATCTCTAGTTAGGAAACTACTTTACAAATAAGTAAAACAATTTCACAAAAGAATGAATCTTAGTAATGAAATCCTATGTTTATATAATCCATTTTTCGTTTAAAGAAACAATGGATTTTGTAACAGTTAAAAGCTAGACAGATGCAAGGGAACAGATACTGCAATCACTCATTCATTATGAATAAATATTTGAGTTACAATATTGAAAAATATATCACATTTCTGCTGGTTGGCATTTTAATTGTAATTGATTGATTTTATGTCCGCGGATCAGAAGCTCATTGCATTTACTTCTACAAAGTCCTACATGGATGCATCAGTATGCTTTTACTTGCATTTGCTATGTTGTTTCCTTCCCTCACAACATGGAGATACATAAGAAAAGGAGAAGGGAGAGGAAGGAGAGAAAGGAGAAAAAGAAGAAAAAGGAGTAAAACAATAAAAAGGCTGTCTGGTTACAAAAAACACAGAGAACTAAGAATAGAGCAGAAATAGGGAAAAAGGGTAGACAGAATATGGAATAGAGAAACAATGTGGTATAATAATAATAGCAGTAGAAGTAGTAATAATAATAATATAATCGCTCATTGAAAGAAGACATAGAGCAAAGTTATTGGGAAAACAGATAGATGGGCCTAAGAAAAAACATTCCTATTTCATGACAGATTTCAAACAGTCAGTCATTTTTGTTCTGTAGCAGTATGAGTATGCAAAAAAAATGTGGATTTTTTTCTGTCCTGTCCACCCCTCACCAAAAGCACAAGGGCAATCCAAGTCAGAAAAGAGCAACTGACCTGCATGTTATAGCACTTGCCTGGCAGAAAGATTTTGATGTTCACGTCTTACCTCTATCCAGTTAGAATGGGACAATCCATGCAAATACTGTACTGGGTTATAGGACAAACCTCTTTGCAAGTGCTTTCCCTTTTTCCATTTGGAGCATTAATTATTAAATATTTTTACATGAATCTCAAACTCAAAAGAGCTGGGAGTTTAATAAAACTCTCATAGAATTCTTGTGAGAGTTGTAGGTTTCACTATGCTCTGCTAGTTTTCCTTAATGCCTGCCTTCCCTCTTTTCTTCCTGCCTGTCCCTTCCCTTTCCTTTCTCTCTCTGAGAAACATTCCCTATTCATACTTCGTTAAAACTGGCAAGTTGCTAATAGCAACATGTTTTGATGAAACTACAATTTTTCAATGTTAAAAAAGAATTACCTGGAAATGTTTTGACTAACCTCTTCTGAGGCCATGATTTCACAAGACAGAGGGAACCAGACTAACCGCCCAGCACTGCAGAGAAAAGGAAGGCTCCAGAGATCCAGGGCCATTATCACAATTCTGGTATGCGAAGGGCCCCTGAGGAGCCACATATCCTGGAGTCATGGCTGCTGCTTGGTGACACTGGTCTTCTTGTGAGGTTCACAAATGTGGTCAGCAGTGACCACGAATGCCAGCTGTGCTTACCTGATTACAAGGAGTAATGGGAATTCTTTGTTGCTGAAGAAACATGTTTTCGAAAGGGAGTTTCTTTGTGTATTGTCAACTGGTATTGCTCGCTTGTGAAATGTGGAAGCTTTTGGTTGTGGTACTGATAGGATCCAAACATCAGAAAAAAGTCTCAGCTCCCACTAACTGGAATGTCTGCCTTTTTCTTCCAGCTCTATCACTATTTTCAGAGCCTGTAACAACTCTGATGCAGAGAACAATCCCCTGAGATTATCTGGATCCTGAAAATGAGCTCTCTTATGAAACGTGCATACTTTATAATCCTGTTTGCAAGAAATAAGGACAGAAGGGACTAACTATCCTTCTGTCTTTCAGAAGTGGTACGATACGAATATTTATACACACATACAGTCTCTGAAAAACTCACCTGAAAGCAACTGAAATACTAAGCATAACCAATTTTCTGCTTTCCTTATGTCTGGAACAAATTTGATTATTTCATGCATAATTCCAAACAGATCTTCACATCGTGATGCACTCTGCATATCATGTACCAACCTAATATTCTAGCCACCTTCTTGGCGCTCCTTACTGTACTGTGCCTAATGCTAGTAAGTGCTAAAAGTATGCAAATGAGTGCATAACTAATGCTGAACATGAAATGTAGTACCTTTCTGAAATCATAATTTAAGTGTGTTGCTATCTCACTCTATGCTCCATCTTCACTGAAAGCTGGCCGACTCTATTGAAAATGGTCAGACGTTACTCAGACTGCTTTTAACCTGACATTTTCTTGACACTGAAAATTTGTAAGACTTGGACCAGGAAAGGAAAGGACCGAGAGAAGAGCTATCCAGCAGAAGCTGTAACACTTTCCCTAGTGGCACCAAATNAAAAAAAAAAAAAAAGAGAGTAGGACAGGGAAATTTTAGATCTACCAGAACAATTGTTCTGTTTCAGAAAGTTATCGTGGAATAATCTGAAAGCAGACATCCATGTAGAGTCACTAAGTTTTTTTGCCACAGATGGACTGAAGGAAACATTCATCAGTGAGCTATACAGTATCAATTTGGATTAATTGCAATGTAAATAAAAAAAAGAAACACTGTTTCATTTTGATTATACTACCCAGTTTTTACAAGGCTATGGAAGAATTTCTTCTCAAAGAAAAAAATCAATGAAAAATACATTAATTTATATTATGTTTCTAAATGTATTTTATTTTGATTATAAATATATGCATGTATACATACACAGAGCTATAAAAAAACCTAGAATACACAAGCAAACCTTTAAGAAGGGAAGGGAGTGGAGGGATGAAGGAGATCTATAACATGGATGATTTGTTAATATTCCTTTTTTAAATCATCTGTTTGCATAGAAATCATGCCCTAATTTGGGCTGTTGTACACATAAACTCTTCCGAGACAAAGTATCATACCTGAAGTTGATTACTAATGCATGTTCTAATTTTATTTCTTATCTTAATTTCACTTGGTTTTAAAACTGTACTAAGTAAACTACAATTCACAATTTCACGACAAAATATAAAATAACATTATTAAGACTGTTTAGCATACTAATACGACTATCAGTGTAATAAAATAAACATGAGACAGTTAAAGAGGATTATTTTCAGTTCACAATGTTGCTAAATAGGCAAGGATTCATTCTCGGACACTTAATGATTTTCTTTTCCTCTATGGCTATTAGTACTGCAAAATTTCTGAGACAGATGAAAAATTATGCATGTTAGTTCCACAGCATGTCTCAGAGGAACAGGTCTCATTATTTTACTGAAATGATTTCTTGCCTATCAGCCAATTCTTTGCTTATGTATATAGTGTCCCACCATCTCATTTTTCCTTTAATTGTACTCATGGGAGAGCATTAGTGTCACTAAGTTTAATAAGGGAACTCTGATACCCTCTAGTTGCCTTTCCTTCTGCTAGTGCTTCCTCTGTTTTTCAGTCAGGCAGGATAAAATAAGTTTAATTGAGATTAGTATTTTAAACATATAACAAAATCAAATTAGCCTAACATAGAGGTATGAGCATGCAGCTAAGTTGTAGTGCACAAGTTTGACACAGTCTAAATAACAAGTGATAATGTTGTTTTCTGAATTATCCCTTTGCTATAAAGAATTTTATGGGCTCCTCCCTGCATGGCTATTTTCAGTTTGGAGAAGAAATAAACATGGACTGAGATATTATTTTACAGTAAACCATTTTCTTATAAACTCCAGTCCTGTTTTTTTAAACAAATGAAGAGGAAATAGATGAATGAAAGACCATGAATCTTCCAATGCTCAGAACTGCAGTAACTAACTCTTGCATACCTTGCTATTATAACGGAAGCAGTAAACCTGAATTTAATACCATGACTTCCTTGACCAAAACAAAAAAAAACAAAACAAAAAAACCCACCCAACTGAGAACAGTAATGTGTCAGGGAACTGGATTCACTAACATATTTTAGCTCACTGACAGCAGAAAGTAGGATACAAAGAGGTGTATTTTAAATCTTTCTTTTCTCTAGAAGCAGAAAAGAAACTTTTTCCTTAGTGGCAAAAAGGTATTTCTGCCTCTGTAAGATCACACCTCCAATCTTTCTCCTGAAGCTAGGAACACCTACAAAACAGTGATTGATGAAGCTTCTTTTCAAAATAACAGTTCCAATTTCAGGCTCCTGGGAGACCTGGGGTCAACTTTTTTACTCTGGTTGAGGGGCAGAGGCTGTCAGAGATCTGAGCTCATCTTCCCCATTCTTAGGGGAATTTGTCTCCCTTGATTAGGGCCAATTTAGAAAGAGCACAGGTAGCGACCATGAAGAAAGCTGCTCTTAATGAATCTAGACAGCTCACTGAGAGCTACCCTGCCTTCTCTTGGAAGCTGCTTTTAAGCTAAGGCTCTCACCCTTGCCCCATGCCTGTGCTACATTTTCAGCCAGTCTTGTGCCTGACTATGTCGACCCAGACCCTGACGTGTAGACTGAGGACCTCATCACTACAGCCTTGCCAACAGATCTGGACTGTGGGTGACCTCAGTGGGTTTCCATTTCTGGCTTGACCTTTGACCTACCTTATCACTGTGGACCTTTCTGATGATCAGGATTCTCCTCCGAGGCTAGCTACCACCACTCCTGGCCTACTTGCCGCTGTGGGATGGGACCCCTGCTGGTGTGGCCACTGCCTCTGCTGATGATGTTACCATGATTGGCTCCTGGCTCCCCTTCCGTTGCTACTTGCCCTTGCTGTTGCGAAAAAATCTATACTCTATATGAGATTATGCATATTCAAAAAAAACCCCAACACCCCACTTCACCTCAAAACTCCTAAAAAGCAACTTATGCATCAAGCTATAAAACTTCTTTGGAAACAAGTTTGTTTCAGTGTATTTTTCAAGAGGGTTTAAATTGAGATGCTCCTTTTTCAGGTGAAAACTCCAAGCCATAGAGACAATAGATTTATTTTTAGCTTTGCTTTAGCCCAGTACTATGTTAGCATTTCCTTTAAAATTGTTTCTCTTTGATCCAAAGCTGATAAACAGTTTTAAGGTTCTAAATGTTGCTCTTAATCTACTGAGGCACCAGGTCTAATTTTACACACTGTGTAACTACTGTCCCAGGTAAAAGATAGGGAAAACTATGCTAAAAGGGGGAGAAAACTTGAAGTCTTTAAAGGAAACAGCATCTTTCTCTCATATGTATATTTTCAGTGACGTGTGCATTTGAACTGTCCATGCAATTCCAAAAATTTAAGACTGATGAAATGAAATATCTTCTGAAATTCCTCTCTCAGATAGAAATGTGATTGAGAACTCTTATTAAATTATCTTCTATAGAAAATGGTGACTCCTGTGTAGCGTACATTATGAAATTGGAATTTGGAAATTTGGAATTGAAAATTAAATTGTGTATAAAACTGCAGTAAAATATTCTAGTTTTCACTAATTTCTAGATGGAATGGTATCTCCCGAGGTAAACATTAGCATTAGCTGTTGCAAGTATTAAATAATTATCTACATTCAAGACAGTTGTTTCACTTATTCCTTGAAAATAGTCAGCAAACAATGTATTATTTCTCTTTCAGCTACATAATAATGAATTTCTCTCAGAAAGACAGCAATTCTATGTTTCAAGGCATCACTGACCTTTGAGATAAAACATTTATTTTAAGTACATTTCAACTAATTTTTAATTTCTCTCTCAATAAGAAACTACTAAATATTAAGATGTGGAGAGCTATGACTTAACCTTTAAGAAAGAACACCTACAGCCTTTGCTGAGACAATCAGACAACCCACATGAATTATTACAAGTAATAGTGTGATGTACTACTGATACCTCTGCAGTAGTCACATGTAGTAGTAGTTTCATGTAACTTCATAGACTTTACTGACAAAAACCATCAAAACTTTCTGCATATGAATTATGATAGAGTTTTTTTCTGATCTTTTCCAATTTCCATGCTTGCTTACTTCAGACAGTCATGAGAAACTGAAAACCTGTCAAAACTACAGTAAACTCCAGTGTTATGGTTACCCTTGTTAAGCTAATAAAAATTATTTTTCTACTCACACAAATCAAAAGCCTTTTTAGGGTGTGGAGTCTGGCCTCATTATGGAATGTTTCTATCACAGACACTGTCACAGTTACGACCCACCTTGAAGGTATAACTTGACAAAACTAAAAATTGCACTGGCAATACTTAAGTTCAATATTAGACTGTGATGGGCTGTGAACTGTGAAGCCTCTGCAAATTCGGACAACAGTTCCCAGCCGCTGGGTTATACTTAACCATAAATCAGCCTCTCATAAAATTTTTTGATTAAAGTGATCTTTAGAATTCAAAGGACATTTTTTTATCTATATTATATATTTATAAACTCTAATATGAGGACCTTCAGGCAGGTAGAATAGGAGAGATATTTTGCATGTGTATATTGAAATAATTTTATAGCTGTTCAGTGACAATTGAAATAATTTCTATCCAAAGTCCAGAAAGAAATTAAATTTTTTTTTTTAAGGTGCTACATAAATGTACACTATAGTTGTCCAGGCTGAAGTATACAGGACTTGGTCTGAAAAAACAGTACAATGGAAGGCAATTAACTTTACCCATCTAGTTAATTTTAGCTATCTACGAGTCCTCTGGCGGAGTAGAGAGTTAAAGTACATCCAAATTGTTGTATTCCAAGCAAGTTCTTAAGTCAGAAACACCAGTCTAGGAAGTGAACAGTCACCACTCTTGACTTTTTTAAAAAGCTTTTCATTTGAGTTTTCTGTTGATAGTCTTATATTTTATATTATTTTGTATTTATTATATTCCAAAACTACATCATGGGTTGTGGAATCCTTTCTATAACTTCCTCAACTCGTGACATATACCAGCAGTACAAAAAGGCCTTATCAGACCCTGGACTTAAAACTTCTAAATTTATCTGGTATGTATATTTGCAGGCAATTTCAAGGCCTCCAAGAAAGCGCTGGTTTTGTACCAAATCCCAAGGCCTAAGAGTGCACACTGAATTCCTCCAATAAACTTTACTAGTGTCCATGCATGACAAATATATACAATTTATACAGTCATTATTAAATATTTCAAAATATTTTTAAACCTCACAGGACCTTACATTAGCAGAATAACAAGTGCAAAAGCAGAGGGCAGATAATAATCATGTTTTAACAGGAAAAATTGCAAGCAGTTACATGCCTGTTTTCAGTTCAGGTGTGCAATTCATTATATTCTCTCAGCATTGCAGAAAACAATTTTTCTTCCTTGTGTTTCATTTTTTTATCAAAGAAAAAGATTTCTTTGGGTAAACTCTACACTCAAGGTTTAATCAAATCTTACATTAGTAAGGACCTCTCTGAAAAGACTCGATCTATTCAATGTCTTTCCTTTATATGTGAAACATGAATTAAATAAGAAACACTGCCTTACATAGAGAGTCAGGAAATCACCCTAAAGCCGAGCAATTCCAAGTACTACCAATTGTCTCTTAGCTCAGTAAAAATTGAAGTTACATGGTTTTTTTAAAAGGGAGCAGTATTTTAAGAATGGCCACTGTGCAGGTGTTACAGTTTAGCAGGAGACCTACCACAGATCTTAGGATTTTGAAGGAAAAAGAAAAGCCAGACTGGAAAAATCAAGAATTTGTATTGCATTTGTTCCTTTTCTTTTCTTCCATGAAGCAAAATTGTAAGTATTTTCTAATTAACCAAAATATTTTGTTTGCCTTGAAATGAAATATTTTGTTCGCTAACATTAATAAGCCTTTTTTTTATTTATGTAACTTTTTAAAGTACTTTGCTTGAAGGATAATGACACTAAACACATCTGTACTCCTGTATTCTAAAGTAAAACATACAAAAAGTCAAGAAGAAAAAAATGCTGGTTTTTTGCCTTTTTCTGAGGCTGATGACGTTAAGTGAGTAGGTGTATTTTTGTAGTCCCGCATAACTTCCTTTTTCAGTGAACTTTCTATTTAATTGGGAAAGAATGTAATCCTACTTGTCATCAGAAAAAAAAAAAAAGAAAAAGAAAAAGAAGAAAAGGTTGTTTTCCCAGCTTGATAAGCTCCTTTCTTCTTTTCCTACAGCAATGCAAAATACATTTTGGAAACACAGAGGACAGAATGAGGACAAGAACTTGTGGCTGAGGATCAGTGGGTTTACATAGTTTAAGCAGTATTCTGGAAAGAAGTTCTGTCTGATTCAGACAAAATCCTCCTCCCCTATGTAAAGGTATTTGATTTCTTCTCCATATACTAGAGTTGTATTTTGGGACTTTTGACACGCCTTCTGACATGGGACATCTCTATTCCTCAGTGGCTGCATCTTCTGGTGTTCACCATCTATACATATAAACACCTTCTCATTCATAGCATGTTCAGGCACACAGTCTGTTTTCTGAGCACACAAACAGTGAAGTATTCAGTCATTCTGTTCATACTCATTCTCATTCTCTATGTTCTTGCAGGAAATGTAATGGGCCTGATGGTTTTGGTTTCATCCTACACCACACTGAATGGCTTATTGCTTAAGAACCTTATTTCAGCTCCATCAATCACATTTAAAATTTTTCTAGTGCTATAATTCTTTTCCACGGGAGAATAATGACTACTCTCTAGGGAACTGCGAACCAATAAAATTACCTCCATTCTAGACGTGATTGTACCACATTAGTTGTATTAATAGCATCAAGAAATGCTATTTGTACAATTTTAGTGTACAAATAAGAGCCTAAAGATCAAACTCAACATGCTTTATAGTTACCTTTTAGAGTTTTAATCATGCAATACTATTTTCTTCCACAGTAACTTCAAAGTGAACAGTATTAAAGTACTTTATATAAACATCCCAAACAACACAGTAAAGACTGTGCCACTTTAGTACTAAAGGAATGTATACTCATTGACCTTAAAGAGGTTTTGAAAATGACTGAGGTATTTAAAAAGCCCACAACAATGATAATTATAATGAACTCCATTATTGAATTGTGGTAATCTGGATCTGACTGGCAGAAACCTGTGTTTTAAAAGAAATTTGTATTTTTTTTCCCCCAAGACGTTGTGTGTTTTTCATTTAACAGCACTGTTTCATGCATCATACTAATTCAAATTATAAGTGAAAAAAATGGCACAGTCACTTATGGCAACAGATGTAAATCATAAAAATCAGGAATTCAAGGGAAAATATTAGATTATGCAATTCTAATACAGAGGGGTTTTTATTTTCTTTTTCCCATTGCACACTTCAGGGTGTTTTGGGGCACAGGAAGTCCACCGCTTCTCTTAAAAAAATATTTTACTGTCTAACTGTTTTCAACCTCAGAAAAATGTGCCTATCGTCCAGCTAGTGCTTTACTTTTTATAGCTATTCCTCTTAGTTATCACATTTTATATAATGCTGCTCTGTTTTTTCCCCTCCTCACCCCCATCTATTCTTACACCCTTTCCTGCCTTCAGACATTGCTTAGCCAAGCAACACATTATAAGATTATGCCTCCAGCTCCCTTATTCAGTAATCTGTTGTTATTCCATTTAGATTCTTATTTGTCAATACCTCTCTTGAAAAGAAAAACAGACAAACAAACAGTATATTCTAGGTATGGTCATATCAAAGTGACATAAATGGAATTATTGACATGTTTTCATGCACATGAAGGTGAAAAATAGAAACTTCAGATTTCATTCCATGTATGTCAAACCTCCTTTGACAAAGTGACTGCTGCTACCTCGAATTTCATTATCATTTCTACAGTCATCCTCCTGACTCTCATCTGTGTCGAAAATGTTTCGTATTTACCATAAAACTACCAGTATTCATTTTTTCCAAGCTGCATCCCATTGTTATTTTCTTGCTCATTCTCAACCTACTTTCAGGATATTCCTCTACTCTTACCAGCAGTTAGATCAGTTGACAAGGCAGTAGCTAAAAATGTTGGTTTTTACCTCTTCCAGGTCATTAAGGAAGACATCAAATAAGAAAGAGATTCAACAGGTGTCACTGTAATGTCCTCAGGAAGCCTGCATTTTGCTTGTACACTCTGTTTTATAACAATTGTCACATTTCAGGCATATTTCACTTCAGTTTTCCTTCTATAATGTAGGTCAGCCCGTGTTTCATTCAATACCTTGATTTAAATCTGGGGCTTATCGCCTCAACATACTAAACACTGAAAACCACCCTAATTTCAAAAGTTAGCCTTTCTCATGCTGGTATCTGAAAGCCTACCTTTAAGCTTGAGATCAAAATGTAAGACACAATTGTTTGGTTTTCAACCTGCTATGTAGGTGAAGATATTTCCATTTCACATTAAATTAATTTCAAGATGACTACTTAGATTAAAACTGAACAGTTGAAGATGGACTTCGGACTTTCAAAGCAGCTCTAGAGTAATAAGCAAGAAGATGAAAAACAAATCTAAACTATATTGTGTTGCCTGACTGATATGGAAATGAAAAGTTAACACTTTCTTTTTCTCCTGCTATCTTGAAAACAATTCTAACTGGCTATTTCAGGTGCATTTTTGCTTCAACTGCTACATAATGATCATCAAAGATTGCTGTAGGGTAAAAAACGATGTTCAGAATGAGGTGTACAAAAATACTCATTAGTTATAAGCATAATGTTTCAACTAGAGATGTTGACAATCACAAAAAATCCATCATGTGTAAATAGGATGGGGTGGCTACAAGCTGGTTTTATAGGCTTTAAAATAGGCTGCCGTAGCATAGATGTTTACTATGTGTAACCTCTGGGGTACTCACAGTAGGAACAGTAGCCAATTTTTGCTTCCCAGTCATGGCATTCATTACTCAGAAATACTGTCAGGGAGCTATAGAAATAAAACCATTTAAAATTGCCGCTAGCACTACGAAGATGAGTTTTATAACAAAACAGTTTCAAAAATTTATAAAAGTATTCATTTTCTTGAAAAATTTGCATTTATTTTATTTTTATTTCCTTGATTATATTTAGAACTAAAAGGTATGGTTTGAAAGTGATTCTCCCAAAAGATCCATGTGTTCATTGTGCATGGATTGCAGCACATCAGAGAATATTGTTAGAGGAATTTTTTTCAACAATCTTTGTCAGACCTGAGATAATCAAAACTGCTTGAAGTCACTCCCATAAAACAAAATGAAGCTGAGGTGTCTTTTGTGAACAAATAGGTATGACAAGACTGCAGTTATCTATGGGGAAGCCATAGATTTTTTGTATAGAAATGTAAGGGAGAAAAGTAGCTCTGTATCCTTACTCAGGTTTCCCCTTGTCATTGTGCAAGAGAAAACAGAGTGTACTGTGATTTTTCAATTACACAGAAAAAGATTATAGAAAGCTGGGGAAGAACAAGGATGTAGGTCACAGCAAAAGTTTAGGCATTAATAATGTCCTTGCTCCATGAATGTTATGTGCACATTATTGTGATTGTTCAGTATTTTGGGAAGCTGTAAGGAGTCTTCATAACAGAGGTGTTTATTTACTTTCAGATATCAAATTCCCCTGCACTTCTGTTTCTTCTGAAATGCTTGGGTGTAGCTGGCTTTACTACTAAGGTGAGACATATTAAGATTTTTTTTTTTTGTGGTTTACTGATCTCATGAAAATAAATTTCCTATTATTCTAACAGGAAACTGAAAATACTCCTTACAACTTCAATTTCCTGTGATGCCCACCAATAGCCCCATTAAAAAAGGTTAGATTAGGCTCAAAGAGATGAGAGAAGTTCAGTAGGAACAGGGACGAAGCATGATGTCAGGAATTACAGCTTGGGCTAAGTTGATCTTTCACTCTAAAAAGGTGGATGCACTGGTTTCTTTGACTTTGCTTCCTCCCTTATCACAGGTGCACGTTGCCCTTCACTCTCTTGCACTGATCTGCTTCAGCTTCCTGAAACGACAGAAAAGCAGCCTGGCAACACAGAGCAGTTCTCCACCAGATGAGTGAACTGAAGAGATGAGTGAAGATTCTGTCAGACATCAGTCCAACAGGGGAAGGCAGACTCATGTGGTTCCAAGCTAAGGCTGAAGGAGATGGCAGAAGTGGCACTGTTGCCTTCTGCAGGGGAGAACTCTTAAACCATCTGAGCCATAACCTGTAGATTTTAGTTATGCTGCAGGATAAACAGCAAGCAGACCGCTTTTCCATACACTTCCTCAGCAGTTACATTTACAATGTGATGCTATCTCCATACATTCTCAAATCACATGGAAGCTGTCCAAAACTACTTTTTTTTTTTTTAATCCTTTTTTTAATCCTTTTTAATCTGTATCGATCTCTACTTCCGTCGCCTGTATTTATATAGCAAAATGTCTACATGAATTATCTTTGCTGATATAACACCTGAGATTCCGCAGTCCAGCAATACAGCTCCTGTATGTTCTGATAACAGAAATGATTTTAAAAATTAGAAATAAAAATTAATAATATATAAAATTATAATATACAATATAGCATTTATCATATATCATATATAACGTATCGGTTTACCTATTGGTAGAGCTGGTTAGAAATTTGTCAATGGAACATTTACAAAAAGTATCAATTTGCCAAAGTTGGTACCATTCAGAGGAAAGTGTTAAATTCTGGTGAGTTTTTCCACCTCAGAAAAGTACTATACAGCTCTGAATAAACATTTTTTTTTGTAATATATGTCTCAGTTGCCAAGGCTAGCAGCTCCAGTGCTGGCACGAGTGCTCCAGTGCAGTGCACAAGGTGGGTTCCTAAACCAGAGAAATCTCAGGGGAGCAGAGAGACCCACCAGGATCCCACAGCAGATGATGAGACCTGGCTGGCACCAGGAGAAACAGAGGTCAAGACACCACGCCTGATGACACAGCTTTCCAGAAAGAACCCCCGTGGGAACGTGCTGCCACCCAGGTGCCAGGCTGCAGGTTGTGCCCTGCTCTTAGGCCAGAAGTGGAGGGCAGCAGTGAGCACACCGGTGGGAGATGCAACCGGGTAGAGGAACTCCTCTGCTTATTGACAGAGCTCCAGGAGGAGGCGAGTTGGTTTAGCAGTATCAGGGAGTCTGAGGGAGAGAGAGATGGGCTACTGGAACTGCACCCTACCTTCCCTGGGACAGACCTGTGGGGCAGACAGGATGCATGATACTGAGGATTCCTTATCCTGTCTCCACCTGGCAGAACGCAGTGACTCGGGGGATAGAGGAAAACAGTGACAAGTCCCTGACTTGTGCAGCAGGCACATCTCCTCTGTGACTACCCCGCCTTCCCAGGTGCCCTTGCACAAAAGGTGCAAATCTCTTCAAGTGGAACCAAACAATGATGAGGACGATGGTCCATCTAGGTTGGAAGTGTTGCCAATGTTAAGTCAGCCTGCGTCCTGCCTCAAAACCACTTCCATAAAGAAAAAAAGACAGGTCATTCTCATAAAGGACTCTCTTCTGAGGGGAACAGAAGGCCCAATATGTCAACCTGATCCACTTCTCGGGGAACTCTGCTGCCTCCCTGGAGTTCGGGTTAAAGTTGTGATGAGAAAACCTCCTACTCTGGTACAGCCCTCAGGTTATTATCCATTATTTCTTTTTCATGTAGGCAGTGATGAAGCTGTAATAAGAAGTCCAAGGGTGATCAAAGGATACTTCAGGGCCTTGGGACGACTGGTTAAGGGGTCAGGAGCACAAGCAGCGTTCTCCTCTACCTTTCCAGCAGCAGGAAATTATGAGGGAAGAAACAGACAGCCCCAGCTGATCAATACCTGGCTCTTGGACTGGTGTCACCAGCAAAATTTTGGGGTTTTTGATCATGGGATGGTCTACACAACACCAGGCCTGTGGGCAACAGACAGGGNCCCAGGTGCCCTTGCACAAAAGGTGCAAATCTCTTCAAGTGGAACCAAACAATGATGAGGACGATGGTCCATCTAGGTTGGAAGTGTTGCCAATGTTAAGTCAGCCTGCGTCCTGCCTCAAAACCACTTCCATAAAGAAAAAAAGACAGGTCATTCTCATAAAGGACTCTCTTCTGAGGGGAACAGAAGGCCCAATATGTCAACCTGATCCACTTCTCGGGGAACTCTGCTGCCTCCCTGGAGTTCGGGTTAAAGTTGTGATGAGAAAACCTCCTACTCTGGTACAGCCCTCAGGTTATTATCCATTATTTCTTTTTCATGTAGGCAGTGATGAAGCTGTAATAAGAAGTCCAAGGGTGATCAAAGGATACTTCAGGGCCTTGGGACGACTGGTTAAGGGGTCAGGAGCACAAGCAGCGTTCTCCTCTACCTTTCCAGCAGCAGGAAATTATGAGGGAAGAAACAGACAGCCCCAGCTGATCAATACCTGGCTCTTGGACTGGTGTCACCAGCAAAATTTTGGGGTTTTTGATCATGGGATGGTCTACACAACACCAGGCCTGTGGGCAACAGACAGGGTACACCTGTCTCAAAGGGGGAAAAGGCTCTTTGTGTAAGAGTTATCAGGGCTCATTGAAAGAGCTGTAAACTAGATTTGAAGAGGGAATGGGATAAAAGCAGGCTCATTAGAGATAAGCCATGGGGCAGCATGCCAATATTTGACATGGGGTTGCTGAAGAAGCTAATCAGTAAGGTTCCCTGGGAATCTGCTTTTGAAGGTATTGGGGTCCATGAACACTGGTCGCTTTTTAAGAGCCATCTCCTAAGAGCACTGAAGTAGGCATTTCCAAAGTGTCATAAGTCAAGAAAGTGGTGGAAAAGGCCGGCTTGGCTAAGCTGGGGTCTTCTTCTAGAACTTAGGTGGGAAAGGAAAGTGTATGGACATTGGAAGCAAGGACAAGTGACATGGGAGGACTACAGGCTCTTCATCCCTGTAGAGAGAAAATTCATGTGGCAGAAGCTCAACTAGAGTTCAGGCTGGCCAGGACTGTGAAGGACAAAAAAAGAGATTTTTAAAATATTTTAACAGCAAAAGGAAGATCAGAGATAACATTGGTCTGTTACTTGATGAGGTCGGTCACCTCACAAATAGGGAAGTAGACAAAGCAGAGACGTTTAATGCCCTCTTTACCCTGTGACCTTGGAGCCCTGTGTTGGAAGACTGTGACTGAAGGGATGGTAAACTCCTAGCCAACTCTGAACTTGTTCAAGACTTGCTGCTCGAGCTGAATGCACCTAAGTCTATGGGGCCTGATGGGATTCATCCCATGGTACAGAAAGAGCTGGCCAATGTCATTGCAAGACCTCTCTCCATTATTTCCTGATGGTCTTGGGAGTCTGGAGAGGTCTGAATCGACTGCAAGATGGCACATGTTGTCCCACTTTTCAAGAAGGGAAAGAAGGAAGACCCTTGTAATTACAGCCTGTTAGTTCCAATTCAGTGCCTGGCAAAATTATGGAAAAGGTTATTCTGTGAGTTATTTAAAACTACTTGACAGACAATACATTCATTGGTCATAGCCATCACAGGTTCACAAGAGGAAAGTCCTGTTTAATTAACTTAATTTCCTTTTATAACATGGTCATTCACAACGTAGTTGACCAAGGGAAACCAGTAGATGTGGTGTTTGGGGATTTTAGCAAAGCTTTTGATACTGTCTCTCACAGTATCCTTCTGGACAAAAGTTCCATCACACAGCTATAATACCTCGGGTGAGCAATTGGCTGATGGGTCAGGCTCAAGGAGTTGCAGTAAATTGGGTTACATCAGTCTGGCAGCCAGTCACCAGTGGGGTTCCTCAGGGCTCAGTTTTAGGGTCAGTGCTCTTTAATGTTTGTATAAATGAACTGGACACAGAAACTGAATGTACATTAAGTAAGTCTGCTGATGACACTGAATTAGGAGGAGCTGTGGACTCCCTTGAGGGTAGAGAGGCCTTACAGGGAGATCTGGACAGACTAGAAAACTGGGCAGTCACCAACTGTATGAAATCTAACAAAAGTGCAAGCGCAGGATTCTTCACCTGGGATGAGGTAATCCTGGTTATATGTCCAAACTGGGGGACGAGAGGCTGGGAAGCAGTCACATGGAAAAAAATCTGGGGATTTGGGTTGATGGTAAGTTGAATATGAGTCAACAGAGTACCCTGGCAGACAAAAGGACCAACTGTGTCCTGCTGTGCATCAAGCACAGCATAGCTAGCCGGTCGAGGGAGGGGGTTGTCCTACTCTAGACTGCACTGGTGTGGCCCCACCTCAAGTACTGGTTGTGGTTTTGGTGTACAGTCCTTATAAGAAAGACATCAAATTATTAGTGTTTCCAAAGGAGGGCCACCAAGATGGTGAAAGGCCTTGAGGGTAAAGCTTACAAGGAGAAGCTGAAGTCATTTGGCTTGTTCAGCCTGGAGAAGAGAAGGCTGAGGGGTGATCTCATTGCAGTCTACCACTTTCTCAAGGCGGGCAGTGGAGTGGGAATGCTGATCTCTGGTGACCAGTGATAGGACATGAGGAAATGGAATGAAGCTGCGTCAGGGGAAGTTCAGACTGGACTTTGGGAAAAGGCTTTTCACTGACAGGGTGTGTCAGGTGACCAAGCCTGTCAGAGTTCAAGGATTGCCTGGATGATGCTCTTAGTCATATGGTTTAGTTTTAGCTAGTCCTGTGAGGAGCAGGGAGTTGGACTTGATGATCCTCATGGGTCCCTTCCAACTTGAGATATTCTATGATTCTATTTTTTTTTTTTTTTTTTTTT
>VZSF01006634.1:0-42521 GCA_013398295.1 Chionis minor | reverse complement strand
GAGCAGGGAGCAGGAGCAGGGAGAGGGAGCAGGAGCAGGAGCAGGGAACAGGGAGCAGGAGCAGGAGCAGGAGCAGGGAACAGGGAACAGGGAGCAGGAGCAGGGAACAGGGAGCACGGTGCAGGTGTGGAGTGGTTGATGCCTTGCAGGGATGCGGAGCAGGGTCCCGGCCTGGGGCAGTGCGGGGTGCTGGGGAGGGGACTGGTTTTGGGAGGCACAAGCTGCTGGGATTGCTGGGGAGCTGCTTTCAGCGCAGCAGGGACAAGAGCTGCCCGGGGCGCCGCGCAGCTGGCAGAGCCATGGATGCTGCCCCCCACGGCCCCCCGCACGCCCGGCCGTGCTGCATGGCCGGAGGTGGGAGCTCCCTTGCACCCCCCGGAGTCGCACATCGCCGGCATGGCTCTAGGTCACCAGCACCCCCAAAACGGGGGCAGTGGGGACAGATGTCGGGGCACCCCCAGCATTTCGTGCTGGCTCAGAGGTGGCCTCGGGAAGCGGAGGCTGGAGCAGCCGGTGCCTCCGCGTGGACCCCGGGGGGGGAAGGGGCTGCTGGGCCGGGGAGAGGCGGCGGCGGGCGCAGGACCCCCAGCACCCCGTGGCATCGTGTGAGGGAGCGCGGCTGCGCTGGCGGTGAGCTGAGCACACCTCGCCCCGGGGACGGGCCTCATCCTGCCTGCAGAAGGGCACGTGCCGCCAGCCTCCACAGGAGACTCCAGCGCCGTCCCCTTGTCACGGGCGGAGATTTTGGGCTGCGTGGCCCCTGGCACGAGGCGGCGGCATCCTTTGGAGATGTCCCAGACCCTCTGACTTATTTTCCTTCCTGGGCTTTCAAACAAGTCAAAGTTAAAAGCAATTGAACTTCGTTTACTTTTTTTTTCCGCCAGGGTCCCTTCCTGGGAGCAGTCCAATTAGTGCTAACGAGCTGGATGGTAATTACAGCACGGGGTCACGGGAGGATTGATCGCTGGTGGCCCCCGGCTCCCTCCGGCTGGCTGCCAAGGGGCCAATTAGTGGGTTTGCAACCGATGACGCTTCGCTGGGGATTTTGCACCGGTTTCTTTGCTGGAGCCAGGGCTGGTGGCACTGGGGTGGGGTGACCGTCCCTGTGTCCCCTCAGTCATCACCGCCACGGGGACAGACTTGGCTGCAGGACCCCAGTCCCTCTTTCCAGCCCCCCCTCCCCCACAGCTGACTCCTTTCCAACGTCCCCCCCCAGCCCCGCACGGGGGCACTGGGACCCCTCTGTCCCCATGGCGGTCTGTCCCCTCTGCAGAGGGAGGCGTGTTCGGGCAGCTGTGCCTCTCTGTCCCCAGTGCCCGCTGTGGCCAGGCAGGGACTCTCCTGGGGTGCTCCGTGGGGACCCCTAAGCTGCCTCCTGGCGCCGGGGGGGTTTGCTCCAGCACCCCATGCTCGGGGAGGCTGCAGACTTCGTGCAGCTCCCCCGGGTCCGCGGGGCAGGTGCCTGGTACGACAACCAGCAGCCAAATCCAAACTTTGCAGAGGCCTGTAAAAATCAGAGCCACCCTCCCCCAAACCCTGCCCCAGGGCTGAGACATTTTTAGGGGCTGAAAATGCCAGGGTTGAATGAGAAAAACCTGCCCCAGTGGCACCTCCAGCAGGAGCTGAAGCTGGGGTGGTGTTTCTGAAAGGCACCCTTTGTGCAGCCGATCCCAAGAAGGGTTGTACCCTGCAGCCGTGTAGGGAAATGCTGCTGAAGAGTGTTCCGGTAGCTGGGATTAAGATCCGGATTCATTCAGAGGGCGGCCTGGGGCTGGTCTGTGGTGGGAAGGGCTGGCGCAGGCTCTGGGCTGGCGCAGGCAGGAGGTGAAGGGGCCAGGAGAGCAGTGGGAACTGGGGGTCTCTGCTCAGCCCGGGGTCCTGCAAGCCAGTGCTGGACTCCAATGGCCAGTATGGGCTAAAAGCTTGTAATTTGTTTGCACCAAGAGCCTTCCTGGCCGCCTGCGCGCTCATCCAGCTGTTCCATGGCCCCCTGCAGACACCCCACAGCACGGCTGGGGCGGCTGTCGCTGCCCAAACCCTCCGGCCTCTGCCCGTCCCCGAACAGCCCCACCACTGGGCACCAAGCCCTGCCCAGCACTCGCAGGGTTAAGCCGTTGTTTGCTTTGGACACTTCACCCGAAGGAAAGATTAAAAATTAGCAAGTGAGCTATGGCTAATAGCTGGAAGTGTCCTGAGGCTAATTAACCAGCTGCATCTATCAGTTGCTGCTACTTTGCAGGTAAACAAGGGAAAGTGCCTCTTTCCTCGGGGCTCCTGACACCAGTGGGGGACAGCCTGGGTCCATGGAGCTGCTCCATGGCCAGAAGCCACACGCTGGCGGCAGCTCCGTGTCGGGGGCAGAGCCCTGGCCACACGGACACCCCGCGGACACCCTGCGATCCCCCCAGTCGCAGCCCTGTGCACGGGCTGCTGGGGGGCTGTTTGTTGGGGGGACCCTGCAGGGCTTGGCTGGGCCAGGCGGCAGCACGGGCTGCGCTGGGGTGGCCTTCACTGATTCCCAGGCTCTGCCCACCGGAGCAGGCAGGAGGGTCCAGCCCCAGACCCGTGCCCAGGATGGATTCAGCCCATCCCTTGCCCTGAGCCACCGGCGCAAGGGCAGACCAAAGCATCTGCTTCGTGAGCTCTTGTCCACCTCTTGTCCACTGGTGCTGGGGCAAGTGCTGTCCCCCAAACTCACCAAGAACCAGGACTCCCCAACTAGCTGGGACTTGCACCACCAGTGCTGTTTCATCGCTGGTGTGACGGCTGCAGTGGGCAGAGAGCAGACCCCTCGCAGAGCCCAGTCCTGCTCACAGCCAGGTCGGTGGGAGTTTTCTCAGTGCAAGGCAGGTACTGGGGGGCACGTCCTGACCACTGCTGGTGGGACACCTGCTCAGCCAGGACCAACCTTTCCGTGCTTGTACTTAGAAAGTACACGGAGGAGTGGCTGGTTCACCCAACGGGTGTGCTGGTGTCCAGGGGGACCTGGGTGGGCTGGAGAAAAGGGCCAACAGGAGCCTCATGAAATTCAACAAGTGCCACTGGGGAGGAACAAGCACAGGCTGGGGCCACCCGGCTGGAAAGCAGCTTGGTAGAGAAGGACCTGGGTGTCCTGGTGGACACCAAGTTGGCCATGAGCAAAGCTGGCCAAGCGTGTCCTTGGGCTGCATCAGGAGGAGTGGTGCCAGCAGATCAAGGGAGATGATCCTTCCCCTCTGCTCAGCACTGGGGAGGCTGCACCTGGGGTGTTGCGTCCAGTACTGGGCTCTCCAGTACGAGAGACACGGGCATACTGGAGAGTCTAGCCAAGGGCCATGAAGATGCTGCAGTGGTTGGGGCATCTCTGCAGTGAGGAAAGGCTGAGAGCTGGGACTGTTCAGCCTGGGCAGAGCTGGCTCAGCGGGGTCTCATTAATGTATACGAATAGAATCACTTGGGTTGGAAGAGACCTTCAAGATCATCAAGGCCAACTATAATACCCGAGGGGAGAGTGCAGGGAGGATGGAGCCCGGTTCTTTCCAGTGGTGCCCCACGCCAGCCGCTCTGGGCCAAGCTCACAGTATAGTTAGGACAAGAGGAAACGGCCTCAGGTTGTGCCAGGGCAGGTTTAGGTTGGTTATTAGGAAAAATTTCTTCACCAAAAGGGTTCTCAAGCATTGGAACAGGCTGCCCAGGACAGTGGTGGAGTCGCCATCCCTGGAGGGATTTGAAAGACGGGCAGACGTGGTGCTGAGGGACATGGGTTAGTGGTGGGTTTGGCAGTGTTGGGTCGATGGTTGGACTTGGTGACCTTAAAGGTCCTTTCCAACCTAAGTGATTCTATGATTCTTTGATTCCATCACGAGATTTTTCCTATTAGATGTCCTGGTGGCTCAGACGTGTGCTGGCAATGGTGCCCGGCGGGGCACAGGGGCACAGTTTGCCGTCACTCACACGGCCTGAGCCCTTCCGTGCGGGGGAGGTGGCAGGCTGAGAGCACGCGTGTGGTTTCTGGTGGAACTCGGGTTTTGAGATTTTAATTCTTTTATTTGTGGAAGAACCGTGCTGGAGATGTTCTTGATGCAGAGAGCAGGAAGCAGAGACAGAAAAGTTCGCATTTGATTTTTATTCCTTTGCCCTCTGCGAGTGCCCCTGTCCGGAGCCCTGCACTCCTCTCGGGCAGTGTTCGATGGGGGCGGAAGCGTCTCCGTAGGGCACTGGTGGCAGGAGCACGTTGTGCCACATCGGCACTGGCAGCGGTGCTGGTCCTCGGCGGTGGGAAACCCTCCGTTTGCCGTGCTGCCTGAGGGAGCGATGAGAAACATAACCCAGGTGCGTAGGGACATACACAGAGGCTTTGTCACCCTGCGCGCTGCCCTTTCCTGCGCGGCACAATACTCCCGCTTTTGGTCTCCCACAAAACATGAACTCCCAGCGGGTCCTTCTCATCCTGTCGGCGCCCCGTGCCCGGGGAGGTGGCCTGGCCCTTCCTCCTGCCCTGCAGCAGGAGCAGGAAGAGTCCTGTCGGAGGCTCTCCGCTGGTGGGCTGCCCCTTCCCAAGCAACCTGGTCAAGTGCTAGACACCTGCCCGGCAGACTTTTTTTTAAAACAAGTTTAACCTAAATGTTCATAGCCAAGATTCATACGCAAGTTTGCCAGTTAATGCATATCAACGGGACAGTTTAAGTCAGCTTAGCGAGAGGTTTGGATGATCTACAAAGGGAGGAAGGAAGGAAGGAAGCAAAGCTGGACGGATGCATCACATTTTACAGGAAACAATTTATTTTCCTTACTTCTTGAGTAGACCACCCTCTCCCCAAAGATAAACCTGCAGTCATTCTTTGCAGAATGATGAAGTAACTCTTCTTCCTAGAGCGACCCATGATCATTCCTGGCACCTGTAACCGTAGGTTATGTCAGGAATAGGAAACAGCTTTCGCGTTAGATTTCTGAGTGATTTTCTGAGGTCAGCGTACGCAGCAGCAATTGCTTCTGTGCTGAGCACGTCCCCATGCTTGGTTCCTCCGTTCCATTTGTCTCCTGCAGCTCTGATGCTTGGGTCAGCTCACGGTTCCTTGCACTGGATTTGCAAACACCTGTAGGAGGACTGGTGGCACTTCGCCTTACCATGGACGTGCGTGTGGTCCCGGTCGGGGTTTACCGTGGAGATGCGCAGACACATGGGAGGTGACGGCTGGGGCTGCCGAGTGAAGGTCTAAGGGCAGCCTTTAATTAAAGCAGACTCCTGTCCCTGGAGAGCCTGGCAGCCACGCTGGTCTGACTCCTGGTTAGAAATAGAGCAGATGTCTCTTGCATGGACAAGCGGAAGAGATGCAGGGGGGTTCGATCCCATCCCGTGTGAGCTCAGAAGGTGACAGGGCGTCCTCTCCTCCCCTCCATCGGGACCTGAGGCACTGGGCACCGCAGCACCACCTCGCTGGTGCTTCCTGGACTGAACCGTCCTCTCTGGCTGGTGCACTTCAGCCTGTGGGGCACCTCAGCCATGTGCCATAGGGGCTGAAAGGCTGCTAGTGATGTCAGAGAGCTACCACGATGTAACATTTCCAAGGGATATCTTGAAAAATGGGAGTGCATTGGCCAAAGGGACAGTTGCCCAGCATCCATCAGGACTCGCTCATTGGTTTCATGTGAATAAGCTGTTGCCATGTCGGCGTTAGGCATCTGGTCTAGGTTCCTTTTCTAGTCACTGGAGAGAGAGAGACATTTCTGGGGGATAATTCATTGTGCTTAACTGTTAACTGCGCTTCATTGTTCTAAGATGGGATAAATTCTCTGGTGCTGCCTCCCTCTCTCAGCATCCGACCTGTCTTTATCCGCTTGCGAGACACTGAGTCCTGCCAACTGCCGCAGCAGTTTGAAGATTCCTTCCTGGATCTGCTTTATCTTTATGCCATAAATAAGGGGGTTGAGCATGGGAGGGACCGTCAAATAGAAATCCGCCACCAGGACTTGGACGTGAGGTGCCAAACCAAAAGAGAACATCTGCAGGTACATGGAGAGTAGGCCACCTATGTAAAACAGCAGGATAACGAAAACATGGGACCCGCAGGTGCTGAGGGCCTTGAGACGAGCTTCTTGGGATGTCAGCCTCATCACAGACCTGAGGATCATACCATAGGAGAAGGTGATGAAGACAGAGTCTGTCCCCACCAATAGTGTTGCCACGATGAGGCTGTAGAGATCGCTGACAGACGGGTCGGCGCAGGCCAGTTCCACCACGGCCATGTGCTCGCAGTAGGAATGAGGGATGACTCTGGTTTTGCAGTAGGGTAAGTTGGTGAGGAGCCACATTAAAGGTGTCATGAGACCAGCTCCCCTGGCCAGAGACAGCAGTCCTAGCTGGATGGTCCTTGAGCTTGTTAGGATGGTGGTGTACCTCAGGGGGTTGCAGATGGCTACATACCGGTCAAAGGACATTGCCAGGAGCACCCCTGACTCCACTGCAGTGAATGTGTGGATGAAGAACATCTGGACGAAGCAGGCCTCAAAACCAATCTCTCTTGAATCCAACCAGAACACACACAGCATTTTGGGAACGACAGCAGTTGAGAAGGTGAGGTCGATGACAGCCAACATAGAGATGAAATAGTACATAGGCTCATGGAGGCTTTTGTCCAGCCTCACAGTGAGAAGGACCATGCTATTTCCCAGCACGGTCATGATGTATGTAAAGCAGAATGGGATGGAAATCCACATGTGGAGAGCTTCCAGGCCAGGGATACCCGTCAAGAGAAAAGCCAGAGAGTCGGTGTTGGATTGGTTGGCAGTGGACATGGCAGAGGTGGGCCAAGGCACATCGTTGTCCCCGACTTTAGTTCCCTGTGACAGAGACAGAGGGGTTGGGATTTTGCTGCCATCGGTGTGATCATAAAACTGTGCGCACTGCAGTTCTCCAACATCACACAACTATCTTGTATTTATTTGGGGAGAAAACTTTCAGAACCTGTTATCTCCAGTCAGGCTTTTAAACTGATGCTGTGGTCACTGTTTTCCAGAGGACACATCACTGGAGAGTCCCCAGGAGTGTCCTATTGCTCGCATGAGGCCGCCTTCCCTTCTGCTTCTCCTTCCAGTCCCTCTGATTCACCTCTGGCTTCTGCGGTACGTGTGTCTGTCCGAAGGCTGGCGCCATGGTGTCCTGCCCTGTTGTGGCTTCCAGCCACCGTTGCCCCTATCAGCGGGCAGAAGTGGGGCATGGTGACCCCAGGCTCTTTGGCCCTTGCCAGCCCTCAGAAGCAGTGCAACGGCAGGGCTTAAGGACTTGCCGCAAAGACTTGCAAGCAAGACCTCCCTCCCCATGCCCTGCTCCGAGAGAGGACTGGGTGTATGGGTCCAGGTCACACAAATTCCAGCCTGTTGCTACTTTGGGCCATGCAGAAGCTGCACCTGGACAACACGTCCATGGTGAAACTGGGCTGAGAGAAGCACCAGCCAGAAAAATGGTGTTCCAAGCTGTCACCTGGCACGGAGGGGATGCAGCATCATTGGCAGCCTCTAGCTGCTAGCCGCAGTCAAGGAGGGTACAATTAACCACCCCTCCTCCACACTCATCCACCCATGAGACTGAAGGCCAAGCTGATGCAGAATGCTGTCCTGTCAAAAGCTGTGGACTTACACCAGTTTTCCTCTCTGGAAGCCGGGAACGTGGGATTTGCTAAAGCATGCTTTGTAGGCAGAAATTGCACTAGTGCACGCCTGTGGGCATCCTGAGCTGGAGAACTTCCATCCCTGACTTCTGCCTCAAGTGCTCATCACCCTCATGGTTATACCCACATGCTTTTCTTCCCATCTGACGCTGCCTGCCTGCTCCTCCCAGCCACAGGGTCCTCCTGCACCGTGGCCAGAGAGCTTGTTATGGCAGAGTGCCTTTGCTGCATGAAGGTATGTACTGCCCATGGCCAAGGAGTTATTCTGCATAAACTAAAGACCTAGAGCACTGCAAGTTTCTTATCTCCACTCACCTGCTCCACTACCTGTCTTACTGAGAGGATTTTTTTGCACATCTCCAATATTTCATCACCTTTTTTTGAGAAAATATAACCTCTTCCATTTCCTTCTTACCCATCCAAAAGTGCGCTACCCTTTGGCTCCCGGTGTGACCCTCTCAGTGTGCTCTCAGCTGCTTTCCAGAGCCTCCGCTCTCCCGGATGCAGCATTCCACTCTGAAAACCCGCCCGACTCTCCTTCCCCTGGTGTCCACCTTGTTGCAGGTGGTCCCTTTGCACGACCAAGTCCACCAGCCTCTCTAGACCACTCTGCCCGACTTGCCTTTCCCCAGCATTATTTGAGACACAATTTGTGCTGGTTTTGGGACAGCTGATAAAAGTCGTACAGAATAACTTCTAGTCTAGAGCCAGACACTGTGGCATCCCTGGAGAAACACAAGCTTTTTGTGATGCTGGTTCCGACAGCTTCATTTTGAGGTCTCTTTATCATCCAGCTCTTCCTCCAACTTGCTGATGCTTCAGGGATGTTGCATTGTGTCAGCTCCTCACCTGAACGCAGCGTGGTGGAGGCACATTTCTTGTAGATAACTCTGCGTACTGTACTCAAACGCGCACACATGCACACATAGATTAACTAAACTTGCAATCTCATCAGAAAATTAAATCAGGTTTGTTTGACAAGAGCTGTTTCCTGCAAAGCCACCTTGATTGCCATAATTCTATTTGATTCCAATCCTTTAATTCTTTATTGACCAAATCTCCTGTTAACTTCTTGGGCATTCTGCTGGGCATTGACGTCAGGCTAAGCAATCTGCAGCTAATCACATCATCGCACTTTCTCACTGAAGTAATGGCCTGAGGAAGCGTCTGCAGTCACCGCAGCATGCCAGGACTCATAAAAGTTTGGCAGAGCAGGTCAAAGACCTCCTTGGCCAACTCAGACATGCTTTTTACCTCGTGCAAACTACCCGAACCTGCTGCAGTATTTGTTTTCTGTTCTTAGCAGAAGCTACTTAACATCCTTCTCAGCTACCAGTAAATTAAATTACAGTAAAAAATAAAGTTTTCTGATTGCCTTTCTCTCAGGTAGGCATAGGTGTCTTTTCTCCATGCAGAGGGGCAGGTGTCTTTGTCTGCTTTTATCTGATTTCTCTACTTAACAGCTTCTAACGCCCGTCAGATCCTGACCACCTCCCCACTTTGTCCCTGGTGCTTCAGCTGCGGCTCTCAGTGCTCCGTTCACTTTCCTCACCACAACCATCCTTCTCGGCGAGCGTGCAGGGCAGCAGCTCGGCCATTAGCTGAACTTCTCCCAAACATCTCCGAACTTTCTCTGCAGTTTCCTTGTCTAAATTCCCTCTGCCTTTAAGTCCCCCCGGCTTTCGGAACATGGAACTTCAACAAAAAATCAGTACTGGAGGCTGAAATGCATTTAGACCCCTGCCACAGGTTCCTAGGCACCACCAACAATTTTTTCCCTGTAGTTTAATTCCTCCTTACTCCTCACAGTTAAATAGTGCTGGACGCAGAACCCTTTGATTGCAGGGATGAGCCCTGCGCTCTCCTGTCACTTTTTACGCTTGCTTAGGCACATAGAATCATGGAATCACCCAGGTTGGAAGGGACCTTTAAGATCATCGAGTCCAACCATCACCCAGCACTGCCCACCCCACCCCTGCCCCGTGTCCCTCAGCACCACGTCTGCCCGGCCGGGAAACACCTCCAGGGATGGCGACTCCACCACTGCCCTGGGCAGCCTCTGCCAGCGCTTGACAACCCTTTTCGGTGATGGAATTTTTCCTAATATCCATCCTAAACCTCCCCTGGTGCAACTTAAGGCTGTTTCCTCTCCGAGCTCTCCCCACCTCAGCTCCTGCACCCCTTTCCTTCTCATCGCAGACGCCTTGGTGGCCGTGGGGCACTGCCTGCTGCCGTGCAGGCACTTTCCTATGGAGACAAAACAAGGTTATTTGAGGAGGGGGCACAAAGGCGAGTGCTGCCCGGCCTGGCGGCTAGCACGGGGTTTAGGACACCCGTCCCCGTCAAAGGCAAAGCTCCAGCTCCAAACCGTGCCCTTACCGATGAGCCTGCGGCTGGTCCAGTGCGTGCCCCGGGGCGCTCTCTCCTCCTCCCCGACAGATGGACACCTCTCCAAAGCAATGCTTTGTCCCCGGCTGCGCTGGGATCCCGGGCCACCGGGCTGCCTGTCTCCTTCCCTCTCCGGCCCATCCCGAGCTGCACCACCGGTGCCATAATCCAGCCTGTTTCCCCAAATTCTGCATCGGCAAGAACCCCGGGCTGCGTGCCCGTGGCTTTCTAGTCAGATGCCTGCTGTTGTATGCAAGGGATTAAGAACATTATCCATGGCTGAAAATTCAGTGTGTTTTACAGAAAATGTGTGTTTAGCTAATTATTGATTAATTTATACGTACAGAAACAAGTCAACTCTTTGGTAGCAAACAGTTTCTGGTTTGGGTTAAAAGTTTTGCTATTTATTTGTTTGCTTTTTTAAACTCGAGTCCTATTCTTAGCTAAAAAACACTTTAAAAGATCAGAATTCTTCAGCCTTAGGTCTGCAGTTTCATTTAATAAGAAACTTTACAATTTTGAAAAACTACTTTTAAAAAAAAAATAATTTTACAGCAGTTGCTGAAAAAGTCCTGACTGACTGACCCTGTGAACACATACAGGCCAGGTGCTGAAGTCCCACCAGCTTCCCGTCCTCGGGCACCGGGAGCCGCCTGCCGTGCCTTGGCTCATGCCGTCCTGCCGTACAGCCACCCACCTTGCTCGCAGCCTGCAGACAGCCGCCACCCTCCGGGATGTTCACTGCGAGACAGGAACGTCTCCTGTGCGAGGGCAGAGCCAAGGGGCTGTGCATAAATCGCCCCGGGCAATGCCAACGGGAGTATCCCGGATGGAGACTCCCAAGAGCACGCGTCCTCTCCAGGCATCTTCTCTAACAACCCTAGCGAGAGGCTGGTCAGCAGCTGCCTTAGTCCCACGTCAGTGCTCTCTCCTCTAACTTCTTTTTACAAATGGCAGGTGGTAGGAGATGACCAAGCCAGACAGGAACAGGCTGCGCAAGTTGTTTCCAGCAGAACAAAAGATCTTCTTTGTGGTTCTCCTGGAGCATTGCAAGCGCAGTTTCATTTCTGAATCGGCAGCTGGAAGCCTCGCCTGGCTCTCAGCACAAAGGGCCGCACCGTGGCAGGAGCTCTCCTTGCCCCTACTGGACCCCCTCCCCAGGCCCCAGGCAGCAGAAGGCTGAAATGTGCAAATTCAGTTAAGGAAAAAATGCAAATTCAGGACAGCAGAAATATTGCCAACTGCTTCTCTCAAGACGTCAGGGAAGAGCACAGCAGAAAGTCAGATAAACGCCACAGGCAGAAAAAATATTTCTGATGTGGGGTTGACACATTCAAACCAGTTTTGAAATTGAATGCGTTTCACCGAGTTTAATTTTTACATTAATGTGGCGAGGACTAAACAGAATTATTTTGGGTAGGATTGCTACAACTGCCACCAAACAAACACAGGTGGCAGTTGTAGACAAGGTGGCAGTCTATGGCTGGAGCTAGCCCTCCAGATTGCCTTCGTATCCTTCATATCCAGGGAGACAAGCGGTGATTTTAGGGCAGTGTTCATCCCAACCTATAGCTGGTATCTGGAGTAGGGCAGAGGGATTATGCTGCACCTGCCTCTTTCATTGCCGTGCCTGTAAAGGAGATGGTGGTGACCACGTGGATGGACCTCAGCCCTGAATGTGTCTGAGAAGGATGAGAGTTGTCCCACTCCCTCACTGTCGAAGGGAACACGCCGTCTCTGTATGCTTTTCTTCTGAATCCTTGCCTTAATGGAGACAGTCCCCCAACTTCATCCCTCCCCTCCTCCTCCACCCTCAGGCCCAAATGGGGTCATGGCTCCTCTCTCTAGGTGAAACTCCCCACCCAAGCAGAAGACCTCTGAGACACAGCCATCCACCTCTACTGAATTCCCTCTATTTCATCACTCCCATATCTCAGACGTCCTAATGAGAGCTGTCACATAATGCTGGCAAAACGCCCTGGGCGAACGCTCGCCAGCCTGCTGCTGTTGTTCCAAAACATCGACTTTTTGTGCTTTGGGTGGTCCTGAGCTGACCCCAGGAGGAGCATCTCTGCAGGGTGGGTGCAGAGCATCGCTCTGACACCGGAGCGTCCTCCGTTTCTGAGGAGCGGGAACCCTGGTGGGCGGCTGAACCTCTGAACCTGCTGAACCTCTGGGTACTGAAGAAAGAAAGGCAGGCTCTAGGGATACGAGTTGTTGGTGCCGGTACTTTGGATCGTTGCTGTTGACACGTATCGTCATGTTCACAGGAGTTGCACCTCTCCCAGCGAGCCTCCAGTACCAGTTCAAAATAGCACCTGTGGAGTAGCTCCTCATCCCAGGTCAGAGCTGGAGTTTCCATCTGCTGGTGCTAAGCTGTAGAGCCTCAGGACAGCTCGCTGTGTCTGCAGCTTCCTTGCTTTGAGGGTGGCAGAGCCCTGGCAGAGGCTGCCCAGAGAGGTGGTGGAGTCTCTGACTCTGGAGACATTTCCAACCTGCCGGGACGCCATCCTGTGCAACCTGCTGTAGGTGGCCCTGCTCTGGCCGGGGGTTGGACCAGATGATCTCTAGAGGTCCTTTCCAACCATGAACATTCTGTGATTCTGGGATTCTGTGATAAAACCTGTCATTGCTGTTGGACCTGACATGTCTGGGTTGGTCCAAGCAGGATCCCAGCTTCCAGAACAGGAGGGCTTTTGCACCCGGGGAAGTCTCAGCATGGTCAAGTGCTGCAACCCCCAGACAAAGCCTGTGAATCCTGGTTGGACATTGCTGGCCGGCTCAGAGGGGGCTCAGATGCAACTGGCGTACTGGCAGCAAGAGTCAGCCAAGCCTAAGGACACTCAGACCATGCTGTCCTTCGGGCCCCCAGGACGTGCTAGTTTTAGCTATTCATGGACTTGTGGTCACGACAACAAGCAGACCTGGGATTCACAAGGTGTTTATTTCCACCACAACAAGGTGTGGGCCCGTAGATACAGCGTTAAGCACCCTTGTGCATCTCCCTGCTTCGGTTTCCTCACCTGGCTGGTGTGAATGCTTGGATGGACAGAATGCTTTGCTGAGCTCAGTTTCAAAGATGTTCGGTTTCCACCATCACCCAGAAGCCCGGAAAAGCTGGTCTGTGCTCAGTGAGGGGCCCAGAGAGCAGCGCCTCTGTGGCTTGGGCACCTGCCATGAGGGACAGCCTCCTATTGCTAGACCTGATGGTCCAGCAGGGACTGAAGATGACAGCATAGAAGAAATTTCCCCATCTGGAATAGAATCCGTGTATTTACACAAGTATACCCAGAGCCCTGAAATGTTGCTTTAAATTATCACAGGAATGTCCATGGCATCAGAAACATCTCGGAACTCAAAGGTGGTTGCTTACTTCTCTGTGCCACCTGGAAAGCAGGAATACTCTGGTATTTGCTAATGATCCCAGTCCAAAAAAACTCTCATCACAGAAAAGGGTCTCACGTGGTCATTTAAGCCAATGAGTCCTCCCCCCGCCCCTCATTGCTTCTGTTCACCGTGCGCATTCAATGGGAATGAAATTCGTGCTGCCTTTGTGCAGATGAGTACACCTGGAAAACCACTGACTACGGTGTCAGGCATGAACCTTCCTGGAAAACATCATTTTGAGCACTGCCTGACAGGTCTGCTTGGTCCTCATGCTGTAAACGATGGGGTTCAGCACAGTGGGGAGGGCCAGGTGGAGATCAGCCAGCAGGAACAGCACGGACACGCTGCTTCCAAACCGCTGTGCGTACACGGAGGCTTTCCCCGGGATGGAATATAGCAGTGGCACACAGACATGACACACAGATATGGTCATGACAGGTGCTGAAGGCCTTCCAGCACGATTTCTTTCCCAGGACAGTTTTAAGGGTCATCTCATAGGACACAGCAATGAAAGCCAAGTTCATCCCTACTACAAGAGAAGACCCAGCTCTCTCCAGTAGCTGGCTGAGTCCTACAGCATCACCAGTAGCCAACCCCAGGGTCTCTGCAGTAGCGTAGCTCAGTGCCTCCAAGAGCAACTCAAACCCTCTGGTCTCTCCAGCGTCCAGCCCAGACTTACAGCCTCGCTCGTACCTGGCTCCCAAATCTCCTTTTATTCGCAGGCTGGTCCTGCTCGATGTGTGCTGGGGACTGCGCACCGATGTACGTACCCACCCCACACGTGTGCGCCCCAGTCTCTCCAGGTGCTGGGCACTCTGGGCTTGTGGGCCCCTGTGGTCCGTGGTTGCCACTCCAGCAGCTGGTGCTCAGCCCTGGTTGCTCACACAGGTTAGGGGACCCTCACCCAGGGGTGTTGTGAGAAACGGAGTTTAATGAGAGGACAGGACAGGCTGTGCTCACCAGGCACTGGGCATGGACAGAGAAGCATGTTGACCAACAGCCTGTTTGTACCCTTTCATAGAATCATAGAATCATGGAATGGTTTAGGTTGGAAGGGACCTTGCAGATCATCGCGTTCCACCCCCCTGCCATAGGCAGGGACANTCCTTCTCCTCAGGGCTGCCCTCCAGCCATTCCTCGCCGAGCCTGTATTTGTGCTTGGGATTGCCCCGACCCAGATGTAGGACCTTGCACTTAGCCTTTTCATCCCCTTATACCTGTTTTCCCATGCTTTTTTGCCCCCAGTCCACCCTGATCCTTCCCATTCCCAGCCTCTGGTTTCTCCCCTAAACATCCCATCGCGAGTGCCACAAAGTCCCAAAGTGGTCTGATTGCGTCCGTCCATCCATCTGTCCCCCCTGTAGGCAGTACCCCCTGTCAGTTTGTAAGGAGGAAGACCCACTGCCATTGACCAACTTGGAGGTCTCACCGCTGGCCACGGGCTGAACATCCTCCTGGGATGGCCTGGGGAGCAGCTGGGCTGGGGGCTCTTCTGCCCCTGAGGGGATTCTGGCGTTCAGCTGCCTGCCACATTCCTCCGCTCCGTCGTGTTTATGGAGGCGAACCTTTAATCACACCAGTGGCAGTTTAGTGGCAGACCTGGTGGAGCAGGGTCAATGGTTGGAGTAGATGGGACCAGCTGATCTTAAAGGTCTTTTCCAACCTCAATGATTCTGTGATTCTACAACCCGACAGCCTTGGTGCCAGCAGACAGGTTCCTGCTGCAGATGCCTGTGGGATGGTGGTGTCCATGGCTGTCACGGGGTAACCCCAGTAGGCAGCTCAGCCCCACACAACTGCCTCGCCCCCCTCCCCTCCCCAGGGGGATGAAGGAGAGAATCAGAAGAGTAAAACTATGAAAACTCATGAGTTGTGATAATGACAGTTTAATAATAAAAAAGGGAAAAAAGACCCCAACAACAACAAAGGAAAACAAACCCCAGAAAGACAAAAAACCTAATCGCTTTGCACCAACCAAGCAATGTCCAGCTACTCCCCGAGGAACAGCAGCCCTGGAACGCCTTCCCCTCCACCCCCAGAGTTTTTATTGCTAATGATGCCCTGCGGTCTGGGATATCCCTTTGGTCATCTGGGATATCCCTTTGATATGTGGGGTCAGGTCTCCCGGCCATGTCCCCCCAGCTCCTCGTGCACCCCAAGGCTGGTCGCTGGCGGGGCCGGTGAGGAGCAGAAAAGTCCCTGGTACTGTGTGAGTGCTGCTCAGCTAAAACACCCCTGTGTTCTCACCAGCACTGCTTTCATCACCACTCCAAAACAGCCCCGCACAACCAGCCGTGGGGAAAATTAACCCTATCCCAGGTAAAAGCAGTTCCATGGCACACGGAGAGGGATGGAGAGCGATGCAGTGCCCGCTGCCCCTGCACAGGGCAAAGGTGCAACAGCGCCCAGAGACCAGCCAGCACCTCAGCTCTCCGTGCTGGCCCCCACAGCACTTCTCCGGCGCGGAGGGACTGACTACCACTTCCACTGGGGTGACTTTGCCTGTTAGAGCACAAAGAAGTCGTCGAGGAGACGGCAACCGAGTGCTCATGAATTGCTGCTGTGGTGCAGCCCCGCTGTAGGGGTGGGGAACAGAGGTGGGGAGAGTCAGAGAGGGGTCCAGGTGATTAATTAACTTTGGTGAGAGACAGATGAAGCGTGTGTGGTGTTTGTGCGCTCTGGACAGGGCTGACTGTGGGTACCTGCTCCCCAGGGCTGACAGACCCGCACTGAGGGAGGGGATGTTCTCAGCAACCTGCTCTGACCCTGCTTCGAGCAGGACGTTGGACTAGAGACCTCCTGGGGCCCCTTGCACCCTGAGTTATCCCATGGTCCTGTGGTCCTGCATCCCTTACACCTCTTGGCACGGCCCCGCTGCACGTAAAGTGATGTAAAGGAAACAGCTATTTTCTGCGGTCCAGCTGCACCAGGACATTTTGCCAGAACAAAGCTAAGTGGTGGCTGCGATCCTTATTTCTGTTGGGAAATCCGAGGGAACTGGACTGCCTAGAGGTGCTGTGCCAGTGTCACTGCCTGGTGACAGGGACCGGCAGGAGGACAACCAGCTGAAGCCCTTGGTGCTGACGTGAGTTCAGTGGGTGCCAACAATTCCTGGGGCACCCGCGGCTCTGAATGTACACTGAGAGCCGCACCAAGATCCAGCAGAGGTTTTGGCCATTCTAGGCAATGGACTTGTCCTTCATGAGTCCCAGCCCTGTGCTCTGAAGGCCAGGCCCAATCCCTCCTGCTGTGGGGTTCCTCCGGGAGATGACCCTGCGTGCTCCGTCACAAATCTGCTTTGTCCTGATGCCGTAGATCAGGGGGTTGAATGCTGGTGGGATGAGGAGGTAGATATCAGCCAACAGGACCTGGGCGTGGGGTGGGAGATCCTGGTGGTACCTCTGCATGTACATGGAGAGCAGCCCAGGGACGTAGAAGAGGGCCATGACGCAGAGGTGTGAGCTGCAGGTGCTAAAGGCTTTTTTGCGGGCTTGCGGGGAGGAGAGGCTGAGCACAGCTCGCAGGATGAGTGCGTATGAGAGGAGGATGAGCAGCGAGTCGAAGCTGCCCACATAGGTGGAGACGGAGAGGCTGTAGGCGTTGCTGAAGGCGGCATCCCCACAGGCCAGTTTGAGCACGGCCATGTGCTCGCAGTACGAGTGGTCCACCACCGCTGGGCTGCAGAGAGGCAGGTGGCAAATCTGAAAGGTGAGGGGGCTCATGAAAACCACAGCCCTCAGGAAGGCAGCCAGGCCAATGGCAGCCACAACGGGGCTGGTCAGGATGGACAAGTACCGCAGTGGATTGCAAATGGCCACATAGCGGTCAAAGGCCATCGCCACCAGCACCCCTGACTCCATCACGGAGAAAGCGTGAACAAAGTACATCTGGGTGAGACAAGCACCCAGGCTGATGGTGGTGGAGCGAAACCAAAAGATGCCCAGCATTTTGGGGGTGATGGAGGTGGACATCACCAGGTCAATGACAGCCAGCATGGACAGGAAGAGGAACATGGGCAGGTGCAAGCTGGGATCAGCCTTTATCACATACAGGAGGGTGCTGTTCCCAGCCAGTGTGACGAGGTACATGATGCAGAAGGGGAGGGAGATCCAGTGGTGCAGGTCCTGCAGCCCCGGGATACCCGTCAGGTGCAGCTCTGACAGCGAGGTGTTGGTGGGACGTGAGTGGTGCATGGTGGTCACTGCAGGCGCCTGAGTGAGGAGGGCCCAGACACACAAGGACAGCCATATCCTGGGTCACGCCAAAGGTCCATCCAGCCTCAGATCCTGTGTCCAGCATCAAAAGCAGACCCTTAGTGAAGAATATGAGACAGGGAACATACCATGACACTTCTGCTGCTGCTGCTTGCGCAGCTTCCAACAATTTGAAGCTCAGGGTCTTCCGGGACTGGATGTGGTTTTTCCACTTTAATTAACCCACCCCACAAACCCTTCCAGCCTCCTCAGTGCAACATCTTGGCACCCACACAGTCTTGTATCAAGGAGTTTCACAAACTAACGGCACTTTTTGTGAAATAACCTCTTCCCTCTCTTGTGCTAGTGTCATTTGAGGACCCATAGTTCCTGCATCAAAACAGGTAGAGAAGAGTTTGGCCAACCCTTGTTCTTCCTCCCCATGCCACCATGAGACATGGAAGTAAGTAAACCTCCGATGATGGAAGTTCTGCAGGAGAATTTTTAAGCCCTCCATCAGCACTGCCTATTTGATTTCCCGTCTTCATCTCCCATTTTTCTTGCTCTGTATCTAGAAAGATGGAGCTGAAAGGGACTTTCTGGATCACAGGGCTGAGTGCCTGGTGCTTGAGGTGTGACAGCTTATCTTACCCAGGAAAAGTGACAGTCAGCATCCTAGCATATTTTGCTTTCATGCATCTGCTGGAAGAGAGCTCCAGCCCTCCACCCTGCTCCAACAGCTGGGAAATTACCTCTACTTTCTTCTCTCAGTGTGTTCCCAACCAGCTTGTATCACCTCTGAAATGAAATCTGATTTCACTTTTCCCTCCTTGGCATTTGCACCCCAGCGTGTCTATAAAGCCACACAACCCAGCCTGACATCTGCTACGCAGAAGTGCCTGTGCTCCTTTGTCCCCTTCCACAAGACCAGAGCTCTGCTCCAAGTTGCACAATCAGTTTTCCTCTTCACACCTTCCTTTACAGCATCTTTCTTGGCTGTGCCTGGTTAGAGTCACACAGTCAAGGTCTCACAAAGGGGTCTTGGATGATGCACAACGGTTTGCCCAAGACCAGCCTTCGAAGAGCTCCAGTTTACAAGTGGTTTCAATACTGTCACACTTTTGAGGTCCCATTGCCCCCATCCCCTTCACCTTGGGAAGGAGAGGCATTGGGGTTTCTGATTCCCAGGGATGCAACCCTTCTCTCAGCCAGATTAATTGCTGTTTTCCAGCAGAACTTTGCAGGCAGTGTGTGACACGTCCAGAAAACAAGAAAGCATCACATTATCAAGGGCAGATCTCCCCAGGCAAATCGGTTTTCTCTCCTGTCATTTATAAAACATATCAGCAGATTAAAGTTTCTCAGCAAATCATCCTCTCAGAATTGCTTGTTCCATGGAACCCCTCGGGTAGGATGAACATGAAGGGAAGGGCAAAGGTCTGCAGATTGAAGCGCACTCTGGCAGGCACTTTATGGACAGTAATGGCAGACTAGAGGGAGTTCAGAAATAAGGATGAAGCGTAGCTGGAGAGCTGGGGGGACTGGCTCAGCTGGGGAATGATCTTGAGAAGAGCCTTGAAACATGTCAGAGGCTACAGTGAAGTGGAAGGGAATAATTGTCCTACGTGTCCTCTGAAAGGCCAAGTCAGGGGTCTAAATCCCAGAAAGAGTAGTAGAAATTCAGCCTAGGCTTAAAGAAAATTTCTGCAATGGTAAAGATAGCAATGCACTGATGCACACAGAGCTGCAGTGCCCAGGGAGACTGACGCTCCATTTCTGCAGGAGACCGAGCAGGACAAAAATCTGTTAGGGGTGACCCTGGTACAGCCACCTTGTGTTGACGAGGCTGCCAGATTGGGTCAGGTTTTGTTCATATCTGTTCTGTGCGGCTTCTGCAGGTGGTCCATGGAGTCACTGCAGAAACAACTTCAAAAACCAAACACTCGCATTCCCTGCCCGCTCCCCCTGCCCAGGCGTTCCCATTCCTGAAAGCAAGCAAACAGGATGGAGGAGAGTAAAAGCTATATGCCTGGGGATAAAGTCTACCCTTAAATTTATTCAGTTGTAAAGCAAACTTGCTGAGACGACAATGTGCAAGCTGCTCTGAGAATTTTCTGTTGCAAGAAGCCAAGGTTGCCTAAGATTGTTTTCAAAACTCATGACGCAGATGCAAAACTCAAACCCCAGACAAGGATCTCTACCTTTTTTTTGAAGAGAATGTGGTCAAGTAGCATGGGACTGGAGGGGGTCACGAGGCCTTTTCCAGACTTCATTTTTGTTTTTTTCCCCTCTTTTTTTAACAGATATATTTTTAAAGTTTATAAAGAAAAGACTGCAGCAGCAAATCCTCTTGTGCTGCTTCTCTTTAAAATCCGTGCACCCATGGATGACCTACCGGGCTCGCTGCTGCAGGTTTGTCCAGGGAAACCAGCAGGTGTACCTGTGCCACCCGGCTCCTCCAGCGCGGTGCTGCCCAGCCCCGCTTCCAGCAGGAGCGTCGCCTCCTTCTCTGACCCAGCAGCTTTCAGCCGCGGAAGCATTTATAACTTTGCTGGGAGCAATCCCTGGTGTGTCTGTCCCGTGGCTCAAGAAATGAGTCCATACACACACCTGTGTGCAGCTGCTTCTCATTTACCGACTAACCTCCTCATTCGGTTTGCTTAATTGAGAAGACATAGTTGCCAATCCCCTATAGTGCTTATAACCCCTGCAGCAACCTGAACTCACCCTTTGACCCTGCAGCCTTCCAAACACAGGTCCCTGAGCTTGGCATTGCCAGCTCCCTTTTCTCCAGATGCTGAATCTTTCCAGATGTGAATGGCGTATGGGTCGCCTTCCATGGTCTGTGCAGCCATGAGATGGAGCTCTTGGCTGTCTCCGTCCTGTCAGAGACTGCAAGTCAGGGCAGGGATGTCCTGTCCCACACTTGTGCTTTGCATCCTCTACGGCAACAGCAGAAAGGGCGCAGCTGGGTAGAAATCACGTGGCAGACCAATTCTGGCTACTTTGGCCTCATTGAGACTAATTTTGTCTCAGTCTCCTTCTTCTGCAAAGCCAGGGTTTGCCATTGAAACCCCCCAGACCAAAGAATCACAGAGGTTGGCAGGGCCCTCTGGAGCTCATCCCGTCCAACCTCCTGCTGGAGCAGGGGCACCCGCAGCAGGGGGCACAGGATGGCGTCCCGGCGCGTTGGGAATGTCTCCAGAGTAGCAGACTCCCCCACCTCTCTGGGCAGCCTCTGCCAGGGCTCTGCCACCCCCAAAGGCAAGAAATTCATCCTGAAAGAGGGCTGGCACTGTGTGGCGACAGGGCTGCTGAAAGCGGTGGGCCGCTTCCCTGGAGGGGATGAGAAGAGCTGCACCAAGCCTGGCTGGGGGTCCCCAAGGAAGGGAAGGTTGGGTGATGCTGGGAGCAGCGTGTCCGACCTGGGCAGGGTCAGGCAACAGTGGTGGGGGCAGACACTGTACCCGGAAAATAAATCTGCTCCCTGGCAGGCTCCGGGCAGGGCGCCTGGCACTGGCATTTTCCAGCCCTGGCTTGGACCAGGACTACGAGCTTGGGGTTGGAAGAGCCTGGTCTCCGAGTCAGGCGGGAGCCCCTGCACTGTCGTTTAGTTGTTGGGTGCTGTGTGGGTTGTACTGTTGCTGAGGAGGGTCAGGGGGACGCGACTGCGTAATCCAGAGGGTCCCTAAAGGCAGCGGCATCCGTAGGCACTGGAAGAATTGAGTTTATGGCCGCCAGCTTGGGTTTGGTGGTCACCACAGCTCTTTGCAATTCTCTCCTTTCCTCTCTGGCTCAGGGCAGGATCCATGCAGCACCTCAGGCTTCCCTGAGAGACCAGACTCAGGGAATTCCTGTGCCCTGATTTCCATGGGGTGAAGACACAAGGAGTGCTGGGATGGTGAGTCAGTACGTGGCGTTAGAAGATGAGTTTTCATCATAGTGAAAATCAGGTACAGGTTTGCTGAGGAGAACCAGAGGAGCTCAGCTGCTGTCCTCTGCTCCCCTGCTTTAATCCACTCTCCTCTCCTCTCCTCTCTTCCCTTCCCCTCCCCTCCTCTCCCATTTATGGCCCTGTGCTTTGCATAAAGAGATCTTGCATCAGGAGGAGCAGGTGGAGGGGGGTCACCCTGCCCCTTCCCTCTGCCCTGGGGAGGGGCAGCTGGAGTCCTGTGTCCAGGGCTGGGCTCCCCGCGTCAAGAGGGACAGGGAACTGCTGGGGAGGGGACAGCAAAGGGCCACGGGGACGCTCAGGGGCTGGAACATCTTTCCCATGAGGAAAGGCTGAGGGAGTTGGGGCTCTTGAGCCTGGAGAAGAGCAGGCTGAGGGGGGTCTCATCAATGCTCCGAAATCCTTCAAGGGGGGGGCCGGGAGGAGGGGGCCAGGCTTTTTCCAGTGGTGCCCAGGGACAGGACAAGAGGTGACGGGCACAAACTGGAACCCGGGAAGTTCCGTCTGGACACGAGGAGGAACTTGTTGCCTGGGAGGGTGGCAGAGCCCTGGCAGAGGCTGCCCAGAGAGGTGGGGGAGTCTGCGACTCTGGAGACATTCCCAACGCGCCGGGACGCCATCCTGTGCCCCCTGCTGTAGGTGGACCTGCTCTGGCAGGGGGTTGGACTAGATTATCTTCAGAGGTCCATTGCAACCCCCTAAGATTCTAGGATCTGCACAAAGCAAAGGAGACTTGTGCCGTTGCAGCCTCCAGCTGCTCTACGCGCCCCATCGCAAACAATTCCTGCTCTCCCAAACACAAGGCTGCACCTGAGCATCGGTTCAGGGGAAGGAGTGATGTGTGACCCTCATGCAGTGCAGCACGTGCAGAACTACAGGGTCTCCAAAGAGGAGGGCCAGTTTGCTAACGTGCCAAAATCCCAGGAGCAGGATCTCACAGGAGCTCTGAGGCAAGTGAAGACTTATGAAAAACTGGAACTTCTCAAAATCCCATTACAGGTGCCTCTATGCTTAGAGAAGAGACACAGCAACATAGAGAGTTAGGGATTCTCATCAAAATATTGGGGGAAAAAATTTGTAGAACAACATTTCATGGCTGAGGATGTTTTGGTATTTCTTATTAGAAAGGAACAAAACCTTCTGTGACACTGCAGGGTTTCGGTGTGGCTTGTAAACCCTGTTCTCTCTCAAGAGAGATGAGGTTTTGTGATTGCTGCAAATGCTTCAGTAAGGGTTCAAGACAGGACTGGGAGGTAAACAAAGTCTGTGTAGGCCAACATCTGGATGAGTGTGCATGTGTAAATGTGCATACAGACACCCCACACTGCCCCTTCATAGCCCAGCACCAAGATCAGCCAGCTGCTAAACACTAGTAGGTGAGTAAATGGAGAGTTACAGACTGGGTGGGAAAGGTATATGGGGAAGATGAATCCATGAAAAAAATTTCATTTTGAAAGTGGTAACAGTCTTTTTTCAAGAGCTGAGATGAAGAGGAGAGTCATGAGGAGTTACAGATTTGAGGATGACCACAGATACAGTTAGACATGATTTATCTTTCCACTCTGAACAGGAATGCAGAATTCACTTTCAAAAAATAATGTTTCACCAGTCAAATTTTCTGTGGTGCGTCCAGCTTTCAGGGTTTGGCCAAGATGATGAAGAGATCATCCCACTTTTCCAGTAGACAGATTTTTAAGCTTTTCCTTTGCTTCCCAAATGTACTTCCATTGTTCTCTGGTCCGAAGCCCACTCCTTCCCACCTGGGATTAGTGGTGTGCAGGGGTCAGGACCTGGGCTGGGTCTCTTTCTGCCAGACCAGGGTCAGCACCCGCTCCCGGATCGGCTTTGTCCTCATCCCGTAGATGAATGGGTTGAGCATGGGAGGCACCAGCAGGTACAGGTCAGCCATCAGGATGTGGAGATGCGCAGGGATCCTCTGTCCCCAGCGCTGAGTGTAGAAGGAGAAGAGCCCAGGCATGTAGAAGAGCAGGATGACACCGATGTGGGAGCCACAAGTGCCATAGGACTTCAGACGAGCCTCTCCGGAGGAGAGACCTACAACCTCCCTCAGGATCAGCATGTAGGAAACAGCAATGAGGATGGAGTCTAAGCCCACCACGACGGTGGCAACCGTGATTCCGTAGATGCTGTTAGGCTGAGTGTCCCCACAAGCCAGCTTCACCACGGACATGTGCTCACAGTAGGAGTGGTGAATGACGCGGGGGCCGCAGTAGGACAGGCTGGTCACCATGCACGTCAGAGGGGTGATGATGGCAATGCCACGCACCGCAGCAGCCAAACCCAGCTTGGCAATGGTGGGGCCAGTGAGGATGGTAGAGTAGCGCAGGGGTTTGCAGATGGCCAAATATCGGTCAAAGGCCATGGTGAGCAGGATCCCCGATTCCATTGTGGAGAAGCTGTGGATGAAGAACATCTGGGCCACACAACCCTCAAAGTCAATCTCATGAGAGCGGAACCAGAAGATGCTCAGGAGCTTGGGCATGGTGGAAGTGGTGAGCACGAGGTCAATGGCAGCCAGCATGGAGAGGAAGTAAAACATGGGCAGGTGCAGACGTGGGTCCATCTTAATCACTAGGAGGAGCGTGATGTTCCCCAGTACTGCCATGAAGTACATGGTGCAGAATGGAAAGGCAATCCAGAACTGAGCATCCTCCAGCCCAGGGATGCCTGTGAGGATGAAGGAAGAGGGATTGGAGTGATTTGGGTAGGACATGAGGCACTGCCACAGAGCTGGAAGGGAAGCCACAGGAACAGCTGGCAAAGACAGGGAGAAGAAAGAGGTGTAGCAAGCACTGCGATGGACTCCAGCTGCTTCTCAGGAACACACACCCGTGGTCACATCCTCCTGCTTCTTATCCAGGTACACTCACTCCCGTCACTGGCAAGACACACACATGGCCTTAGCCCGAACATACGGCAGTTATCTTACCTCTCTGCCCATCCTGGGCTGGCCTCTGGCTGTTTCCCCCATCCCTCCACTCCATAGTTTGGGAGTTACAAACTAGAAGTTGAGTACATTGAGTTGCCATCAGTACAAAAGTCTAAGACAGGAGAAAGGGGAAGACACAGAATACTTTGAGGATGCAGCTCAGCAGGACTCTGGTCACCTACACACCTCTGCAGGTGTAAAACACATCCTCTCCTGGGCTGCCCCATCTGATTCCCACCTCAGGAAACTGCAGCAGATGTGTATTTGCGACATCAATGTTTGCTGCCCAGAGCATTTTTGCAGTAAGAAGCTGATGCCTGTGGAAGCAGCACACCAACCCCATGTGTCCCGTGGCTGCCTGCCCTGCTTCAGGCCACCATGGCCAGCTGCTGGAGCCCAGATCCAAACCACTTTGCCGGAGTCCATCTCTGAATGGGCATCCCACCTACAGCGTCCCTGTCTCCTGCATTAGGAAGGAAAACCAACACCATGGCCAAAGCTGTCCCGAGGGAGGCTGCAGTGCTGGTCCCTACCACGATGTGTGTACCTCCTTACCATCAAGCCCTTGCCACAGGAAGGAAGTGCTGTGAATTATCCCTGTTTTACCAGGGGAAAAAGGCACAGGAGGGTTAAATTAGCCTGCTGGCAGTATGGGAATGAGACGCATGTTTCTCAGGCACTTGTACCCTCTGTTTTCCCCAACATACCAAAGGGCAAGACTTCATCTCCTTGGCTTTCCAGACATTTGACTCCCTTGACCTCTAAATAGTTTAATCTCTCCTCAAACCGCTTTGAGTCCTCCACATGACACAACCCAACAGGCATTTCACTCTGTTTCTAGTCATTGCTATTTGCAATGTAAGGCCAAATACTGCAAAGCCAATATTTTGAAAATGCTGCCAAGACAATGTTATTTATAATAGTTTATTGCAGAGAGGACTCTGTTTGCAGTGTAGTCAGCTACCTCGGCTATAAATTCAGGGAGGCAGAGACACAGCTGGCACAAGCCAGTCCGGCAGGAAATGTGTCTCGTGCCAGAATTATTTATCTGGAAAGGGCAAACACATCTGAGATCCTGTAATTCTGTACTTGGAAAAAAAGCAGATACTCCCTCCCCTCCTCTCTGTCAGAGGTAACTGATCTACAAACCCCATGCACTGTTCTGGGCAGCGTTGCCTGTACTTCATCTTGTATAATAAAGCTATCCAGGTTATTAACGATATTCAACAAGCATCAGACCCAGTTTTTACTGGGCCCTTTTCATGCCTGTTCACAGCGCTGTGCCAGTTCTGTTCCCTTAGCAGGGTCTGATTTCTTGGGTACATGCAAACACATGAAATACCAAGGAAGAAGCCTCTTTCACTCAGTCTCTCCAGCCAGACCATTTGGGTCATGCAAAGACACTGTACCCACTGCACTCCAGTGGGGTGGGGACCATCCACCTTACACCTGATCTCTTCCACATCCCATGTGTCCTCTTCCCGATACGCCCTGCAGCCAGGGTGTCGGTGTACTGGAAACCAAAGGCACCTCCGGGCTCTGAACACGCACACGGGGACAAGCGTCTGGTGCCACGTCCCTGCACGGAGCATCACACCTGGGGGAGCTGCCCCTTCATCTCACCGACGCCAACCCAGCCTTGCATGGACCTCTCACTTCTACCACCGCCCTCCCCAGGAACCACTGCAGCTACAGCTATGTTAGGAAGATATTGTGATTTTGGCTATTTTTGAGTTGTACGTGCAAGAACAGGGATGGGAGCAACACTATCAGACTTGTTGCTGCTCAAGCAGAGCAGTGGTTTCAGGGCTGTTGACACACTTCTGAGCATTTTCTTTGTGCTTTATTGGCATGAAAAGCTGATAGAGTTTTATTTTGTGCAATTAAGTAGTTCAGTAACTTGTAAAGTGACAAGTTTTGCTCATTGCAGTAGTCAAAATCCAGAAGACTTTTCTAGAAATGGGGGACATTACCAGGCACCTTGACCTAGCTTGCTGTACCCCATTAGATTTGTTGCAAACTTATCGTAACTTATTTTTATACAGTAAAAAAGATTGAAATACCCTCAAAGAATGAGATGCTCAGTAGTGAACAAAGTGCAAAAGGAGCCGAAATCTTTGATTGCCAGCAATCAAAACACTGGCAAAGCTTTCCTGACTTTATGAGGAGCGAATAGATCCTGGTATTTGAAGTTGAGATTTTAATTCTTTCCTCATTCATTTTTGTCAGCTCTGCCTCTCTGCTGCTAAGCAATAATCATTAAATTTGCCACATTTGATGCACTTAACTTTTTGTGTCATTCTCAGACATCGTAAATCTACCAGCCACACAGTCCAAGCCTGTGAAAAACACACAGCCAACCCCTTACGCATCTGCATGCTGATCTGACTGTGCTGTCCTGGTTTGAGGTAAAACAGGACCAAAGCACCACACGTGGTAACAGCCACCCAGCACTGCTGATTAGCACACAGCCTGAAACAAAGATCCCTCGATTCTGGGGTTTTAAGAGAGCTAGAGTAGTCCGTACCCCTTCCCGAGTATATATTACTTATCTATCAAAAGTGATCTCTGGTAGATGCACGCACAACCTGATCTCCCATTGCAGAAACTCTATACTTTCCCCAAATCGCCTGTTTCAGGACATTTTCCTAGAGCCCAGACTGTATCTCACTGGAGCTCGTGACTTTTGTCCTTTCCACCGAGGAGAATAAGTTATTACCTTCCTTGCAGTGTTTGCCATCCTCTTCAGGTTTGTGCAAGCAAAAAGGATGGGACTGGAGCTATGAACAGGTAATTGCAGGTCTTCACAGCTGACTGGGTTAGCAGACGCTACACCTGCGTGTCTACAGCTTATTTGAAGTTGATTTAACCAAGGAACAGCTTGCAGCCAAATAATTAGCTCTATCGTAATTAACCTCTGCAAGGAAGCAAACCAAGGTTGCAGGTCTGTGACTGGCAGTTCTCTACCACAGTGTTCACTCAGTGTGGGATATCTGGAGGTAATGAAGTAGCTCATTAACTCAATAAGAGACAAAGTCCACCGAGGTGTACTGGCATATCTGCATAGAAGCTTTTCTGGATAGATTGTTCTATATTTGCTTCAATTTGGCTAAGATTTGAACTTGGCCCAGAGCTTGGCACTATGATTAAAAATACTGGCATAACACCAGATTAAATGAAAAAAGGCACCTACCCAGCTCACCTGGATGATTTAGGTGCGACCCTGGCTGTACCTACATCACCTTCAAATACTGTTTCTCTCTCACACCACCAAGCAGCTCCTCAACCTGCCAAAAGGACCCGCATGGAAATATTTATATGCCTTAAGGAACCTGATCACCCTAATCACTCTCTGCTGGGCCTTCAGAGACACTAATCATCATGAGGAGAAACTGCTGCCTGGGAACAGCCAGGAATAGCAACGCTTTTTAAACAAATTCACTCCTCTTTCCTGCTGCATGGGTTATGTCTGTCTCAGCATTAAGCAGCACCAAAGAGATCTTTGGTCCACAAAGTGGGAAGATTTTGTCTCTGGGTGGGCAGATATCCCTCTGCGTGGCTAGCTGTTCTCCTCGAACATACGCAACAGTGCACATGTCCTTCAGGCTTAATCCTGTCGGTGTAAAACTCATTTTGGGTTTGGATCCAGTGTCACCGCACTGCTCTGGGGCACGGAGAGCAGCCTGGATTCGAAGGGCTGTGTTTTAGAGCCACCTTTCATCTGACCATCCTGAGGCTTCCATGAACTTCAGGGAATGCTTTGTAAAGGAGCGCTGATCCTTGGGACCTAAATTAGGTATTCCCTGCCCTTGCGGTCTCCAAGGGTGGTGGTGAACCGCAGGCGGTCAGCGTGGTATTTAGGGAGAGGCACGCTGGGGAAGGAGGGCAGGAAGCCGTTCAGATAAACCCCACATCTGGGATCAATGTCAGTTTATCAGTTGTTTTGGTGTGGTAACTATGAACAGGACACAAAGAGCAATGACTTGTGGGTGTGCTGCCCCCTTGGGCTACTGGTCCTTCAGAAAAAGCAACCAAACGAGTAGAAATCTGCAGAGACCGGAAGATGAGGAGAGAAGCCCACTTTAAGGAGCCTTAAGGAGCTTCTGCTGGCATTTTGGCTACAGACAAATAGATGGCATGGTTAGAGATGTTCTTGGGAGGAGGTGACCCACGCTGGGGCAGGGACAGCCCTAAGGGACCATGGGTGATCCACAGCTGGTGCAGAAGAGAGTGAATAAGGACCATGGAGCAGCAGAAGGAAACCACCACGCACTGATAGGGACCTTCTGCTCCATTGTCACCCCGCCAACAGGGCTGGGAGGGCTGGAGTGCAATGCATGGGGACAACACAGGGAGCTGAGATTAGGACAGGGGGGAAGACATATTGGAAATCAAGAGAAATCAAGGGAACAGGGAGGAATGGTGTTTCCCTAAATGGTTCCCTCCCCCCCCAATGCATGAATTATTTATCAAATTTTATGTTCATTTGTCATAAATTAATTGAAAATCCCCAGGTCAAGACTCTTTTGCTCCCAAATGAAACTCCTTGCTTCCTTGGTTTGTATTTTTGTCCCCTCTTCTTCCACATGCTGTTCCTGGCCATGCACCGATGGAGAAATGTTTTGCTTTCAGATGTGTAGTTCTAGCGGCTCGGCTTTCCCCGCACTCATGTTTCTCAAAGTATGGTTCAATGGCAGCTTCGTGCGTCCAACTTATTTTCATCCTGCTTCTAATGTGGCATACGGCGCTGCCTTGATGTGTGATTTCAGCAGATCTTGCAGCATCAGCGGGAATGGGGACATCCGTGTGATGGGAAGCCACCTCTGGATCCTGCCCTACCACAAACAGGGTCCTGTCTCAGGATCCCCACAGTCAAGCAGTAGCTTCTCTCCTACTCCAAAGTCTGACCTGGCCGTCAAGGTACCAGGGACATCTCACCGCAGAGGTGGGGAGAGGCCAGAACAGCTGAGGAGCAAGTGGGGTGGGCACCCAGCATCCGTGTTCAAAGGGACCTCTTCAGAAAGCCCTCTCCAGCTGCAGTGTCACACCAGGACTCCCTTGGCATGTGAGCCAGATGCAGTCCTTTTCTATAATCCAACGGATGGGTTCCATCCTTTGCAAGCAAAAGTATCACATCTCTGTGCCTGAAATGGGGTGGCTTTTCTGCTCTGAGGCCTCTCATCATTATCACAGAGCAAAGAGGAACAAGAAGACCCAAGTAGAGGCTTGCTCTTGACAATGCAGAGGTGAACCAGCAAAGCACCTTGTCCACTGAACACCACTTTGCGATTACCGCATCCTTTACTCTACCTGGGGTCTCTGCACCTCACTCGCCGTGCTGTGACTGAGAGGCAGAAGGTGGGGAATCCACCCAGCCAGAATGAGACCTCTGGTAGAGCTAGAGAAGAGATCCTGGGGAAAGCTGGGCAGTTAGGGTGGTTGGATGGGCCTCCCAGAGATGGTGGCAGTAATTAATTGCTTGGGCTTTGTAAAAAGAGACAGCAAAAGTCTGGGAGGACTTTGGCCAAGAGGAACAGCTTAAGTAGAAGGTAAATCACTGCCCTGCCTCCCTTCTTCGGCAGCAAGAGTTTTCTCCAACTCTGAGAGGCAAGAGTTAATCCTGGTCTTCCAAAGCTGAAGATGAGAGAGGGAGAATGCCACAGCCGGTTTGTGAAACCCCCCAGGAGACAGATTGGCTATAATCTCCCCAGCTTCAGGGCAGCTCCTGAAGGCTGCTCAGCAGGCTGGAGAGCTGGAGGTCCTTGGAGAGGAGGAGCTGTCGCCAGGAATCTGGTGAGTCACCCCAGGAAGTCTGGTGCATGAGTTGTACGAGGCGGGAGGGTCTGAACCAAACCCTGATGTAAGTCCCAATCTGTTGTGGGATGGAAACCCAGCTTGAATTCTGATGATGCATGACTTTTCTCTTAATTTAACCTGGGAACTCATAAGAGTGCCTGTGCTAGGTCAAACCTGAAGTCCTCCTCACCTGGCATCCGCTCTCCAGCTCTGGCTCTGCCTCTGCACAGCTGGAAGATCTCCCCCAGGGGTGGCTGGGGGTCCTGGAGAATCAGACACAGCCTGGGAGGAGGCTGTCAAGGCTGTGCCAGCCTCATGGTGCTGGGGGCCCACCTGCTGCCTCCTCCACCTGCTCCAGGGAAGGAGAGGCGTCTTGAACCATATAAGCACCAAAGATTTTCATGTCTGAACAATGGTGATCATGCTTTTGACTTGACATCACTTCACACCCTTTTTGATAAACTCCACATTGACTGACCTTGACTTTGATTTAGTAACAAGCAGAATAACAAATCAACTTCACGTGTTACAAGGAGTTGCAGTGAAAGTGGCACAATCTGGGTATGTTTTGCGAAGTTTAATTCTTTCTATTATGTTTTATTGAAAAGAAACAATTTAAGGTGTAGTTTGCAAAGGATGCTTCTCAGTGTCAAACTCTCTGCTTCCAACAGCATGATGCCACCCATGGTCTCCTTGACTGGCATCCCTGGGCTGGATGATACGCACCCTGGGATTTCCATCCCACCCAGCACAGTGTCCACTGTAGCCCTCCTTGGGAACAGCACCCTCTGGTACATGATGAAGATGGAGCTATCTCACAAGCCCATGTTTTATTTCCTCTCCATGCTGGCTGTCATTGACTTGGTGCTGTCCCTGACCAACATGGCCAAAATGCTGGACATCTTCTGGTTCAACGCCCAGGAGATCACCTTCCATGCCTGCCTTGTGCAGGTGTTTTTCTTCACACTTTCTCAGTCATGGAGTCTGTGGAGCTGCTGGCCATGGCTTTCAACAACTATGTCGCCATCTGCAACACCCTGAGCTACAAGCTCCATCCTGACTGTCTCCCTGGTAGTCAAGAATGGACTGATGGATCTAACCAGGGCATCTGGGCTCATGTTGCCTCTGCCTTTTCTCCTCCATTGCCTGCTGTATTACTGCTCCCACATCATCTCCCACTGCTGCTGCAAACACATGGCAGCGGTGGACCTGCCCTGAGCCAACACCAGGTACGATAACATCATCATGGGTCTCTTTATCATGGGGTGGGATCTGTTGTTCATCAGGCTCTCCTACCTCAGGGTCTTGAGGACCATGTTGAGCCTGGCACTGAAGCAGGACAGACTAAAGGTATTTGGGACCTGCCTCTCCCACATCTGCATCATCCTGGTCTTCTACACCCCTGTGGTTTCCTCACCTGTCACCCACAGGTTTGGTTGCCATGTTGCCTCTCACATGTGCATCTTGATGGCTAATTTCTACCTCCCTTCCCCCCGCAATGGTGTATGGTGTCAAAATCAAGCAGACCCATGACTGGGTGCTCATTGCATTTTTCTCACAAGAAAATCTAAGTTCTCACACATCCCATCCACCGGAGCCTGTACGGATATCCATACAATGGCACATGCAAATCGCAGCCCATGACGGGCCGCAGAAATTGACCCTGGACACACGACTCTGCTGCAAGTGCATGATCCGCTTGAAACAACTCCCATCTCTCCTCCTGAGTCTTTCCAAGTTTGAGACTTGAGAATTGTGAGAGGATTGTAAACATGTGCTGAAAATGTTAGCATTTCAGCTCATCGCTGCCTGCAGCAAGCAGCAAAGCCAGCTTGGCAGGCTGAGGAGGGTGCTAAATTCAGAGGTCAGCCTATGTAGAACTTGAAAATTCTCAAAGTATTCGGCTTTGACGTCACTGTGCTGACAGTGAGCTGGAGGTAAATAACATTTTTGTTTGAGCTCCACGGGCTGCATTTCTTCTCTTGTCGTGTGCTGAGGAAACGAGCTGATGGTCCTCTCCAAAGAGCTATTGAGCTGCTGGACCATTAACCAGAGTGGGTGGGGAAACAGGGGCCACACCATCTCCTTGGCAGGTAGCTGGGAGAGGGGTGAGGTCCGAGGTGCCAGGAGAGGGGGCGGTGGGGGTGATGCCCACTCCTCGGGCACATGGCCCTGGCACAGGCACAAACCAGCCTGGAGCCCCGCGCCTGCTCCCAGCCTCTCGGCCAGATGCGCGATGGCCGATGACACATCTGCCTGGAGGAGGGTTGCTCACGTTTTCCAGCATGAGCTCTGAGGACAGTCTCCGTAAGGGTGAGGTTCACCCTGCTGCAAGCACCTTATCCCCCCTCAATGGCAAATGTGGAGCACTGTCCCCTTCCTCCACCCCTGCGTGCAGTGGGGGGCTCGGGGGAACAGCTCCCAGGGTCACGGGGAGGAGCACAAACACTGGTGAGCGCTGGTTTTTTAGCTGTCTTTTCGGTTGTGGTTGTCCTCATATGACTTAGATGTGATTTGTGTTGCCGGAGTTATTTATTGATGTGCTGGGCTGCTGTAAATTTGATTCATAGATCTGTGCTGCAAATACAGCACACAAAAAAAGAATGAAATCCATAATATTTCTACTGAATTAATGTATCTACTTCCTTTATTTTCTCAGTCTTAGAATAAGAAATGTGTTTTGCTGCATAGCTGGCATATTTATAAATACAGACTATTACAAATGGAGATTCCTGTGTCTAATGAATTTATGCGCCAAAGAACAAAGACTGGCCTGTTTTACTAGTGCATCTGTAGCTGTTGCACCCCTGACCCAGCTTTCGCAATCACAGCCCAGCAGATAAGAAATCCCCATGTCCAGCAAGCTCATGTTTTATGTGGTGGCTCATCACCCACACTGCCATGAGGGTCACAGGGTTTTAGAATCACAGAATCACAGCAGGGTTTGGGTGGGGAGGGACCTTAAAGCCCCCCCAGTGCCACCCCCTGCCCTGGGCAGGGACACCTCCCCGGCCAACCTGGCCTTGAACCTCCAGGGATGGGGCAGCCACAGCTGCTCTGGCCAACCCCGGCCAGGGGCTCCCCACCCTCACAGCCAGCAATTTCTGCCCAACATCCCACCCAAATCTCCCCTCTGCCCGGGGAAAACTGTTGCCCCTCGTCCCGTGGCTCCACTCCCTGATCCCGAGTCCCTGCCCAACTTTCCTGGAGCCCCTCTTTAAGTAGCAGAAGGAAGTCTTGTGGGGTCTCTGCCTGCTTCCCCCAGGCTGTCCTCAGCAGTTCTTCTTCCACTGATCAGAGACCTAAGGAAGGATGTGGACTGAGACATTGCAAAGCTTTTTATGAAACCACTATACACAGAGTAGTAGAGACGTGGGACCGTGGGAGAACTTTGCAATGCTGAGTGATGAAGTGATAAACAGGACAGTGAAATTCAGTATAGATTCATTAAAACGGAAGGTGCTCTGGCAAAACACAGCTCCATTTTTGCATAGACAACATTGTGCTATGAGCTGTCCATTCCCACTCAGAAATTGGCATCTTGGAGTTATGACTGACCACTCCTTGAAAACACCAGACGTACCCAGTCACTTCTTCACTCCAGACTCCTCTCCTTGGTGTCACCGCGAGTTTCCCTCAGGCCCTCAGCCAGGCAGTGGTTGGCACGGGTCAGGGTCAGCACACAGCGGCTTCTCTCTGTCGCTTCCTCCTTCTCACTCATTCCCAATGCTCCGGCATCGGCTGATCCACAGGCTGCATTCCCCTTGGGACTGCACCTGCTCTGGTGTGGGTCCTCCACAGCCCACGGTCCTTTCAGTGGGCGTCCATATACCACCATGGAGCACCCCCACTGCTCTGACCTTGATGTTCCCCTTGCTGTTTCTCACTCTTTTTGTTCACTCCTCCTCCCTCAGTCCGACATTTTCTGCCCTTTCTTAAATACGTTTTCACGGAGGCACCACAAACTCCTCAGGCTGGGTCGGCTTTGGTGCATGATGGGTCTGGAACCACCTGTGTCCGGAACAGGGCAGCCCCACACCTCCCTCCTGGCCACCCTCCACCATCCAGACCTTACCACCTGCACCCAGTACACCTCCCCACAAATATCCTGAGCTGCTGCTGACGACAAATATTGTTTTGCTTTGTGCTGTGTGAATAATGAATTAATTTGTTCCTAATTTAGGAAACGAAACTCTTAATCAGATCTATGCTAGAAATTTCTGCTTCCACAAAATGATATTTATCTGTTCCTTCCAAAAGTAATTTTCTAAATCACAGTCAGTAAATAAATGCAAGAAAAAGAAGATACAGTGAAAAAGTTCATAATAGATGAAAATGTTTTGCAGTGTTTGTCTGTCTCACTGCCTTTCTGGGATGCACTGGGATGCACTGCAAGGAAAGGAACAAGTCCCAGCTAAATGTTAACTCCTGAAGGGCTCTGGTTGCATCCATAAAGCCATCAACCTGCTGAGCTTGTGTAGTCTTTTATTACAGTACTAGTGCTTGTTGTACAAAGTATATTTGCTCAACAATTTGCAGTCATAAATTATTGTTATTTGTATTGTGATAGTGACTGAGAGCCTGCCAAGGGCTAAGGCAGCAGGCTGCAGAGTCAAAGACAAGGAGCACATTCACCATCCCCAAAACTACTAAAGCCAAGGGAAGACAAGAGCTGGGTGCAGTTCCATGGGCAGTTCTGTCAGTGGAAATTTCAATTGAAATCAGGATCCTCCACTGCATCTGTTTGGTCCTCACCCCATAGATGATGGGGTTGAGCACAGCAGGCACCAGGATGTAGACGTTCCCCATGGTGACATGGACCAGGGGAGCCAGGCCCTTCCCAAACCTGTGCACCACGGACAGCCCAATCAGGGGCACGTAGAAGGCCAGGACCACGCAGATATGGGCAACGCAGGTGCTGAACACCTTGAGCCTCTCCTTCCACGATGCCAGCCGCAAGACAGCCTTGAGGATGAGGATGTAGGAGAGGCAGATGAGGATGGTGTCCAGCCCCATGACCAGCAGGATGGCGGTGAGGCCGTACACCACGTTGGCGGTGGTGCTGGCGCAGGCCAGGTTCATCACATCCTGGTGCACCCGGGAAGTGCAGAAGGGAAGGAGCAGATTACAACTTGGTTCTGTCTCTCCTCTGGAGCTCGGTGGTGCTCTGGCAGTCTGAGAACGTTGTGTTTATTTTTCATATTGAAAATACGTTACTAGCATGAGAGCTGCACTGCAGTACCACCAGGGCAGTGCTTTTACGGTGAGAAAGGGGTGCACGTGCTATCCAGAGTCACAGTCACTGAGGCTGGCAGGAACCCCTGGAGATCATCCCGTCCAACCTCCCCGCTCAGGCAGGGTCACCCAGAGCAGGCTGCACAGGACCATGTACACCTTGGTTTTGTGTCTCTCCAAGGATGGAAACTCTACAGCCTCTCTGGGCAACCTGTGCCAGTGTTTGATTAACCTCATCATAAAAAAAAAGACAAGGTGCTTGTTATGTTTAAATGGAATTTCCTATTTTTTCTAGTTTGTGCCCATCACCTCTTGTCCTTTCACTGGATACCACTGAGAAGAATTTGGCTTCCACTTCATGACTCCATCCCATCACCTGTCATACACATTCAGAAGGCATACTCATGCACAGAATCTCTTTGCCAGGGGAAATACCCCTTCAGCAGGGACAATGCCTCCCTTAAGGAGCCTGAGACTCAAAAACCCCAACAGTCTGGATTGGTAACTATCGATACAGTACTGACACTTGCCCAGGTCAGTGGCGGAATCGCCATCCCCGGAGGTATGGCTGATGATATTGTAGATAATTTTAAAAAATAAAAATCTACTTGCCAGTTTTTGTGGGTTTGCCTCTTTGCAGTCCTTTAGGCATCCAGCCCAGGACGCGCTGAGACAACAAGGACATGAACACCAGTTCCACCATGGTCATCCCTCAAGTGGTTAAAATTGACTTGTACCGCAGGAGGTTGTGGGTTTCCAGAAAGCTACTAAGGGCCAGCAGCAGCCACACAGACATCTCCATGAGCAAGAGTGAGTGGATGAAGAAGCTTCAAGGGAAAGAAGCACTGCAACTGATTTCCTGGTACTTAAACCAGAACGTACCCAGCACAATGCATCCTGAAGACAGACAGACAGAACGATGGACAACATGGCCAAGAAATAGTACATGGGCTTCAGACCTGTTTCACCACAGAAAAGATGAGGAGACGTTGCCATGAATCACAGTGAAACAGAGAGCAGAGGTGAGAGGTTTCCAACCCTGGCAAACCTGTTGGTGGAAAAATGCAGCCCTGAAGCTGATGTTCTTGAATGCTGACATGAGCTCTATGCAGATTCATAGGATCACAGAATCACAGAATCACAGAATCACCCAGGTTGGAAGGGTCCTTTAAGATCATTGAGTCCAACCATCAACCCAACCCTGCCCAACCTACCCCTAACCCATGTCCCTCAGCACCACGTCTGCCCGGCTGGGAAACACCTCCAGGGATGGCGACTCCACCACTGCCCTGGGCAGTCTGTTCTAATGCTTGACAACCCTTTCCAGGAAGACGTTTTTCCCAATATCCAATCTAAACCTCCCCTGGCACAACTTGAGGCTGTTTCCTCTTGTCCCATCACCTGTTCTTGGGAGAAGAGACTGACCCCCCTGGCTACCCCCTCCTCTCAGGCAGTTGCAGGGAGCGAGAAGGTCTCCCCTCAGCCTCCTCTTCTCCAGGCAGAACAACCCCAGCTCCCTCAGCCGCTCCTCAGGAGACTTGTGCTCCAGACCCCTCCCCAGCTCTGCTGCCCTTCTCTGGACACGCTCCAGCCCCTCCATGTCTTTCTTGGAGTGAGGGGCCCGGAACTGGACACAGGATTCCAGGTGGGGCCTCCCCAGTGCCCAGTACAGGGGGATGACCAGCATGATTTGCTTGAGCTCCTAGGCCTTGAAGTGAAGAACAATATTTATCACCTGTGCTATTATAGTTGGCAGCAGGAATTTAGAAGCGAGGATGAAGCACAGAGAAGCATCAGTATATCCTGCCTCGAATTCCCGGCTTAGGTTCAGCCCTGCCTCACTGAAGCCAGTGGAAATATCTGCCCTGACTCTAGCAGGAAAGGAGAAGGGCCGCTGCATTTCAAGTTCCCAGTATAATCTGTGAGCAACTTCCACTGTTACCACTTGCGGTAGCATTGGCAGACTTACACCCCATTGCACTGGGCACTGAGCAGTTGCCGCGGCTGAAGACATCCTCACACCTGCAGGTCTCCTGAGAGGATCTGTCACAGTCACAGACATGTGGTGTTTGTGGAGGAAGGAGGTGGTGGTGAATGCTTCGTCCCGGTGCCAGCAAACACGTTATGTTACACACAACAGAAGTCCCAGGAAAGGATAAGGACTCTAAATTTAAGGTCCAGGGGACTTTGAAGGTGAGGGTAAAAAATTGCCATGCTAAGTCCAAAGAGTGTATGTTTCTGATTAGTCTAAATTCTGTAGTTTTTGTGTTCATAGTAGAGTTTGTCAATTTGGACGTCTCCCATCCCTGTCCTCTCAGCTAGGACACAAAGTATGTTACGGCAACAACAGGGAAATTTCAAGCTGATAAATGTATTCACGAAATGCCATCTGGATATAGTTTCTTTCCTCCCACAGTCCTGACAGAGACCTGCCTGACAAGCAAAGCAGTCAGAGCCTTTCTCAGGTTATTTTACACCCCCTGAGCTGCAGAAAGTGTTAGAGGGGCTGCTGTAACCCCCAGAAGTTGCTGGGAACTTCTGCCTGGCTTCAGCTTTGCTCGCTGTGAGCTGAGCTACGTCATGTCTGGAAGGTACCACAGCCCCTGAGGAGCAACCGTGCTCGTCTGACGCCCACAGCTCGTTACGCTGCAGCAACTCAGTGCCTGAACTCAGGCTCCTGGTGTTTGGGCAAGTCTGGGACGAATCCTGACAATCACAAAAGGCGCAGCGCTGCAGATGGCAGAGGCAACCTCAGACAAAACCACATCGCAGGAGCACAGAGAGGTTGCGTGTTGGTGATGGAGGGGATCCTGGAGACCAAAACCCAACAGTTTCCCAAGCCACCCACAGACCTGCTCTTCCCATCGCAGACTGGTGTCCCAGGATTCTTGGTTTTCTCCCCACCACACCAAAATATTCACTTCCTGGAAAGGCTCATTAAGTCCCAAGAGAGAAAAGAGGCTGATCAGTGGCATAAGGTCCAGCTGGAGGTCCCCTGCCTCCTTGCCACCAGCCCAAGAGTGTCACAGCTTTCTATAAGGACATTGACCAAAAGGTAAGGACACGCACACAGCCCCAGCCCATACCCCACCAATGGTGGGGAACAGGCAACTGGAGGCTCCCCATAGCCATGGACAAGGAGATCTCCACACCAGCCACCATCTCTGTACCCCATGATGGTCCTACAGGCAGTTGGAAGCTCCCCACAGCCACAAACAAAGGGAGCATCACACCACCCACCATGTCTGTACCCACCACCCAGCATCTCTATGTCAAATTCATCCCAGAATCAAAAAAATTCTCAAAGTTTCTGATTATGAATCCATGGCTGATTCTTTCAGTTTGTGCTCTTCTTTGGGAACATTTGGGAGATTTTTCTTATTGCCTTTCTTTCCTTGTATTTATTCTATCTGTCTGTCTGAATGTGATATACGCACATACAAATATACATGTATGAAGTGTACCTGTGTACAAATCAGGGAGCTGCACGGGGGCACCCAGGGGGGTGGAAGGCACCAGGGCTGCGTCTCTTCACTTACCAGAATGCAAAAGTTTCGCAGAGCAGGGCAAAACTGGTGAATTTTCTGACTATGCATTTTTTGTGGGTTGGGGTTTTTTTGGGGTTTGGTTTTGTTGCTGTTGTTTGTTTTTTACAGCCAGCGCCCCAAAGCAGCTGCCTTCACTCCCATTTTTGCCCTCTGCCATTCTTTCAGAGAAGACGGGAAAACCTACTTGCAGGCAGTCGCGTGGCGCTCGCAGCCCCCGAGGGGCACAGAAATCGGCTGCGACTGGCCGGGTGAGACCCGCGGGGTTTGCTCGGGCTGATTAAACGCCTGGTTCCAGCTCCCTGCCCAGCGCTGCCTGCAGCAGCGCGCGCAGCCAGGGCTGCTCCTGCTCCCCAGCCCCGTCCTCTGCAGTCGCCTGGGGTAAGTGCGGGGTGGGCTGCCTGGAGGACGACAGACTGGGGATGTCCTCCCCCTGCAAGGACAGTTTGCTTGAGGGCTTGCATCAAAACAAGAATTTACAAAAGTCTCTGGCAGAAACAGCAAACCAGCTTGTTACAAAAAGCGCTAAGACGGAAAATGCTTTGCTAAATATTAATTTCCATCTGATATGTACAGATGGGCTTGATACAGATGGGGGCTCCAGGAAAGCTGGGCAGGGACTCGGGATCAGGGAGTGGAGCCACGGGACGAGGGGCAACGGTTTTCCCCGGGCAGAGGGGAGATTTGGGTGGGATGTTGGGCAGAAATTGCTGGCTGTGAGGGTGGGGAGCCCCTGGCCGGGGTTGGCCAGAGCAGCTGTGGCTGCCCCGTCCCTGGAGGTTCAAGGCCAGGTTGGCCGGGGCTGGGAGCAGCCTGGTGTGGTGGGAGGTGTCCCTGCCCAGGGGGTGGCACTGGGGGGGCTTTAATGTCCCTTCCCACCCAAACCCTGCTGCGATTCTATGGTCCTATGATATGAAAAGCCACCCTAAAAATTGATCTTGATTAGTAATTAAAAATTTTCCTCCTTCTCTCAAGTGCTCCAAGAATAGGACATGTAAGTTTATTTGTACAGTGACTTTGCTCCCCACAGGAGCAAAAAGGGGTTTTCAGCTCCTTGGCTTTAGGCTCTTTACACTTTCCGTTACCCCTTTCACCGTCCCAGTTCTCTCCTCCCGCTGTCTTTCAGGCCTGTGAAAGACCTGAAGGAACCATGGAAGACCATGTGAAAACTGGATTTTATTTTATTTTTTTCCTGATAGCTGGTGAGGTCTCAGAGCATGCATGTGTGCAGACAAACTCTGGGACAAATCTCAATCAGTTCGTGCTCCTCAGTTATGCAAAACGCATTCATTTGCAGCTGAATAGAGCCACGCACTTTTTCCCAGATCAGGGGTGGCAGAGGGGGCAGATGTGCTGCTGCGACCACCAGCTGTTCGGCTGGCGCGTTTAAGATGCACTAGATTTAACCACATTTGCAGAGCAGCCCGTTTGGAACGTTTCTCTGGAAATGTCTCCCGCCTGCCCCAGCCTCCCGTTGCTGAGCAGGCAGCTTCCAGAGTGCTTAAATGGAGACCTGGTGTTTGCTGTTGGCTTTTCTAATGGCCTCGGGCAGACGAAACACCACTTCAGGTCCTCAGTCTTATTTGAGCCTCTGAATTTCTTCCCTTCCATTTAACCTTTTTGGCAGCTGTAAAGCACAAATCCATTTTCCTTCCATCAGGGTTAGTTTGGTTAATTGACCTGCAGGTTCAGCTCATAAAGCTCCCTAAAACATTATACATTTTGCCATACTTAAACAAAAAGGGAAGAAATCAATAGAGAGTCACACGTAATGGGGCTACTTCTCATCTCAGAATGAGACGTTATCTCTCGCGGTCTGACCACACTCGGCTCAGCACAAACATTGTCCTTTCTCTGCCTTCTCCTCTCTCCCGCTCCATCCCCCTTCCCTCTCCTGTCCGGGTGCTTCAGCCTCGCAGGGACCGGCACGGCCAGGACTGCCCGGTGCCAGGGCTGACCTCCAGGTCTCCATCCCACCTCTCCCCCCTTCCCCAGGCAGGAGCACCCTGGCCCCAGGCTCTGCTCCTGCCTGTGCTGCTGAGGAGCTTTCAGGCACCTCCCAAAGGGATGAGCAACCAAATGTCCTGAAACCCCGGGTAATTAAATGTTGGGGACTACAACCAGGGGAGACCAAATGGTGCACTGCTCTTTTCCTCGTTATCTGCTGCCGTGCGCAGACCAGACAGTGACGCTGGGGCTGGTCCACTGTGGCTTTTCCTTGGCTGGTGTGATGGATATGCATGAGGGCAGCTGCACAGGGGTTTCTTGGCTGCCAGCATCTACCATTGTAGCTGGGGCGTGTGGGACTTCTTATAGCAGGGCTTTTATTCCAAGATACTGTTATTTCCAGACCCTCAGACCATCAGTGTGCGAGATGTCATCTTCCAATGGGACCGGGTCCAGTCCCCTGACCTTCATCCTCACCGGCATTCCTGGTCTGCTGATGAGCAGCTACTGGATGGCGTTGCCTCTCTGCTGCCTGTACCTCCTCATGCTCCTGGGGAACTGTACCTTGCTCTGGACCATAAAGACAGACTACAGCCTCCATACACCGATGTACTACTTCCTCTCCATGCTGGCCGTGGCAGACCTGGGCTTGTCTCTCTCCACCCTGCCCACCATGCTGGCCATTTTCTGCTTCGAGTCCACCTCCCTCCGTTTTGAGGCATGCGTTGCCCAGATGTACTTCATCCATACTTTCTCCGCCATCGAGTCTGGGGTCCTGGTGGCCATGGCTTTCGACCGCTTCGTTGCTATTTGCTACCCTTTGCGCTACACCTCTGTCCTGACAAACTCTCTGATAATGAAGGCAGGGGGGGCGATCTTCCTACGGGGTGTCTGTGTGGTGCTACCCGTTGCTGTCCTTATTAAGAAGATGCCTTTTTGCAGGTCCCGTGTCCTGTCTCACTCCTTCTGCCTGCACCAGGACATGCTGAGGCTGGTTTGTGGGGATGTCAAGGTTAACAGCTTGTACGGGCTGACCGCAGTGATACTCACCAAGGGGCTGGACTCCCTGACCATACTCCTGTCTTACATGATGATCATCAGGGCCATCTTGAGCATCATCTCCCAGGAAACACGAGCCAAAGCCTTTAGCACGTGCATCTCCCACCTCTGTGCCGTCCTGATCTTCTACATCCCACTCATTGGCTTGTCCATCACCCACAGGTTTGGGAAGCACCTGCCGCCCCTCACCCACACGCTCCTGGCTGATGCCTACCTCCTGGTGCCGCCTGTCCTGAACCCACTTGTGTACAGCTGGAAAACCAAGCAGATCCGCAGGCGGATCCTCATCCTGCTCTGCCAGAGAGGGCCCCCACAGCAGGTCTAGTCTCAGAGTGGCAATGCCCCAACGCCAGTCTCCGCCTTCCCTTCCCCCCAAGACCGGTTACTCATGGGCAATATCGTGTTGTCGTGGTTTGGCCTCAG
>VZSF01006632.1:3455-15566 GCA_013398295.1 Chionis minor | reverse complement strand
TAAGTCACACACACACAGTCTAAGACTGTCAGTGTTTGTCTGTGCATCCAAGTCACGCACAGTCTGAGACTAAATCACACACAAGCTGAGACTAGAGTCAGACACAGACACTCTCAGACTAAGACACACACAGAGTCTAGACTAAAACACACAGACATTGTCTGAGACTAACGCACACAGAAACACTCTAAAACAAAGTCACACACAGACNAATACACGCACAGACAGACTCTACACTAAAACACAGTCTTTGTGTGTGAGTTAGTCTCAAAGACTGTAAGTCACACACACACAGTCTAAGACTGTCAGTGTTTGTCTGTGCATCCAAGTCACGCACAGTCTGAGACTAAATCACACACAAGCTGAGACTAGAGTCAGACACAGACACTCTCAGACTAAGACACACACAGAGTCTAGACTAAAACACACAGACATTGTCTGAGACTAACGCACACAGAAACACTCTAAAACAAAGTCACACACAGACACAGTCTAACACACACAGTCTGAGACTAAGACACACACAAACACGAAGTCACACACAGACTGTGAGACTAAGACAAACACAAACATTCTGATACTAAGACACACACACTGACACAAACACAGACACTCTCAAACTAAGTCACACACAGAGTCTAGACTACAATGCAGACACACAGACACTCTCAGACTAAGTCGTACTGTCTGAGACTAAAACACACACAGTCTAAGACTATGACAGATGCACAGTCTGAAAGTAAGACAAACACACAGACACTCTCAGACTAAGTCGTACTGTCTGAGACTAAAACACACACAGTCTAAGACTATGACAGATGCACAGTCTGAAAGTAAGACAAACACACAGACACTCTCAGACTAAGTCGTACTGTCTGAGACTAAAACACACACAGTCTAAGACTATGACAGATGCACAGTCTGAAAGTAAGACAAACACACAGACACTCTCAGACTAAGTCGTACTGTCTGAGACTAAAACACACACAGTCTAAGACTATGACAGATGCACAGTCTGAAAGTAAGACAAACACACAGACACTCTCAGACTAAGTCGCACACAAAGTCTAGACTGTAATGCACACACACACAGTCTCACACTAAGACACCCGCAACACACAGTCTCACACTAAGACACCCGCAACACAAGACACAAACAAAGCCTAACATACCTTGCCAAATGCATACAAACGCACGCTCGCAGTCCAACAGCCTCTCCACAACACACACAAGTACATCCAGGGTTACACATACACGGTGATGCCGGTGAACCCTGAGCGACTCTATGCGCATGCTGCTGCTCCTGCAAACCTCAATCGCGCTAAGGAAGACGCAAGAGACCAAGATGACCAACACAGTCTTTATTGGCAATTTGTGCATCCATTCTTATGTCACACTTTCAAAGTCTACTACGTACTTCATTGGTCACCCCCATAAAGTATCCCACCTGAAAAAACAATTTGGCCACAGCCCTATATATATGCCTTGTAGACTACCTGCTCAAACTTTGTCCAAAAAGAGGCTCATCAAACCTACTTTATTACCGCTACGGCCTGACTAATTCCCCTATCGTTATATCATCCCAACAGCTGCAGCGACCACCTACCGTCCCTTGCGTAACAAGCCACCTCTGGGACACCAGAAGCAAGCAGTGCCTACAATCACCCAACTACTTCATCGCCTTCCTTACCTTATCTACCCGCACACTCATCCACAAATACGTAGCCCTGTACCTAGTCCTGAGACTGCCTCAGATTTTTACAACCACGTTTACAGATTCTGACAATACCCTCTGTGGGATAACTACTCTCACAGCAATGACCAATATCAGACTGTTTTCACCCCCTGCTGCTTTTGCCAGGATATAGCTAAGTACTGGCTGTGTTACCTACCAAGCCCTAATTCGTCACTAACAACCATACCCTAAGAGGAACTCAGTATCACCTCTTTCTTGACCATAGACTTCACTACCTTGTTTTTTTACAACGCCTCACACTCTAAATGTACATCTGCAAACATCAAAGACTCCTAAAAAAGGTCCGCTGCTTACTCAAAAGCTTTCCTCTCCCAAAGGAATACCATTTCATAAAACCTATTCGATGCCAAGGGGATAACTTAAAGCCTGCCAGAACACTGACTCGATTGAACTCCTCCTCTTTTAACAAGCCCTTTAAACTCTAACTGTCCCCTGATGCCTACATAGAGTTCATATCAAACAATTGCCTCTAATTCTGTGAGCATATTCTGTAAAATTTCCACTCAACAACTTACGGACCTATCATCTTCTGCACACAGCAACGAGGCCATCACCCCGTCTCTGCCGCACTCCTCCAGAGCCCCACACGCCAGGACCGCAAAAAACACCCTGCGTGCAAACACTCCAGCCCAGAGCCAACCTCTACCCAAACTTTGGCGATGACTCTCACCTCACAGAGCAGCCAGGACCAGGGAAAAAAAACCCAGCCGGGGGAAAAAAAACCACCCCCGGCTACGGTTTTTTTATTCTAATTCTTGGCCCTACCTGCCAACCTGCAAAGGAAACCGCACCCCGCTCCCCCCCATAACCACACAGCCACTCCAAAACACATGCATACAACACCACACACCTTCCAAACACACCCCTAGCCCCCACTCTCAACAGCTTCCTTCCCCTGCCCACCACAAAGAGCTGGCACCTGGTCTCTGCGGCGCTCCTCCAGAGCGCCACACGCCGGGACCGCAAAACACGCCCTGCCTGCAAAAACCCGGGCCCAGAGCCAACCTCTGCCCAAACTTTGGCGATGCCTCTCGCCTCGCAGAGCGGCCGGGACCAGGGAAAAAAAACCCAGCCGGGGGAAAAAAAAAAAATCCCCCAGCTACGGTTTTTTTTATTCTAATTCTTGGCCCTACCTGCCAACCTGCAAAACAAATGCCACCCCCGCACCCCCCAACGCCACGCTCTCCCCGGAATGGCACCGATACACCAAAACACACGCATGCAACACAGCACGCCGTCCAAATGCACCTCTCCCTAACCTACCCCGCTACCAGCCTCACGCCCTTGACTGCGACCTTCCTCCTCCGACCTGCCGTAGCCGGCCACGGCTCCAGGTGCAGACCTGTCGGTGCGTGTGGCACACATAGGGGTTACTGAGATCTCCACGAGTGCTCTAAGACCTGTTCCTGGACTCCTCCACCCTCTAGGCTTCTATTCGTTTAAAACATTTCCGACACACAGCCTGCAAAAACAATTCGCAAATGCTAACCTAATTGCTGTGATACCTCGTATTAACTAACAATCCGCTACTCCTAGCCTCCATAACATCTCACACAAAGAGACACAAATACACCTTAACCATCTACAGTACCTACGCTACTAGACAACACAAACTTTGAGCCACCTACCGCTAACATCCCGCACAGCACTGCGTGATTTTCTTACCGTGGGGACAGAGATCGAGACTGGGCGATCCGATCCAAAACTGACTCACCTAGCGGTTGCTCAAAATACACTACTGCCGTGCAATAAGAAAGACTGCACAAACCTCGACAATGCAAAACAAGCTGGAAAGGCATTTAAACTGTTAACCGGTCACCCGACCCAAACTAAAGCATGATGTGGAACGGTATAATGGGAGACAGTCTCAGACAGATGTAGAGACAGAGAAGAACAAAGCGATGTTATACACGTTAAGTGACAAGAAAACAAAGACAATGTCAAATGACAGTCAGTAACTTTACAGAACAGAGGAATGCAATACAAAACAGACCCCTACAGGACAAAGCAATACAAACTCTAATGGCACTCGATACAGTTACAGAGTGCTATGATATCAGACACAATACAATACAGCCCCTGCAAAGGCAAAACAGACTCAGATGATGATCAACTACGTTCCACGTGGATACAATAAAACACATAACAGTACGTCACAAAACAGGCTAAAATAGCAGCCGGTGGTGCCTAAAAAAATAAAGTGCGACGCCATACAAATCACAATGGAGAGCAGGACAAAGCAAAACAATACAACCTCAATAAGCGCTCCGTAAACTTACGGAACGGTACAATGCAAAGCAACGCACCGTGCTGAGCGGTATGCTACAAACCATACTCAGAGGTCAGTCCGTAACATCGTTCATCAATACAAAGCGGTATGAAACACAATACGCAGCACTACAACGCAGGACAGTGTCACGTGGCAGTCCGCAATGCGACAAAGGAGTACGATGCAATACAAATCAAAATACATTGCGTTACAATTCAAGACAGTCTCAGAGGGCGCTTGACAAAATTGCATGGTGGTACTATGTGATACGTAACATGATGCAAAGCGATACAATACAACACTGGACAGTCTCAGCCAGCTTTAACGATACAGAGCGATACCATGCGATACAAAACAGTACAATGCAAAACATGCTCAGAGAGCAGTTGATAACAGTACACTTCAATACCAAGCCGTATCAAATACAATGCAGGGCAATACAATAAAAACAGAATCACAGGACGGTCGACACCACGATGGAGTGGTACAATGCGATACAAACTGCAACCCTGCATTACAATTCGAGACGCGATCGGAGCGCATTTGACAGCGATACCCATCTGTACAAAGCAATGTCAAACACAAAATGGGGCGACATAACACAATAGGGGATAAAAATGCTATCAGCAACATTACGTAGCCATACAATGCAATTCAAAGAACAATATGGTACCGGACAATGCAAGACAAGCTCGCAGGCAGGTCGACATCGCTACGTGGTAGCGCAAACAGATGAAACGCAGTACGGGACGCTACAATGCGAGACAGAATCAGACAGCCATTAACATTAAACACCATTAGGAAGCCAAATCAAATACGGCATGGGCCAATACACTACAACACAAAAGACTCTCAGATAGCGAGCTGTAACGTGACAGCACGGTACAAGCCGATACAAAGATACGCTACATGGTGGAACAGAACACGACAGGCTCCGAGAGCGGTCACAAACGTTACGTGGCAATACAAAGCTGTATCAAAGACAGCTAGAGGTCCTGCCTAGCTGACCTGACCTAGTTTTATGACCGCGTGACCTACCTGGTGGATAATGAAAAGTCTTTGGATGTTACCTATTTGGATTTCAGTAAGGTCTCCGACGCAATCTCCCACAATATTGTGAGAGATAAGCTGTCAGCCCGTGGCATGTACGGGTGGACTCTTGGCTAGGTTAAAAACCGGCTGGATGGCTGAGGCCAGAGAGATGTGGTGAACAGTGCTAAATCTAGTTGCCGACGACTTTGAAGTGGCATGCCTCAAGGCTCCGTTTAGGGGACAGTCTTGTTTAATATTTGTATTGATGATCTGGAGGAGGGGGGTGAAGTGCACGCTCAGTCACTTGGAAGACGACACCAAATGAAAAGGAATTATAGATCTGCTGAAGGGTAGGAAGGCTCGGCAGAGACATCTGCGCAGGCTGCAATGAGAGGCTGAGGTCCACAGCATGAGATTTAATGAGGCCAAGTGCCGGGTCCTGCAGTTGAGTCACAACAAGCCCAAGGAACGCGACAGGCTTGGGAAGGAGAAGCTGGAAAGATGCCTGTCGAAAATTGATCTGATGGTCGTAGCAGACAGTCAGCTGAACGGGAGCCAACAGTGTACCCAGGTGGCCAAGAAAGCCACTGGCATCTTGGCCTGTATCAAGACTACCGTGGCGAGCTGCAGCAGGAAAGTAATTGCACCCCTGTACTCATCACTTCGGAAGCCACGGCTCGACTGCTGTGTTCAGTTTTGAGCACCGCAACATCGGAGACACATTGATGGGCTGGAGCGTGTTCGGTAATGGGCAACAAAGCTGGTAAGATGTCTGGAAAGACGTCTAATGAGGAGTGGCTGACGGAGTTCGATTGTTTGGCCTGGTGAAGATAAAGTTGAGGGGAGAACTCACTCTCTACAGCTACCTGAAAAGAGGTTATTGCGATTTGGGGGTCAAACTCTTCTCCCCAGGAACAAGCCTTAACACAAGACGAAACGGCCTCAAGTTGAGCCGGCAGAGGTTTAGCTGGGCTGTTAGCAAAAACTTCTTTACCGAAAGAGTTATCTAACATTCGAACAGGCGGCCTGGAAAAGTGGTTAAATTTCCATCCCAGGACATATTTAAAACATGGGTAGACAAGGTGCTGAGAGAGATGGTTTAGGGTTGCTTAGGCATAGGTTTATGATTGGACTCGATCGTGAAGGTCTGTTCCTACCAAAGTGATTCTATAAACTGAATGAAACCCAAGACGGGGTGATACGAGGCAGGACGTGCTCGCATGTATGTTGACAACCTTACTGAGCGGTACAGTGCAGTACAAGGCATGAGATGCGGCAGAACAAACCTAGACTGGCTCAGAGGGCTGTCAAACATTACAAGGTCTAACGCACCAAACACGCTCACAATACAGGGGAATCTGACAAGATCTCAGTATAAACGACAACATTACAGAGCGGAACGACAAAATACAAAACACAATACAGGGCAGTACAAATCAAGACAAGCTCAGAGGGTGCTAGACTAAATTAGGTATCTGTACAAAGCGTATCAAACTCAATACAAACTAATGCAGTACAAAAGACAAAATAAGGCGGCAGTCAACAACATGACACAAGGATACAAAGGAGATATAATACAATAGAGGGCGCTAAAATGCAAAGCCGGTGCAGAGAGCTGTCAACAACATTACGGAAGAGTACCGTTCAATACAAAGGACAATACAAAGCAGTACAGTGCAAGGCAACAGAAGCTCCGATAGCAGCCCGTAACATTACTTAACGGTACAAATGGGCACAAAGGACAATGAGTCGCAGAACAAAACGAGACGGGGGCATATCACGGTCACGACCGTTATGCAGCGGTACAAGGAAAGACCAAACAACACAGGGTGATACAATGCAAGACATCATCTAATCAAGCTTGAGAACGTCGCTCATGGGTACGATGCAATGCAAAGCGCGATATGGAGCCATACAACCCAAGGAAAGACAGGTTGAAATGCTGCTCTGTAACATTACGTAGCTGGACGATGCAATACAGACCGCGACGACACTAAAAAGCTTCGGAGGGCACATGGCAACATTACAGAGCACTACAAATCTATAACATAATATATGGCGATACAATCCAAGACAAGGAATAAGGACAGCACGCGGAATTACACACCAATACTTGCGATGACAACCAAAACACTTACCTGTGGAGTGCGACGCAAGAACAACTCAGAATGCGATCCGTACCGTTATATAACGGGACAAACCGAGGCAAAACACAATACAAGACGAGCTATTTCGATACAAGCTCACGTGGCACACAACTTTACATTTCTACGATGCGACACAAAGCACGCTATGGAGCGCAAAAATGGAAGATGGTCTGAGAGGACAACTGACACGGTTGCAGAACTTAATGCGATATAAATCGCAATACAGAGCGTTACAATGCCAGATGGTCTCGGAGGACAGCCGACATCTTGCAGAACTCGACAGTGCCATACAAACCACCGGAGTGGCACAAAGCAACGCTAGACAGCTTCTGATGGCGGTCGAGACAGAGTGCTACAATGGGACACAAAAAACAACACAGGGCGATAACGGTGCTGAGAAGATACAGGTGACGTTACGGAGCGGTATGCTGAGACAAGTTACGTGCTACAGGTCTGTACAGTGCAAAACCCACACAGACACAAGTTACACAATACACATTCTGACAAAACGTAATGCAATAAATAAAGAACCGCAATACACAAAGCGTTGCAACGCAGCACGCTCAGATAACACTTAAAGCTGTTAAAGACAGAAACGATGCAACTCGAGGCACGGTGCATAACCGTACCAGGCAAAACATTCTGCCATGAGCATCTATACAATTGCAAACCCTACAATCTGCAACAAAACAGTATGCGGTGCTCTGCGATACCGGAGACACTCGGAGGGCCGTCGATAACGTGCGAGAGTGCGACGCAGCAGGACACACTGCGATACCGTCTCTGATGGCAACCAATAAAATCAGAGGCCTACGATGCGAAACAAAATGAAATACAGAGCTGTGTGATCCAAGAGCAACTTAGGTGTCATTCCGTAACATTAGGGAACGGTACGCCACAAGACAATATAAGATACAGGACAATGCAATACAAAACCATTACGGACCCTAACAAAGGAATACCCATTCAGTTAAAGAATAATCCAATAAATAAAAAAAACATTGGATGAAATACAAGGCAAAACGCTCTCAGATGTCAGTCAACACTGTTACAAACAACAGGAAATGACTCAAATGATAGCAAGAGACAAATCGAGGCAATACAGTCTCAGACGGCGGTTGATAAAGCTAAAGCCCTACGACACGAGACAAAACACTACGCGGGGGTCTGCGATGCCACAAAAACTCGATTGTCGGCAGATAACGTTATGGAGCGGTATGCTGCAAGAGAAAAAATGATCCAAGCAATATAATGCAAGACCATTACAGACCTTAAAGCAACCGACATTCAATTACACTTTAATCCAAAGCAAAACAAAATACTACGCGTACGCCACGACACGATAACTGATGACGGTCCAGTGAAACGCAAACCGAAACAAGACAAAACAGTGTAAGGCGCAATACTAAGCGAGGGGGTAGATAACATTTAAAGAGCGATATGATACAAACGCAACACGGAGCCGATTGAGGCAATAAACAGTCAAATACGGAACGATCCAGGAAAAAACAAACTACAGGACCGGATGACGCAATGTGATCTGAGATGGTGCTCCGCAAAGTTACAAAGTATCACAATGTGACGCAAAAACATGTTACGTAGCAATACGATGTGACGCTGTCTCGGAGGGTGGACCTAATGAGTGTGGGCCGTGTGACTCAAAACCAATAAAAAAACCAAACTCCTTGCAATACAAAATAATCCCGTACAAACCAGGATACCGATAGTACATCAGAAGACTGCGACACCTGGCGCTGAAAACAATTACAGGGTGGTACGACCCCACACGTGACAAAATACAAAACTTTATAATGCCAAACAACAAAAAGCATGGCGTGGTCAGGTGCTCAAACCTTGAGTGCCATATTACAATACAATGCTACAACACCACATGCAGGAAAATCTAGGCTGTAAGATCAGAAACGCACAAAAATTAAATGCCCCTAGACAGCTCTATGGAAGCAAGACTTCCGAGAGTGGAGCCCAAAATGCCTCCCCGAACGCGATCCTCTGGAAACACGACTAAGGCAAAAGACGCTTTAAGTTGCCAAACCGCATACGGATGCCTCAAATGTGACGGCAATGACTGGTAAGGCTGCTGGCGAGAATAGCGCCCGTAACGACCGTCCCCTGTGCTGGGACAAAAGCCTGATGGTGCCGCCTTCACGAGAAGGCCTTATTGCGGTGCTAAGAAAGGAGCGACATCTGACAACCACGATAGAGAGCTGCTGGCAAAGTGACAACGATGAAGGCATGAAGCCACCATCTTCAGCACCTAAATACGTGCAAGACATGGGGATGACAGCCCAAAAGACTACTGGGTGGAAACAAGACTCTGAGCCGTACTTGCCATCTGGCTCGCTGACGCGACTGATGATGGATCGGAAAGGTGATGCACGCCACACGGAACTGCAGTTTAACAGACGCTGTCAAGACAAAAAGGACTAGACGAGCACCGTGCCTAGGATTCTCTGTTCTCCACGATGTTCAGATGGCTACCAGGAAACATGCTATCGCAAAAGACTGATTAGGACATGAACGGTGGAAAAAGGTACTATATGGAACATAGCAAACAAACCAAACAAACTACATGACAACAAAGACGAGCTTGAACTGACTCACCTGGACACGGTACTGTGATGCTTAAGAGGAACCGGCGCCCTTCCCGGGAGAGCGGTCACCCCTACGTTAACTTTAAAACTCCTCTCCGCAACTCCCGACCTTGTCCCCTCCTCCCTGCCCCCGTCCCCCAAGTTAGCTTTTCAAGAACCAAAGATCAGCATTGGTCCTCAAAAAAAGAAAACCGACTAGATGCGACACCGCACCGCTGCCCCCAAACACGTGATTGACCTCATCGGCTACCTAACCCATCAGGAGTCACCTAGTTCTTCAGCATCTGCCATGTAAATGCGCATTGCTCAAAACTCTGCCGGCAGTCAGCATCGTGCCCGATGACAACAACTTCTTCCCCTAAACTCCCCGCCCCAAAAGCACTAGAGTGGTTCGGTCCACTGCTCTGAGCCGATTCCAAAGTCAAATCTGGAGACTACTCTTGCTCGTAACATCTACTATACCAAGAGAATCAAAATTAACATCGCGCAGCCAAACTGAGCGTATTCTTATCCTCCTCGACATTACCCCGTGGGCCTCAAATGTTCATCGCCATCAAAAGGGGGCTCGCAGAGTACCTGACAAACAAAACAAACACGTACATGAGGGGCCGTGTATTACTTTGTTCTTAGTGTGACTTAAAACAGGACAGATTCCGCTCACTAACTGTACTATATAACTAGACCTCTTCTAACAGCTAAAATTAACAGGATATTGTGCAGAAAACTGACCTTTATCAGAGCCCTAACACCCATGTGTAGAGCTGATGCCAAAACACAGGGTGCAGAGAGGCCCTGGCTTACGCTTACTCCTATAACGACCGAGTCCAACCAACTTCATTATTTGCTGTGTGGAAGGGCTAGAAGCGGACAAGCGTACGGGCTCGCAGCTGTGGGGAAGAACAGACGTGACGGGGGACCCAAAGCTGAACGTTATATTCCATCTCATCTGCATCAGACTAAGTATAAAAGCAGAGGGATCCAAAGGGCAACGCTGTCCTCTCCAGCTTGCTCATGCTTTGGCACTTGCGTTCCTTCAAGGGCTGGCGTCCGAGGAGGACTTTGTCCATTCCTTTACCTTGGATCCCAACTGCTGTATTGCTGACTCCAGATCCCTTCCTTCAAAGAAACAAGTCTGGGACTTTACCATTGCCTACTGGTAACATGAAACTCATCCTAGGAGCTTGATAGGGATTTATAGATTTTGCATAATTTTCTTTTTGTTATTTTACTCTGTGTATTTCAAAGTAGTTTACTTCTTACTGAACGACTCTCTGCGCTTGTCTCTCTCCTGCTTGATGGTAGAGAGGGAAGAGCTTTCGCTCAACTGACTAGGCCAATATGGCCCAAGCCCGCTACGCTTTGCTATCGCTACCATGACCCGACTGACAAGCACCTCTCTGCATTGCGCTGCTCAACAACACACCACTTTGACACTCCAAGACTCTAGTCAACAACAATGCATGTCTAAATAAAAGGCACAGGCCAAGGTACTACCTGAACATGTAGCCTGCCAGCAGGAATTCCCAGCAAAACCTCCTTTCTGGAGATCAAGGATGATGCCCAAATCTGCCGATTGCAGGGTACCACATGGAGTACGGCCCGTCACGTACCACCCACATAACACAAACAAAAAAGATCAGTTTTAACTTCACTGTGACAATAACCCAGCGTTCACACCTTTGCTCTATGACCACCCTATATAAACCAACTTCTTGAGGCGCTCCTCGTGGCTCTGGGACATTCCCCGGATAATGCTGGGCACCCTACATTAGAAAAAACCAAGCGACATTGAAAAAGTTACAAGGATACAAAACAACACCTTCAAAGTTAGACAGGTCTATTACCTATATGCAAACACGATATGCAGTCCAAACAGAGCCCTTTCAGTAAAACAGTACACAAACTTCAAAGGGCAAACAAAGCCTATCAGACACACAACCTGCTGTGTTACTGCTCAACAGCCCCTCACACAGAGCACAACTGTTGCCCATAAAATCCAAAGTTAAGAAAGACAAGCAAAACCTGGCAATACTGCCCAAGCAACCTGCAGTGACCATACCACCTTTGTGCTTCAAGAACCTGAGCACATCAACATACTAAGTGTAGCCTCTTACCGGGATTCCACCTGCTCCTATCCCTAAGGCCCCAAACGGACTAGGGGCAAGCCAGGCATGCAAAAGAACACGCCGCTAAAAACGGCCCATGACGCACGGCAAAAGGGAAAGAAAACTCTCAGCAAAAACAACGACACACAGATGGAAGTAGCCGTCAGACAACAAAAACTGGAAAAAACCA
>VZSF01006631.1:32082-180789 GCA_013398295.1 Chionis minor | reverse complement strand
ATATATATAAAATATATATTATGGAAATAATATATATATTATGGAAATTATAATATATATTATGGAAAGCAGACTATAGTCGGCCTGGGAGATGAGAGATGTAGGTACAAAATGCCTCAGGCAGAGCACAGAATTAAAACTAGCCTCCTAATTATGGGCGTACATCTTCTGCCCCTTAGACAAGGGGGAGATATCTGCTCAGAACTTAAGCAGCTATTGATAAACTCAGGAGTCACTTAGGCATTTGAAAGATAAATTGGTGGTTGCAGAATCACAAAATTGCCAAGGCTGGAAGGTACCTCTGGAGGCTGTCTAGTTCAACCCCCCTGCTCAAGCAGGTTCAGCTAGAACAAACTGCCCAGGATCATGTCTAGTTGAGTTTTGAGTGTCTCCCAGGATGGAGACCCAACATCATCTTTGGGCAACCTGTGCCAGTTCTCAGCCACCTTCATGGTGAAAAAGTGTTTTCCTATATTCAGATGGAATGTCTTGTGTTTCAGCTTGTGTCCATTGCCTTTTGTCCTGGACTTAGTTATCTATTGAATTCAAGTGGCTCCAGGGGTAGCTAGTGGCTAAGGGTTGGGTTGACCTGTTTTCAAGTCTTAGAATCTTCCTGTAAACCCTTCTTTAAAAAAAAGTGCTTCTTGTAGCTCTCTGCACTCTCCAACAGAAAAGTGTCTTCCTGAAACAGCTGCAGATTACAGCTGTCTGCAAGTCTTTTGCTATTTTACATTTATGAAATCCCAAAACACTTCACAGGCTCCAGTTCTTTCAGGTTATAAATGTCCCTGGGTTAAGATTTTGTCTCTCGTTTATATGAGCCAGAATTTCAACCTCCTCTGTTTATAGATAAGCTATAACCAGTAATATGAATAGTTTCTTTAGAAGTAACTGACTTCAGTTTAATCATAGCAATTATATTAGCTGTGTCTCTGACTGTATATATGCAAAAAAGGGTAATTTGAATTGTGAAAAAAGGGTAAATTGCTAAAGGCTTTGGAACAAACATGATATGTTCCTTACACCATATTTCAGTCTCCTACATGGAAAAATAAGACAAATGTCTACTAATCTAATTGTCATTACTTAACCTTATTGAGATCAGGGGTTTAACTAATTTATTTAAATACTTACCACTTGGAATTGCAAGCTTTTATGAAAGCAGGCAGGTGAAACTGTTGAAGTCTCTGTTTTCATATACATGGGTTCGTATTACCAAACAGATGCACCAAAGTCTAGGAGAAAACTTCAGTGCTTTCAGGCTATATGTTAATTACAGATATCTCTAAAGACGTTACTGGTATTGCTTAATTCCTATTGTTTTGAGGTTATTGTTATGAACCTAATTTTCAACTACAATAATTATGTTGGGGTTGTATTCTGCTATGTAAGTACAGAACTGAAACAGTTATGGACCAACCATTGTGGCCTGGGGGAATGGAGAGCTAGAACTATTGTTCTTGGTGGCTATTGCTAAGATTTGTAGCTCCAAGAGAGGCAGAGGTTCAGGAAGCAAGGAAAAAAAGACACTGGGACACAGCCTGAGAAAACAATGTGATGCAACTCCAGGAATAAACACATGCAAAAGCTTTTCCATTAAGTAACAACTGATTTTTTAAACTGTGGGAAAAGATACTCTTACCTTGACTGCTCTCTTGATCTAGTACAGTCAAACATTTTGTTTGTAGTACATCAAAGAAGCAATCAGCTAAATTGCAAATTTCTCCCAATAGAGATGAAATACAGTAACCCAAAATTCAAGAGATTATGACAAAGAGTAGTAGCATGATGTACTGAAAGAAAGGAAGCTTGTTTGTATAGTAGATTGTCCAATACAAGTTCATGAAGCCAAACAGCTTTTGGTTAGTTCACATTTTAGCTTGGGGTGGGGTTTTTTGTTTGTTTTTTTTTCCAATAATGGATTTCATGCATCAGCTAGGTGTACACCAACACCTCTCACATCATCTGTCTCAGACCTGTGACACCTACTTCAGAAGTTTCAAAGCAATCACTTGAAAACATGGCTGTAAATGAATTGCAGCTACAATTCAGAATTCATTGACCTCATGGGAGTTTGCAGATCATGAATAATATAGGAATACAAGCAGACCATCCTGAAACCAGTTTTGTAATTCAGCTGTTTACAAATGTGCAATTTAGGTTGTTAGCATCTCTCTAACCTCCTGCACCAGAGAACAGGAATAGAACATTAATGTGTCTGGAAGCACACGAAGGCTCATCAGTCTTACTGTCTTACCCAAGTGATTTGTACCACGTGCTTACCAAGACCTTAAAGATAAACCTAAGCCAATAGATTTTACAGTGGTGAGAGCCAGAGGCAGCCTTAGTTTGACCATTTTATTAGTAAGGGTTGAAGTGTAGTCATGTACCACAATCTATTATGCTCCTGACGGCAAAAAAAAAATCCAAGTCCAAAACAGAAAGAAGAGAATGGATCCAACTTTAAACATAACTGAAGTAAGAAAGAATAAGGGAATGAAAATGCAACCGTATGAGAAAATATCTTGCTGACTGCAAAAGATTTACCTGTCTGACTAGACACTGTGAAATATGAAAACATGGTACTTGTCATTTGGAATAGCTGTTTTCTCTATTAGGTTTTCACGATAAGCATCAAGCCTCTTGGTAGGCTTCCATCATCTCCTTATACAACAAAATAGCACCTCAGAGACAGTACCCTTACAAATAAGCTGATTCCTATTAAATGCCCAGCCACAAGCTTCACCATGATCATGTTTTTGTATCTTTTTATAGTGTAAGGGAGGAACTCTCTGTGAACAGAGTAATTCAGATAAGACGTTTTTTCTTTTCTAGTTGCAAAGATTTTGGAAAATTAAACACATTTAACACCTTTGGGAAAAACAGCTCAGGAGACATCTTGAAATCAGTGTTTCCTTCCTGAGAATCAATATTAACTATTAGTGCATGTGTTTGCATGTCTGTATATTAATTTACACTGAGGTTTTAAACAACACTGCAAGTTCTTCATCCATCTAAGAACAAAATAATAAATTAATACATACATGTTTAATATTATTATAATTAATTTTTCAACTCTCTAAACAACGCCTCTTTCATAAATGAATAAAAGATAAATTACCATAGAAAGTTTTCACTTTTGTTTTTAGAATTTTAACTTTGGGGAGTTTTTTACTGTAGGAGGTATAAAGCTGAAGATCATTTTAGAGTGCTTTTAATGATAATGCTCAAAACAATTTTTTGAGCTGGATCTCAGTCCTGAAGCTGTTGTAAAGTCAGATTTATCTTCTGAGCCTGAACTGCCAAGATCCTTGTATTAAACCTCTCCAGCTGATAAAAGTACAAAGTTTAAAGAGGTATCAATAGGGATGAGAGTGCTTGTAAAACTCCTTTGTATTGTGAACCATGTTCCTATATTGTCAATTCACTCATTATTGTAGATTTCATCATTTCTGAGCCTGATCAGTATTCAGATGATCAAACTCCAAGTAAGACCGGACTGAGAATCTCCTAGTAGGTAAACAAAGCAAAACCCACTCCCATCTCTCCTCCACAATAATAACATTCCAAAGAAAGAGAGATACTAAGCTGGGAGGAAGGTCTCGGTTCTCTCTCATGTTTTCAAATGGATCACATCCTACAATCCTTTTTTTTTCTTTTTATTATAATCTGTCTGTTTCAGATCCTAGACAAAGTCAAACCCCTAAATAATTAAAATCATTGCTAAATCATCTAATGCTGCTTAAAATACGTTGTTAAACTTCCAGTTTCTTTTAAATTCCTTCTCGGATAGTCACAGTCCATAAATATCAAATACAGAATATAATTTTTTCACCCCAAATTCACTTAGTCAGTGTAAGCATGATTTCAGTTTCATTCCATTAATAGATGGCCTTTTCTCTGGATGATTTAATCTAATTCATCTTTTCTCAAATACTAAGACAAAAAATGTATCTTTTAGTCATTTGTACAGATCATACAACACCGAGTAATTTTCAAACTTTAATTTTCATTTTAATTTTACTTCTAAACTTACAATTTTGTGTGATCATAGTGTTGGCCATATTGAGGATCACATCAACACACTGATGAGTGGCTTTTGTTCTCTGTTCTTCCAGTGTGTTCACATTAAATAACCACAGTCTGTCACGTTGCCAGTCCCACAGAGAGTTTGAAGTACCGCATCAACACATTATCTTGTTCCATGAAAAGGATGGGACACCAAAATTGCATAATTATATTCATGTTGGAAGGCTTTTCTCAGGGATGAAATACAGACTCTGCACATGGAAAATTTTCTGATCTTGGAAAAGAGCTATTTGCTAACAGAAAGTGACAGTTCACACAGCTTGCCGGTCCCAGTAGGACCTCCCTTTGTTTATTCAAGGCAGCCAAAGAAACTTGCCTGTGAGCAGATGAAGGGAAGAACTTTAAGCTACATACACACACATGATGAAAGGTTGAGCAGCAGGTGTTAGAGCGGAATAACATCAGCTTCATCATTGTGAAAGTCTGCTATGGCTGCTAATTGCACAAAGGTTGTATCACCTTCTGAGGCCCTCAAGAAAACTTTCACAAGGTTAGGGGAGAAGAAGAAGAGTGAAAGCCAGATGTTTTAGTAACCTACTGGAGTTAAATGTTGAATAGGGAGAAATAATTGTGCTGTTATTGGGAGAATAACAATTTTGTTGGTAAAAATAATTTATTTTTTAGCCTACCTGACATAGCTAGAAAAATAGAGCCATAATTTTCTTGTGTGGAGTCCCCATATGAAGTCTATGATTCGAAGTTTTTCTTTCTTATTCAGATACAGCAGTTAATTTGATACCATTTTGCCTGTAATTTCAAACTGTACTTCTTCTATACGTGAGGCCACCATGTGTACAAAAGCTACGAATGATTAAGACTAATTACAACATAACAAACTGACAGGTTAACTATAATGTTTACATTTCTGGAAGAAGGTTTGAATGGTTTAGACTAAGACCAGTCTTAGTAGGCACGTCTTTGGATCCAAATATCTCTGGCTCCAGATCTCTTCCCTGCTTCCCAAAGTAACAGCAAATCTAGAAAAGGCCAAAAAGGAGACCAATTTGTTGCCAAGCTTATAATTCAGCCTGTCAGACATTTCAGCTATTAATACAGTGTTTAAAAGTGAAGCTGTAGCCCCGTGTGATGTGATCTATCGGCTAAATAGGAGCTGTGACATTTTGCAAAAGCCAAAAGAGGTAATTATGATGCTAAGAGCTTTTAGATTGGAAGCTGGAAGGCAATAATAAAACCGGAGAGAGGATGAATCATTACAGCCTCTATTGTTTACCATTCAAGGAAAGACCACAGATTTTGCTTTTATTGGAAAAACTCTAGTTTTAGAACTTTCTTAAAAGCAGGATCAATTCTCCATTAAATGTGACCCATGGAAGTACAGAGGCATTCCTTGGATTTCTTTTAAATATACATTTATAAATGTAAGAAATTCTATGGGGAAAAATCCTGTTTTATACCTCTTCTATTCCACAACAAACAGAATAAAAAGTTGTCTGTAGAGACACACACCAACGCTATTTCTCTGGTGTTTTCACCTGTCTCTAGCCCAAAAAAGGAGAAGGGAAACTTTCTTATTGCATTTGAGAATACTCTTGTCTGCTACCGAATTTCAAATGAAGAGTCTACATCATCATTTGATCATTCATCTTCCTAGGAAGCTACCCATCATTGGTTTAGAAAAGAAAAAAAGAAAAGATTATCTTTGGTTAATAAATAGCCATATTAGTCTGGCTGGAAGGCAGAGCTTTCATTCTCTCAGTCAATACGTCATGGTACTCCTGGGGTTTTGCTTTAATCGGACAATTTTATTTATACAAGCAAGATTAACACATCAGCCTTTGCAGGAGTGAGAAGAATTCTTGATTCATCCATATTGCCTGTTACAGGGATTCAGTTCTAAACTATACAGTCCTGTATGTCATAATGATCTTGGAAAACAAAACTTTCTTGCTACTTAGATGTTGTTTTTTTCTCACAGAGTAGAAGGAAGATATCTAGAAATGGCCAGGATTTTTTCTCCCCAGAAAAAAATGCAGTTTTAATTTCTATGTGTGTGTATGTCAATTTATTGAACTGCACTGGCAGATAAGCTTCAAGAAGCATTTCAGAATCTTTTTATAAACATTTTATTCATTATTTCCCAACCAGTTCTACATTAATGTTTGGTTGTGGTAAAAAAACCCAACAACAACAATAAAACCCAAAAAACCTACAATTTATCCTAAATTTACTGAAAACCCAAACTTTTTCTGTTGTGAATTATAATTGCGTAATCGTGTATTCACTAACAGACTGAAATGTTCTCTGAATACATCCAAAGATCCCTATTTCATCTCTCCTGTAGCTAAAAAGAAGAGAACAGAAAAGTATCAATTAAGGGGAAATCAGATCTTACATACCCTAGAGGAAACGTTCCCATGCTCAGCTTGGGTAAATGTTTTTTTGAATGTGTCTTCTCTCTATAACTGACTAAGCAAAGCATGGGAGTCTTCTGTGAATTATAACAGTGTGAAAGCAGTTTCAGTGGTGGGAAAGACAATAGCACAAAATAACCTGAAATCCTCGCTAGGGCTTCTTAAATTGAGACTGCTTGTGACAAAGAGCCATGCTCCCAGCAGCAAAAAGCACACTTCAGAGAGCAGTCAGCCACCTGTTAGCTAGCAGTACTCTGGGAGGTTTATTCAGCAATGATGATTATTTTTATCTTTGCTCTGCCTCAACCTTCTCATGTACCGTTCTGTATAACACGTTTTCCAGTTCTTGTGACACAGGCTGGTGCTGGCATTCCTCAATACCTATACATTACCAAAACAAACAAAACCACTTCACTTAAGGGTCACAAACTTTATTACTGTGAATTGTGTTTTGTGGGAGACAAAGCATGTGAGGTTCCCCTCCTCTTTCCGTTAAATTTAATAAGAATCAAAATCAATATACAACTTAATTTTAAAAATAAATTTGTTAGCTTATCACTGGCTTTTTGCACTTGTGCTGGATGGAGGTGAGAAACACGAAAAACCTGTGTTGTATAGAAAGGCTGAGTCCTTCATTAATGCAACAGAATATTTCCTTAGCCTCTCAGTATGATAAAAATCAGGTAATCAATCAATTATTTCATCATAAGCTTAGCCTACTGTAAGCATGATTAAAATAGTCCTGAAAAATTGCTGTGTACTGATGAAGAATTGTAGAAGGTTTTTGCAAACTGAACAACAAAAATCACTGTTAAAATAGTAAAAGCCTGTCACGCAGAACCACAAAAGCAGAACACATCAGAGCTAAGGGGAATATGTAAATCAAAGAATAACAAAATGAAAGAGCATCTTACTCTTATTCTGTCTTTAACAAGCCCTTCTGTATGTGTACTGAAGTATATATTGTTAGTTGTAATCTTTCAGTTGGAAGAAGGATTGTCCTTGCAATTATGTTTCTAAGTCAGAATAGACATGGGATTGAAAATATGCTCTTGGAAATGACAATGTTGTAAAATGCTATATTCTGTGAAAATTACTCCATTAATTCCTTGGTTAAGAGGCTGCTTCTGGTACTTCATTCAAAATCAACAAAACTTATGGATGCAGCTAAAACTGCAGACAGAAAACCAGAGTTGCCATGTGATAGGACAAAATGTCGGGTTACCTAAGAGATTCCTCAAAAAAACCCTTCAAAAAAGTATAAGATGAGGTGGAAAGAAAGATCAAAAATATGTCAAATGTGTGTACAATAAAATTCTACTTACATGTTTCATACCAGTTAGAGGGGACAGGAAACTCTCCAAAGAAGATATTAACTCACCCCAAGCACACAAAACACACTTTTACGAGGGTTCCATCACCAAGTCATGTAGCCTGATGTGTCTAGTTCAGCTCTTGAAATGTAAAGGCTTTGTGCTGCTAGAGAAATAGATACAACAAAGAGGTCCTGGAGAGCTCTTTCAATGGATAGGAGTTTGTTCTTGTTATGTAGGTTTGGTCTCGTTCACCAATGCTCAGCTCCCTTCATATCACGAGGAAATATCATGTGCATTCTCCCTCCAGCAAAATTGGTACTAGTTTAGTTTAGTTTAGTTTATTGTGACTTTATTCCTTTCCCATTGAGGGCTTAACTGAACAATCACGTGCTCCCTGCCAGATCACGATCCCCACAGATGTTAATGGAGATTCAAAATGTTAAAATTATCATTAGTGTGATTTCTTTTCTGTTCCTACATAAAGATGATTGCATCAGAGAACCAGTTAATTTTTACCACTCGTTCCCCATTAAGCAATGAAGGGGCCTCCAAAAGAACTAAAGCAGTGGGGTTCACCCACTCTCTTACTAGCCTGCTTTTTGCCCTAGACCTCTAATGAACTGTTCTCTTTTGCCTTCTGACACAGAGTTGTGATAGCAATGGTCCTGACAGCAGGCGAGAGATGAGGAGATCATAGCCCAGGGATGTTCTGCGTTGTATTTGCACATGTTGCCAGACTTTTGCGTAGTCTGAAGGCTGCAGAGCACTGACTGCAGGTTAGAGTTGGGTACTGTCTGAGATCTCAAAAGAGGAGCTGAAGGGCAAGCTCCCCAAAGAGTCACTAGTGCTCACAGCATTATGCCCTATTGGAAATCCTAAGGGATGCTAGTCTTCATTTAACAGCCCTTGCTCTTTGCATCCATCCTTGCTAGCTCTGGAATCAGACGCTCAGAGTGCATGCTAACGTATGCCATCCGCCTTTTCCAGTTTACTCCGTTTGTGTCATGCGTAGTCTCAGCACCACAGGGGACAGTTGAGCTGCATTCTTGATGAAAATTCCAATTTTCAGGTAATCAATTTTGAAGAAAACACTACATCATCTATGCCCTGAAGAAAATTAAATTTAATATCTACATACTGCACTTAAAATATTTGCCAGACATTAATAATCCATGACAATATATACAAATATATGTCAAATAGTATACTCTGTCTCAGACATTATGCCTGGATATAGATATCACAAAGTGTTAAAATTTTAGAACCAGCAAAAATACACTGCTGCCATCTGAGGCATTGTAGTCTGGCCCCAAACTGAAGCACAATCAGAACTCCCAGGTAAAGCCAAGACATCTGTATTCTGCAGTGTACTTGCACAGAACTAGAGATGAAACTGCTCTATGTGTTTTTTATTTGGACTTTAAATCTTGCTAAATAGGACACAGTTACACAAATCCAATGCGGACACTCAGTCACAGTACATATGTCTATTTATAAATAAATTACTCGCATTGAAGGACCCCATATATTTTACTTTGATTTTCCTTTGGTTTGTCTAAATAATTAATTATGCTTACCTTCATTACAATTTTCTCACATGAACCATTTTATTTCTTCTCAAAATGTTTTCATGCAAGACATATATTTCACTGCCTTTCTAATTTAATTCCCCATGCATCGCATTCTTTTTAAGTCATTTCTTATGTTTGTTCTTTCACAGCCTAAAAGGCTTTGCCTGAGCATGTTTTCCATCATTGTTGTTTTTTGTTTTCTTGGCTCAAAGTATTAGATCCTAGCCAGAGCCAACTAGAAACAGTTTGGACTCAAATTTGGGTGACGGCAAAGAATAGCAGACAAATAGCAAGGAAAATATTTTATCACAAATTTATATGGTTATATGCATATACAAAATTTATATTCAGTTTTAAAGCATAAACTTGCTAATAGCTAAAAATCATCCCCATGAATAAATTAATACCCTAAACAGACCATAAATGAAATATGTTTCAAGTATGCTGTTGTATAAACAAACTGCCAATGTTAGGACCTGTGGGAAGTTGCTTTACCTGAAAATTTAAAGTGATGAATGGAAAAACTGCGACAATAAGAACACAGCTGCCCTCCTAAGAAGTGTTATGTCAGTTTTTGCCAGAGTTTTATCACAGATATACAAGGACTTGGGAGGGTTAAAAAGCACCATCTGTAGCGGAAGATCTTTTATCTCTAGGAAAAATGCCCTTCAAAGCTCCGGAGGCCACCCAGAAAACTAACATCTGGAAAACAAAAGTAGTTCTCTCATTTACTTCTGAGCCCATCAGTTTCATCTTTCTCTGTACATGACCTCATTCCTGGGTGAAATACTGGAAGTGTATTACCTGCCTCCTAGTTTCCTTATCACAAACTTCCCAACCAAACTCTAATAATAAAGACAAAAGAAAAAAGCAACTTGCATAAATTAACACCTGTTTCTCTTCACGTTTACCAAATGGGTGAGACCTAGGAAGAGAACAAACTATGTATGGGACCACACAACTACGTAACCATATAAATATATGAGAACAAAGCTACTTTAAAGCAAAAGTATTTCATTATTACCTAGCACTTGAGGATGGTAAAGCTAGTGATTCCTTGAAGGCCATGAGATGAGTAAGCAAATAGCTTAGACACCTCTTTTGGGATGCTCAGTCATCCTCCTTTGTGTGCCTTGAGTTTCTCAAAATACTATTCAGCTGCTGCTTAATGGCCTCGGCTTCTGTCCTAGGTTTCCCATGGTGCTTCTGACAAATGCTGCAACTTTGCCTAATATTGCCCAGCAGATGGAGGACAAGGGGGGATGTCTAAAGCCAGATGTACACCAGTGCGATGCTTCATCATAGAGATCAAATTTATGTTGAAGTCCTGATATGGAGGATGAACATAAACTCACATTCTGCTTCCTGTCTCTTTGCTGAGAGCTCTGAGAGTTTCTCTTCAGCCACAATTACAGAATCACAGAACCACTTAGGTTGGAAGAGACCTTTGAGTTCATCGAGTCCAACCATAAACCTAACACTGCCAAAACCACCCCTAAACCATGTCCCTCAGCACCACATCTACCCATCTTTAAATACCTCCAGGGATGGTGATTCCACCACTTCCCTGGGCAGCCTGTTCCAATGTTTGATAACCCTTTCCATTAAGTTTTTCCTAATATTCAATCCAAACCTCCTCTGGCACAACTTGAGGCCATTTCCTCTTGTCCTATCGCTTGTTACTTGGGAAAAGAGACTGACCCCACCTGGCTACAACCTCCTTTCAGGTAGTTGTAGAGAGTGATAAGGTCTCCCCTCAATTTTCTCTTCTCCAGGCTAAACAATCCCAACTATCTCAGCTGCTCCTCATAAGACCTGTTCTCTAGACCCCTCACCAGCTTTATTGACCTTCTCTGGACACGCTCCAGCACCTCAGTGTCCTTCCTATACCGTGGTGCCCAAAACGGAACACAGTACTCAAGCTGAGGCCTCCCCAGTGCTCAGTACAGGGGCATAATCACTTCCCTGCTCCTGCTGGCCACGCTATTCCTGATACAGGCTAGGATGCCATTGGCCTTCTTGGCCACCTGGGCACACTGCTGGCTCATGTTCAGCCAACTGTCGACCAGGATCCCTAGATCCTTTTCTGCCAGGCAGCTTTCCAGACTCTCCTCTTTAAGCCTGTGGCATTGCCTGGGGTTGTTATGACCAAAGTGCAGGACCTGGCACTTGGACTTCATACCATTGGCATACCATCGATCCAGCCTGTTCAGATCTCTCTGCAGAGCCTTCCTCCAACAGCCAACACTCCTGCTTAATTTGGTGTCATCTGCAAACTTACTTAGGGTGCACTCAATCCCCTCATCCAGATCATCAATAAAGATCATCAATAAAGATACTAAACAAGACTGGTCCCAAAACTGAGCCCTGAGGTGCACTGCTTGAGACCTGCCACCAACTGGATTTAGTGCCACTCACCACAACTGTCTGGGCTTGGCTTGGCCATCCAGCCAGTTTTTAACCCAGCAAAGAGTCCACCTGTCAATGCCATGGGCTGCCAGCTTCTCTAGCAGAATGCTGTGGGAGACTGTGTCAAAGGCCTTACTGAAGTCCAAATAGACAACATTCACAGCCTTTCCTTCATCCACCAGGCAGGTCACCTGGTCATAAAAGGAGATTAGGTTGGTCAAGCAGGACCTGCCTTTCATNCCTTATTAGGTCCCTATACTCTCTTGAGTTGCCTGCCCCTTCTTCCAAAGATAATAAACTCTCCTTTTTTCTCTGAGATCCACCAGAAACTCCCTGTTCAGCCAGGCTGGTCATCTTCCCTGACAGCTTGTCTTATGGTGCATGGGGACAGTCTGCTCCTGCGACTGTAAGACTATGTTCTTGAAGAGCGTCCAGCCTTCCTGGACCCCTTTGCCGTTCATAACTGTCTCCCAAGGAACTGTCTCAATGAATGCCCTGAACAGGCTGAAGTCTGCTTTCCAGAAGTCCAGGGTAGCGGGTTTGCTGACCCACCTCCTTACTTCTCCAAGAATTGAGAACTCTATCATTTCATGATCGCTAAGCCCAACGTGGCCCCCAACCACCACATCACCCACCAGATCTCCTCTGTTTGTGAACAGCAGGTCTAGCACCTTCTCTGGTAGGCTCACTTACCAATTGTGTCAGGGAGTTATGTTCCACACACTCTAGGAATCACCTAGACTGCTTCCTCTCTGCTGTGTTGTATTTCCAGCAGATGTCTGGTAAGTTGAATTAATATTACTGTGACTCAGAGAAGTGGGAAATAGAAAACTGCTAGATATTGGAAGGATGTAGGGTAGGGGCTGAGCTGAAAAGTTGCTCCAGTTTTCACGAAAACCACCAAGATTTAGACTGTCATAAGGAGCTTGCCTCAGACAGGCCAACCCAGCTCCAGGCAAGAGTCTGGGACTCTCGTCCTTATTCATAAAGAATACAATGTGTTAGAGAGAGTTGGCATTTGTATTCAGCAGAGGCAGAAGTGCAAAATCAAGCTAAGCATAGACCACAGCCATGTATTATTTTGACTGCAGAGCCTGTTAGTTTTTTGTGTCCCCAAATCCCTTTGGAGCATACTAATTGTTGCCACACAAAACTGGGCTTTGATACACCCAAGGCCTTCCTCATTTTTGGACTTACAAAATTAAACTTTGTTTACATTCTTATGAAGATTTGAGCAGGCCCTTCAAGGAAGTGCTCCCATTCCCAGCTACCATCTGTTGTGACGTAACATTATTTTCTCTCTATTCCACTGAAAAATATTACATTTCTTGTGCCTAACTTCATTTCTTTTCACCAAGGGAAATAAGTATCTGATCAGGAACTTGACTTTTGTTCTCCAGAAGGCTGAGCAGGGAATTCTAAGACATAGTCCTTGGTCCTCTGAGTACTTTTCTGTCGTGCTTTGTACAGCAGCCATGCTTTGATCGATGTTACACTGCTATTCTTGTCTCACTGACATTCTACTAACTTTACAATTGAAAAAGATGATCTTAGTGTGAGATCAGATTTTTGTCTTGTGTGGTATGTATTGTAACTGGCAGACCTCTTCTGTACTGGGGAAATTTACAGACAAACATCCAGTATCCGAAGAACAGTTCCAAATATTTATCCAAGTACCTCACCCCATGGCTGCTTTTCCTACCTTCACTGTGAACATACGTCTTTTTCTTCTCCTAAATAACGGAGAGGCTTTCATGGCAGCAAGAATAGAATCTAAACCAGATTTAGCTAATTGCAGTACATGGTGTTCTGGAGGTTTCTTTTATCTTTTTTTTTTTTCTTTCCTCTGCTTTATTTTTGTCCACTCTTGGATGATCTGTGTGATGCTGTTGTTACAAGAGAGATACTAAGAAACTGTAAATCTCACTTCTCTGCATTTCACTGAAGGCAGAGATAGATATTAATAAATTGTGGACTATGTTGTGTTTCTTACAGTATACTTTAATCCTTTGGTATTTCTTCGTTTTCTCCTTTATTTTGTAATGTGACAGCTGTAGCTTTGGTGGGAATGTATTTCAAAGAACGCCTGTAAAATGTCAGGGTAAAAATAATGAGAAAACCTTTCCTAACACTTCTAAGGAGCTGTGTTCTCTTGGATAACACTCACTGTCAATTTATGCGGTGCCATTTGTGCTGAATCACTGTGTGCATTACTGTGCCAAAAGGAGGCAACATGCCTGTCTTTGCAAAGCAGACTGTTGTTTGGATGCTGATATGCCAACTGCCTACATGCTCAGCCAATGGAAAAATCACATGTGCTCCGTGATTAAAGGAGGTGATCCTCGAGAAAGTCAATTACGTGCTACTATTAGAGTGAACAGTTGGCAATCTGAAAGCATAGTATTAAAAGAAGTTATTACCCTAATCTTCTCTGGAAAATGGACCATAGTACAGAGTCAGACAAATATGTTGAAACCTATTCAGATTGATTTAATTACAGTACTTATTGCCTGGAGTCTCAAATTCAAGGAGAAACCTAGAAAATTGATCATAATTTAGGGTCATAATAAAATTTCACTCTGCTCACAACATCCACCTTATAGCCTCTGCATTGGGGAAATCATTGCCATTTCCAAGAGCAACACACATTCCTTCACTAAACATTTACTGACTTGCAATATTCTTCAAATCCCATATTTTTTAAAGTGGTTCTTTCTGTTCAAATAAGTGGGAAGTTACCTAGACAAGGACTGAATTAGAATGTCAAAGATCCAAACATCTCATGCTAAATAGGTCTGAGCAGTGCGATATTTTGAGAGAAATCTGACTGATATTGAGAGCTCCCCTTTAGGTTAATTTTTATCTTCCTGGCTGTGTCTACCTTTCCAGCAGAATAATGCAGGTTGATCACATCTTTTGTTGAAATGGGAGGCAAAGCTCCTGTTTACCTTAATGTTACAGAATCACATCCCTAAAGAACTTCAACTAGTGAAACACAAATGACAAATCTGCTTTACTCCTGCTTGCCACAGGTGTTTATCTGAATCCCTACCCATGGAGCCAGCAAAAGAAAAGGTGAGAGGTTATGTAACACCAGACGAGAACAAAAATATGTAATTCTTCAAAAATAGACTATTTTGTACAATTATGAAATGACAAAGTTTTCTCCAAATTGTTCTAGGTTTGGACAAGGTGAGGCTTACTGTAAACATGGTGGTATTACATCCACTACATAACAGCATTAGGTACAGAATTATCTGGATATGCTATCAACAGAAAGGTGGCTTTTCTAGTTTACTACTACTAGTCTGAAATCAAAGCCTCATGTCCTGAAATTATCAAAGGGCTCTTTTGATGTTGCTGAGAGCGTAAGTTCCTGTTTGTTCTAAAGGATCTCTTTATGGTGCCAGAGGTCTTGGGAACCATGAACTCGCAGGTCCATTTGCACAAGGCAAGTTCGGCATTTCATACTGATGCTGTATCATGTCCTCAGGCAGAGCAGATTCATTGGGCAAGTGACGTGGGGCTTCATCTTACAGATAGGCAGCACACGGTCTGTCTGCACTGAAGTGCTGAGGTAGGTCAGTTCAGTGTCAGACAGAGACTGCACGAGCTGTAGCATGGGAAGTCAGGGCTTGGTCCTAGCAGCAGAGAATGTTGTCTAGAAAACTTGGGAAGAACAACAAGAGGCAGTTTGAACTTCAGCTTATGGTGGGACAGACTCAGAACAAACAACTTATGCCAGTTAGGAAAGCTCACCTAAACTGAGCTTATGATCATCACCGCAGCTAACAAACGCATCCTAGCTAGGATCAGACAACAATGTATGTTGGAAGGGATCTCTGGAGGTCATCTGGTCCAGGTCCTCACTCAAAGCTTCCACCTTCCACCCAAGCTTTAAAGTTAGATCCAGCTTCAAAGAGCTTTCCAGGCTTGGGATGCATGGATAAGGAAGGGTGAGAGCATACAGAGAGAGAATCCTCATTCAACTCTGTTGCTTAAATATAAAATGTATAGTCACCTATGAAAGACCTAGGGTATTGTAACCTACCAGTCGGGGTGTCTGTGACTCAGGAGCCAGTTTTATGCCTGATATTGGTTTGACTTTACAGGGTGAAAAAAATCTGCTCTTGGATTGTAACAAAGAATTCCAGAGACGTAGAAGGTAAGCAAAATAAAACCATTGAGGTAAAATTGTTGGCTTAAGTAGTAGTAGTCACTAGCTGAAGGTCTCCAGAGAAAAATACCTACACAAAGAGATATGAAAACCTGAGAGAAAAGGGGGGGAAAAAGAAAAAAAAAAGAGAGAGAGAAAGCGCTGGAAAAAAGCAATTCAGCCAGGTGGATGATCAGACCAAATGCCATGGAGACTGCCACTTCCCACCCAACTGATGAGTGCCTGCTGCCTGACCAGCAGAGATTCATCAGAAGTCTGTCTTACAGGTGCCAAGAATATCAATGTTAAACCTATGAGTTTAGTCCTGCTGTTTGCTCTGTGTGTTAACCAAGAAACAAGATCATTGTTATGTGCTCATGAATTCTGCATGAGCTTCTTTGCAAGCGTCTGCACACAGTAAAATCCCCAGTACAGGAAGAGTTATACAGTTGACTTCAGAAAATTCTTCTTGGGCTTTAGTATTTGCTACCTCCATAAGAATGTTTTAAACACTTGGTAAGTCTCAAAAGGCATGAGATGCCCATGAACAGGAAACCAAATCAAGGCACGAATTTCTGCTGCTAACACAGAGATTAATAGTATTTTGTAGTACTGTGGACAGGAAAGAAAAGAAAGATTTTGCCATGAATTGGTATGAGGTGCCTCTCAAAATCTTTAATCAGAGTCTGGCATCTTTACCAGACAGAAATATCTTTTTTTACTTGACATTAATTCAATAAGGGGTTTTCAATGAAATAATTAGCAGGCTGTGCAGGGTTTGGGATATATGTGCCTGGATGGGTGCAGACAGGTACTATCTCATTTTGCGTGTATTAAGCTGATCAGAGATGTGCTGGGTTTGACCCAGGAGCCATACGGCCACAGTGCCATGTCTCAAAGGCACTTCATAAACCTTCCAGACTGTGAGGAGGAACCCGCTTCTGTTTACTTCCCTCTCTGCAGACATATCCTAAATACAGTATGTAGACATATTGTACGCTGTAAAATATGGACAACAAAAGATGGTGGAGTTTTCTTCTCTTTACCTTCTCAGAGCCTAAAAAATATACCTGAAGCAAAGCAGAAGCAAGCCAAGGAAGGACACCTGCAAATTGTCTGCCTATCTGTGTCAGCAGATGCTAACATTGGGTTTGTTTGTTGTGAGTTTCATACATACCTATATAGAACTACTATAGCACGGTAATAACTATTTATTTAGAGGCATAGGGATCCCCCACAGAGAAATCTGTTGAGTGTCACAATCAGACAAACAGCCCCATGCAAGCCACTAGCTATATGCTCATTAGGATGGACTTCTCTCTTCAAGGACATCTACAAATACAGTGCAAAAGGAAAAACTCACTATGCTCTGTGCCACTGAAAGACAATAAATAAATAAGTGCATCAAAGATTTTGTCTGAAAGTCATTTTAGCTTTTCCTACCCTACTGCATAGGAATATGAAACAGAACAAGACGAGGGGAGGGAGGGAGGGAACCACAAGTGACCAAAATTTAAGGATTTGTTGTATTAATCTTCTATTTTCTTTTACATTCAATAATAAAATATTTTTGAAAGATTTCTTTTTCTAAAGTTCCATTAAAAACAATGATTTTCTCTGACAACAATAGCACCTGAAAATCCATAGTACAAAATAATAATAAAAAAGTATCAACCCTTGTCAGCAGAACAAACCCCAAAGGCCAGATGATGAACAGGTTATGAAAACATTTTGCACACACACTCATGCCTTTATATAATATGAGTTACAGAATGGAATCTGAAGTGATTTACTTGGTATCCTTTTCTTATAACTACTGTCTGTCACTGATAAGAGATAGAAATATCAGATGTTTGTGACAGTATAATTTCACCTACAGACATAATATTTTGAATTACTGGGGAAAAAAAAGACTTCTGAAGTGTATTTCTCTTCTATGTTATTGTTGTAATTCACTTGCTATGAAATGAATTGTCTTATTGATAAAGGTACAAATCTAAGTATGAACATAGAGAAGGTTCTCCTTTGGGTGTGACTAGATGCAGTCTGCTGTTATTAAACCTTTTAATAATTAAATACAAGGGGCTATATTAAAATAGTATTTAGATCCCTGAGTTAAACTTAGAAAAAACAAGAAATTCAGCAATAAAGACATCTGCACAGTCCTAATATTATTCCTTATTGACCAAATCTCAGAAGAATGAATGACTGATCAGCCTTATATAGGATTAGCAGGATGGATTCTAGAAGGGAATTCTCCATGGTCATTGAATTTCTTTCTTTTTTCCTGCATATTGTCTTGTTTTGTTCTGTTTTGTTTTCATTTTGATTATCTGACTTGAAGAATCAGATCTGGAAACAGTCATACATCTACTTACACCTGAATGTGCATGGGTGGTATTTATAGACAATCCCACATTAGTACTGAGACTATGCTGGTAGCAGTACCACTTCAAAAAGCGTTCCTGTCTTTTGCATGAAGATTTACCTTCTGATTCCCAAAGTGAGTTCAGAAAACTGCTGCTTGTCCGCTGAGCTCTAATGTGATGTCTGCACATGTCTGTGGGACAATATTGACCCAGGTTTTCAGAAGGGCTCTCAGAGAAAACTTTGAGGATGATGGTGCCCAGTAATCACACAAATGATCTGACTGCACCAGCTCAGAAGAAGACCACTCAGCAGGGATAAACACAGACCTCTGACTCTTACTCATCTCTCTTGGCCAATATCTTCAGGAAGGGGCATCTGCAAAGGGCAGTTCTAGTGATCTCTGAATGGTGTTAATAGTAGAAATAAAATGAGAAACTCTTGCCTGGTAGCTGGAAAAGAGATCTGTCCTTTGGCCTAGAATACAGTAACTTGTTACCAGCTGATATTTCTTCGGATGAAGGAAAAATAAGTTACCGTTTGGACCTTGACACGTTATGAGGACTTCCAGGAGTTACATCTCATCAGGAGAGCTGACATGTTATGACACACTGGTAGAAATGTCCAACAAAACATAGTTTTTGCAGAATTTGGATTCTGAACACATAAGCTGAACTTTTTATTTTTTCCTTATTCTTGAGCTGTCCCTGCAGAGCTGATAAATGTACAAGTCTGTCTGAATACCTCATCTGGAGAGTAATCCAGACACACACAGAGTTATATGGGATGGATGTCTAATCCAAGTTGCTGACTGGAGTTGCAATAAAACGCTCACAACTTTCTGCAGTTGTGTACTGCTTCAAAACAGCTTGGGCTAGCTTTTAGATATTTACTAGGTATTCCTCAGACATGTAAGTCTGCAGACCTCTCCAAATAAAGCTTTTTTAATGTTAACTTATTTTTCAAAGTCAGCATTCCTGTGCTTTGTACGAACAATACTCTTTTCTTCAGTTTTAAGAGTGGTTTGGTTTATTGCAACAACTTTCAGTACTGCCAACAGCATGCTATTTTGCTATCAGTAAGGTGAAGGTTATTCAAAAGAGAAATCAAAATGACACCTCATTAACACCAAATATCAGGATACTGTTTGCTGATCATGATATTTTTTGCTGATAACATTTGAGGTCAGGATTACAGTCATCTCAAAATATTTGAAACCTTAGACGAAGTACAAGCACCTGTTAAAGCACAATGTTCTCACTAATCAGAAATATCATCAATATTTCCCAGATAAATTCATCATAAGATTAGATATTCTTAAGGCTGTTCCATAACTATTCTGTGCAACTCAGCACCATAGAGCACAGCTGGTAAATGAGTTTAAGATAGTTCAGTGCATAATAGAGGAAACCTGAAGTGGTGCCAACAGGAATGAAAGTTTTCAAATCATTATTAAATACATGAAATGTTATCTTAAGTAATAATTATAACCTTGTCAGAACTTTTCAATTGAAATGAGTAGACAAAAAGCTATAAAGGTGGTTTTGATCCTGTTTTCTCAGCTTATTAAAATAACTCTCCAGTAAGACTTGTGGGTGACCCATTCAGCAGATGGGTGAACTACAGAGGTCAGAATTTCAGCTCAGTTTGTATACGCACACAAGACTTGGGATGTAAACACTGAACTTCATCCAAATATTTTTTAAAATTGGTCTGAAAAATAGTTTGGAAAATCTGACAATGCAAGTTTTCTCTTGAGGTTTTAAGGCCTTTCTACTTCTATTAAAATAAAAGCTTCCCCCAAAATATTTTGGCACTTTTAATACTAACAGAAACAGGACTAGGAAGTGTGGGCATATGTGAAGTTGAAAGCAAGTGGGGAACAGAAGTGGGCTAAATACTTTTGAATGGTAATAAGTCTTGGATCCTGTTCAAGTTTGGAGTGAAGTTTTGAATCATTCATCTCTCTAACTGTCTAGTGAGCCCATATCTATATTAATGGGAACTGCATACAGTGTGTTCCTGGTGTGATCTCAGAAGGATCACATAGAAATAGTGTAATTTCCCAGCTGGCTATTGCAATAGCTATGCTTATGCAGCTTGAAATTGATCTTTTTTTCACCACAATGTACTGCCAGGACAGATACAAACTCTTGTTCAACATCAGGTCTTTCAGGGTAGTGCACTTTTCAAAGAACTTTCTTATAATTTAGTAATTCTGATGCACAATATTTTCCCTACAGGAACTAGCTTACACAGTTTTTGAATGAGATTTTACCTTATTTCTAGCCTCTTCACATCCCCATCAAAAGTTTGGAGGGGTTCAGAAAAAAGCTCACAAATACCAAAGCGATAGAGAGGTTAACCTTTTGGGATGGAATTGGAAGAATAATACTTTCCTGCTAATATTGACTCTAACTAGAAGCTACTGTTATTACAGTTGGGCTTTGTAAAGGTGTAGCTATATATATACAGTGTATATCTGTATATGTACAGTCTCCTTATAATGGCATACTTTTGAGAAAGAAGAAAGTTGAGGTGAACATCAGGAAGAAATTCCTGGTCACTGAATTAGAAGTATGGTCTAGTAGAAACTCACCATCTTTACTTCATCTTCTGTACAGTCTATATAATATGTACATCCACGTATACGTCTCCAGAGCATCTCTAAATTACTAATGTTCTTGGGGTATAGATCTGCTGCAGCACATGATTTTAAAACTCTCTTTGATTTTGCCTTCCATTATAGAGGGAAAACTTCTTGTAATTCCAATGACAATCCTGGGATATTGGTGTGATTTTCAGGCTGGTGAAATGTTGGCAAACTGCAGTTGAAGTTAAGTACTGGCAATGTTGCTGTTTAGTGCAAGGGTTGTTTGCCAAGTCAGAGATCTTCCTTATATCTAAGAGAGAAAAATGTTGCTGTGTTTAGAGGGACACGTGGGGAGTGGAGGTGGGGGAAAGGGATAAACAGGGCCAAGTGTGTGTACCTGTCTCCCAGTTCAGGTGCCAATTAGAGCTGCCTAGAGAAGGGAGACCTGCATGGTTCACTTCACTTATTAGGAAGAACAGAGACCAAAGAGGTAGCATCAGGGGATTTCAGCAGAGCACTCTCCTGCCCTTTCTCAGCAGAGCTTTATGGGTTAGCTTAACTCTCCCTTTATCAGTAATTTGTCTCCACATATATTTTGGCAAGGGGCAAAACTATTGTTCTCCGTGAAAAAACTAAGTTATTTTGGGGAAACGGTTGGCTGAAACAACACAGACTGAATAGGATTTAGGAGAAATGAGAAAGGGAGTTAGAAGTCCCCTCAAATCTATGTTGTGGGAAGGACAGAAAAGAAGCCTGAAAATGAGGAAGACTAAACCCAAGCTCACATTTCTCAATATGTAGGACAATTTGACCTCCCCCTGTGCATGGAGAGCATATGAAACTATACACAAGTACTAACAAAACAGCATAGTCAGGTTTACCTTAGTATTTACTATGCATTAAGCAAAAAGCATGGCTTTTAAAATAAGATCATTAAAAACAAAAAATAAAAAAGATATCATGCTTACAGCTTTTTGAAAGAAGATGGACTACTTATTAAATAAATCTGAAAACATACAATGGGTGATATAAAATGCATACAAAATTAAATTAAGCAGGTACATTCATCACTGACAATAGAATAAATGGACCCAAGCACCAAACATTTATTTTAATGACCTAAGGCAGCATAAGGATAATGACATAAGATAAAGAACACTGTGAAAAGTTTTTGTATTTTTTTCTATAGCCTGCAGCACAAGGGCAAACAGGCGCTGGAGTATACTAGCACTTAACTTGACACTTTTTTGACTGTGATGGAGAACTAGTGTAGGAAGGTGGCTATCCTCGTAACAGGTTAATTGCAAATCCATTTATTTTAGGTGGCCAGTCTGGTTTTATTGTGTCAGTATTGGCAGGGCAACATGTTCTTTTGATTTTAACTTTTTAGTGCCCTCCATTATATGACACAGTTAGTATAAAAAAAAAATCCAAGATATTGAATTGAAAAGTCATTCTTAATTGTGAAGTATTTCATAGGAAAGCTGTTAAGACAGGACACTGTGATGTATTTTTTTTAAGTCTTCCTCTAAAACAAAAGTTTAGCAACATCAACATACAGCGTATTTTGGTGCAGCTCTGTTTTCTTATGTGAGGTTTTCTACTGAAAAATTTCCAAGCAGCTCTAAATAAGGATCAGCCTCTCTCATAGGCTGATCCTACAGAACTACATTTTCCTTAACAACACCACCTCTTAAAAGACTATCTTTAAATGCCCCAGGAAGTTTAATATGAGAGACCAGGTCCTAAAAAGGGTATTCTACTCCTTGCATCCTTTCTGCTGCTCTGCTCGCAGTTCTCTCCCTCCCTCTGTTCACAGGGGACTAAAATGCTTATCTGGACTATGGGCAAACTGAAGAAGAAGAAAACAGTAGCAATGCCACCAGAGAAATAGCTGTTCATCAGCTAGAGAGCCTGAAAGCAAGTGTCGTGGTTTGGCCTCAGGCAGCACAAAGAACCAGGCGGCCGCTCACCCAACCCTCGCAGCGGCCAGGGAAAATTGGAATAAAAAGGCAAAAACTTGTGGGTTGAGATAAAGGCAATTTAACACAACAACAAAGAAAAACCGTCAACAACAGCAGCAGCACCGGCAGAGGAACGTACAAACAGGGGTACCGCACCGCACCGCCGCGCACCCACCGCACCCGGACCGCCCCCGCCTGCTCCCAAACTGGGAGCTCCTCCCCGGCCAGCTCCCCCTAAATACTGGGCATGGGTCACGTGGTGTGGGATACCTGTGCTGCGCCACGTATTAACCCTGTCCCTGCCGGAACCAGGACAGCAAGTATTAACATCATGAAAGACTGAACTATGAAAATGTAATGCATAATAAGGCGTTTTTTAAGAATTGAACAGGCAAACTAAAGTCATCCTAGCATCTTTTGTCCCAATAAAACAGATGTTAGCACTCATGTATAGTAAATAAATCTGAATCACATAGTGTTATTTACATTCTGAAAAGTCGTAAGAAATATAAGACCCTAAATGTTAATCTCATGGACTGCTTTTCAGATAACTGGTATTATTTCTAGTGTTCAATTTCCTTGTAAAATGTCCATTTCTTTATTTTTGCCTCATTGATTATTGCATTGTTTCAGAACTTAATGGAATTTCCTAAATCCTATAAAGCAGGCGTAAGCAATTAAGGGTGATCTTTAAAAGAATCCTGGAGTTTAAAAAATGTTTTCCTCAGTACATCTGTAGTGGACTAGCATTCAAGAATAAAAATGCTTACTAACTTGCTGACTTTAGTTACTACCTAAGTCAGAATTCCCTCTAATTTCATCGAATCATAGAATCATAGAAGGGTTTGGGTTGGAAGGGACCTTTAAAGATCATCTAGTTCACCCTTCTTGCCATGAGCAAGGACATCTTTAACTAGGTCAGGTTGCTCAAAACCCCATCCAACTTGCAGTATCCCCAAGTCATTCTCTGTTCTCAATCAGTCCATCCCCCAATCTATATTGATATTGGGGATTGCCCCAATCCAGGTGCTGGACTTTGCACTTGGCCTTGTTGAAATTCATGAGGTTTGCGGAGGCCTGCTCCTCAAGCCTCAATTTTATACTATTGATGCAAGTTCTGAAATTGGGAGTTTAATTATGTTTCTGAATATTAGTTTAGGAGGGGAGAGCATTAATCATGGGTTGTGGTTCTGAGCTACTCTGGTGATAGTTCACCTGCCTATGATAGCTACTTAGCTGCTTAAGTCATAAGTTTAGATGGGCTCACCCTGCAGGCCTTCTCTGGGAAGAAAACTGGTGCAAGGTTTACAGAAATAGACTCAAACTCAAATAATAGCACAAATAATAGAGCACGAGCTCTACATTGTCTTGCTTCAGCTCTTCATCTTCACAGAATGTTGTCTTTCCAGACATAAAATGTCTGGACTGGGACAACAGCAAAAGTGTGAGGAGTATTATTAAATATATACCACTTATACTAGTTATTAGATCTAGTCAGACATTATCTTAAGAAGTTAATCTCATATTCTGTCATCACTGAAATTCGGTGTCTTTCCATTAATTACAACAATGCCTGAAAGCAGAGTCGCTGATTTGACTGCTTCCTTTTCCCCAGAGAAATTGCTCACAGCTTCCTGTTGTTCTTCCTCTGTTATCTCCAGAAATGCTCATGAGCTCATAGGTTCATGAGTTAGGTATGCTGCTCCCATGTGGGGATGAAGAAATGTACATTCTTCTACCAGAGGCAGTATCCTTGGTGCCTTCTCCCCCAGCTGATCATGCACCCTTCCACCTGTGGCTATTCTCATTGCCCTTGTGAATGGCAAGCAGATGGGATGCCCAGAGGACCTGGTTTGCTGCAGCATAAGTGTGGTGACTCCTGGTAGAAGGGTAAATGGGCTCTGTGGACAACTGAGCTCAGCCTGCTTGTAAAAGCTGTACAGATAGCTCAGATACCTTGGTGGAGACCTCAGGGATTCACATCTCCTTTGGAAGTCGTTTGGCTTGCTTTTTTTTTAAGCTAAAATCTAGGAGCAGTGTTTCTGCTTCATAGCCTCACCTGTAAAAAAAAGGGATACTTACTCCACCTTGGAAAGACTGCATATAAAGGCACTGCAAATTGAGACAGGGTACCTCTACTGTAAGTTAGACGTTTAAATGGTCAGATCAGTCATTCCCTGGCAGAGCCCATTTCTCTCCACTGAGTATAAAGGGATTCTAGCATGACTAGCTCAGGCTTAGGCATCTATCTTTCTGACGTTTAACTTAGGCAAGTGACTGCTGAGCCAAGGATGCTAAAAAATCATGGTAATGAGTCACAGCAAATAACTGAGGAAGAGAAATTTCATCTGAGTTCCACCAAAGGGCACATTTTGACCCAAATAATTTCTTTTGGATTTCAGCTGCAACTTCTGTTCTGTTTGGTTAGAATACAGCATCATCAGAGTACAGAAGTGTGCACTGAACAAATGGAGGGAATTAAGAACAAATTCAATGCCAAGTTCATTACATTCTCTGAATTGTGGAAAGAAATGTTTATTGCTACTTGCTTTCCATTTTTTTCTCTCATTCCTATTTCTTCTTCATGCATTTTTTCTTATATTATAATAAATAAATGTTTTTACTTAGATACATAACATTCTATATTGTTCTTTGAAAAGTAAAACTGAAGAGCTAATAATAAATGCATTAGTTAGAGCAAGACATTGGTTTGAAAAGTCTGCTATAAAATACACAATTAAAGGTTGTTTGTAGACATGGTATAGATCATTGAAGAACCTGCATGCTTTTCTACATATTATATATCCCAGTACAACAAACTTTGAAAAAAATTTACTTACTGTGTAAGTCATAAGTTATTTCTTCAGGTGAAATATTGCCAATTGTGAAGTATTAGATCAGCTGAGGTGAAAACTGCAGCCTGATTGAGATCAACATGTTGCTTATCAGACTGTTCTTATTCTTTAATGCTTATTGCTCTGTATTATGAGAATGAGGAAGCAGCTGTGGAAACAAAATGGGTCACAGAAGTATTTCAGCCAGGGACAAGGGAACCTACTGTCTCACATGCAGTGAGAACCACCAGGCTGTAGGTGGAGAGGAAGCAACATTTTACTGGATTTTTTTTCTTGTGTAGACGGGGGAGGCACACTAAACTTGTGCAAAGATTAAAGGAGTGGGGTATTCAATGCCCTAAGAACCTCGGGGGCAAAGACAGAATCCAACAGAAATTTCGTATAACGCTCAAGTACTACAAGGCTTAATTGAAAGGAATGTCCTGTCAAATCCAAACTCTTGATAGGCTTCAATTTAAGGATCACATCCATGATTTAATATAAGAATGATTTTTAAGTAAAGCACTCCCTATTTTTATCATATATATAAAATGGTCTGAAAGGCTTAGAGAGGTTGGCGTAAAAAAGCTATTTAAGCTAGATGACAATGTTGTCACAAGGAGAAATTGATGTAAACTAGATAGAAATTAATTTAAGCTAAAAATGAGATGGCTTCTATCCATCAAAGTAGTTACATTCTAAGCTAGCCTTCTGGGAGAACAGAGGCAAAAATCCCAGCCAGTTTAAAGTTAATGTTTTTTTAAAAGGATTATATGATGCCATTGTCTACAGTGGAAATTAGACTAAATGACCCAAGAGGCCCTATACCTGTCCTCTTGTCTGATGTTCTTAAATGCAATAGTGCATGCATGTTAGATTCCAAGTGGAGTGGCTCTTTTTCAACTAGAGTACAATGAAATGTCTATATTTTTCATTTTTTTCTTTTTCCGAGAAAAAGTTAAAGGACTTACTTTGGGGAGCCAAGTGAAACAACAACAAGGAAAAAGTCTGGTGTGCTGATATGATGACATATGCGTGTGGTTTCACACAGCAATGTGTAGTTCTAGGTGGTGGAAGGCTGTAGGTTGTCATGTTAAGTGTGATGGTATTGATTAAAGATAACAAGTGGAAAAATGTACTTCAGTCTTCATAGGTTCAGGATGCTGGTTTCCTGCTGCTGTAAAACAAATGAAAGATTTGGCTAGTTCTTATAGACCTGAAATATTAGAGAGGAGAGAAGTTTTCCAGTGCTAACTGATGGATTCTACCTCTGGACGCCAGTCCCACTCATTAAGTCATCTATCACTATATGTCATGGACATGACTTCCTACAGCACTTTAAATGCCAGCCTTGTAATCATTTCCCTTATTCCCCTGACATACCTGATCTGCCAGCTGTAGCTTTCCTTTTACTCTCCGCTAAGGTTGTGAACAGTGTTGAGGGGAACATGGCTGGGTGCTGTGAAGCCTTGGCAGGCAAAGGCTCCGACTGGAGCACCTGACAGTTACCCTGGTGCTAAACCCTACCGATGGCATCCCAAGTGGGGTTCGATTCCTGTGCAAAATTCAGCTGGGCTGAGATAGAAAAGCTAATCATAATACTTCAGCTTTGGAAATAATATGCCTCCTCCCATCTTTGACATTCCCTTGATAGAAGACGCAAATGAGCAGTGGCCTCTGAATTGTGAAATAACTCATTAGAAGCCCAGGATGGCATTATTTGTGCGTACAGTGCTACACGTTGCACTGTTACAGCTTGTGGTCTCAGAGTTACATTCTGCACAGAAGGCACATAGTTGTATTGAAGAATACGGAGCGCCCTGACAAAAAGTGTAACAACTTCTCTCTTAACACTGGATAAATTAGTTAATTAATAGAAGTTAAAAGTTAATAAAAATATGTCCCCTAAGCAACAGCATAAGTCCTGGCAGGTGATGTATTTTTTTTGAATGATACTTAATAACAGAATAGTGCATGAACTTCAACCTTTACTTACAGTTAAAACCCACTGACTTGTAGAAGACAAGCTACATCTGAAGCATATTTTTAGTATTACTGCTTATTATTTTTCCTGCTAGTTTTCATAATTGAAATTTCTGAAATTTTGTAACCTTTTCAGCCACTGGGGTAAATATTTGTAATAATACAAATATTAACTTTACAGGCTTTATTTTTTTAAATACTGATCTAGGGACTCTTCTACTTTTGGATTTTGAAAACTTCATGATTCTTTTTCCTCTACAAACATGAGGCATGAGAAATAGTTTTGGGTTTTTTTTAATGAAAGCACAGATTCTCACAAAATTTTAAATACCATTAAATATCAGAAATTAGTCTAACTCTAAAATTACTCAGATACACTTCAACTAGTGTGGGATCAAAATTGCTAACACATCTCAGTCACAAGATTATTGCACATATTTCTTCTGCAAGGTGGCCACTAAAAGACAGTGAAATAACCTTGCATAGGGACTGTATCTGACCTCAACAGAACAATATAAGTTTACTTAGTTGTATGTGTAAAACTGCCTCAGTATTTCAACATAGCTAGCATACAAATCTGTGTGAAACAAATATTCTGAATAAAATTGCAAAACTTTGATATTTTGGTGTTTTGGTATTATTATAAGGCTATCTTGAGAAGATTTTTATTAAGAGAAACATTTGATGCAAAATTTGGTTTCCTTCTACATTTTTTTTTTCAGGTTTCTTCATAAGATACAAGACCTCCCCAGCCTTTTCCCTCTGCTGGTTAGGCATTCACACAGCAGTCCAAGTCCTTCCCGTGTTTAAATTAAAGCATGGCTTTGACTATCGACCTCTCCAATCTTATGGGTGCACAATGTAATCAGGCGAGTATCTGGATTGCGTTCTGATGTTTTTCCTACTCATAAACACCCCTCTGAATTCAAATATTCTTTTCATAAAAGTTTCAGACTCAAAAAATCGACATTTTCCAATTTAAAAAGTGACAAGCCCAATGTGATTATTCCATAGACAGTGCAAATATGTTATATTATGCAGCCGTAGAAAATACAGTATTGGTCATATATTTTAGTCCAGGGTTTGTAGGCTGTTAAAAAGTATAAATAAAAGGATAAAGCTGATCAGAGAATAACTGCTTTAAAAATATAAAAGCCATAAATTCATACAGCCACATTAAATATTATACATTTTATAGACACAAATATTCTACTGTAAGGTAAATTTAGACTTTCTAGAAATCCTACACTGCACATAGTTTCCTCACTGGAAAGATGGTGCTAAAGAACATATGACAAGACAAGTTTTTAGACATTATTGAGTACACATAGCTTTTCATAACATTGAACAACTCAGTCACAGTAAGACTGAAAAGCAATATAGAAGTTGATATAGAACTGATGCATTTTCAAGTAACTGTAATTATAAATTTACTAACTTTAACTGGGAAACTCAGATTAACATCACTTATTTCACTGTAAATCTCAATAAATGCATCAGATTTTATGATATTTTTGAAAAATGTTTTTTACTTGAATGAAAACAGATATAAAACTCATATTTTCTTATGAATCAAGAGACGGAAGAGAAAGCTTTGCCAGGAAAAAAAAAAATCCATGGATAAGAGTTACATTTCATACTAATTTACTGTCAGATTTTTGTAAACCTAAATTTCTTCTAAGCAAAAAGATGCTGCTGTGCTAATTGCAGATCTTGGTGAAAGTCTGTCTTTTGCACACAAACCCCTCTGATTTCATATAAATGGTTTGCCTTAAACTTCTACTGTTCTAAGTTTCCAGTACTCCTTAGCAGGCAAAAATCAATTATTTTAATGTACAGTTATTAGACTTAATAAAAGCATAGTGAGAAAGTACAGGGTGGTAAATATTTTAGCTCGTTGTATTTTATGCAGAATATTAAATGTTACATTATTTATTGGGGAAAAATACAGAAGCAACAATTGTTTAAATGAAGCCTGAGAAAATCCCAAAGACATTTGGTGTGCTTGCTTTAGTTTTGCATTATTGCTTGAAAATGTTCTTGAGTTTCCTTCTGTAAATGCTTATTGTGAACATCTGCTTCTATGAAGTTACAAGCTCTACTTTAACTTGCAAATGCCTGGCAGTGTGACATTTAATATTTGGTGGGTAGGAAGGCGGAGGTTAAATGCTCTTGAGTACACTGGAAATATCAACATAACTCTTGTGACTTAGCTACTAAGAGTATCAATAGCAGACACTGTTTTTTTAAATTAAACATTAAAAAAATGGTTCCATCTAAAGCACTCTTACAGCATCTTGGATCCAACGTACCCATCAGGATTAAACATTCTGAAGGTGAAGCTACACGAGACAGCTGACCCCATCTGAAAGTTTGTCCAACCAAACTTTGTTCATCCTCCCTTCGCCTGTGCTCACTACCCTCCCTCACCAACCTGTTTCCTCTGTTGCCATGGCTCTAGTAATTCACTGGTCCTTCCTCCACTGAACAAATTCACTTAATCCCGAGGAAAACTGATCTTTTTTATTTATTTATGTATTGCTGGGGTAGTTTTCTTCTTTGTTAGTGAGTTGAATCCTATGATCGAGAGCTAACTGACCACTTAACAGTTGATTTTAACTCGCAAGGCTCCAGGCTAGACTCCAGGCAATAGGAATGCCACAACAGTGACATCCTAAATTAAAGCTAACTTCCATTAGCATATCTTCAGGGATCTGACCTAACTGAACCTTTCCATAAGCGTTAGGATGCTGGGTGAAAGGATAAACCAGAATGACACAAACGTCTATCCTCCCCCTCCTCTTCAGCTTGCTTTTCTCATGCCAAGTAAGTCTGAACCTGTTTAGGTACCAAGGACCTAAGTACGAAGGTACCAAGGTACCTGCCACAGTTCACAGGCAAGCAGGTAAGCTTTTAATTAAATGTGTAAGGCTGCAAGCTGCAGTGGCTCTGGGGCAGCTCCTTTTTCTGTACAGTGCTGTTCTTCCAGAGCAGCAGTGAGGAAGATGTCTGGGAAATACCCACTTCAGCCAATCCAGGTTAGTTCACATCAGCTGACATTTTTTGCTCTAAACGTGGTCTAAGATTCCTTTTTAACTAATAACAGTACCCTCTTCTGGTCATTAATATAGTGATGAAAAGTGGAAAACAATTCATTGGGAAAACAATAGCTAATTTGTGACAAATAGCAGACTTTTCTTAAAAGAGACTTTGGAAATAAAATATCAAAAGCTCTTCAGTAAGAACTGCTAGCAGCTTGCATTTCATTATTATTTTCATTTTACAGCACTAGAAGTTCTGTAGCTACGTATAGTACAAAGGGAACACACTCGTTGTCTAAAGGTGCCCTGCAGTCTCAAGATAGCAATAAAACCATTAAGCAAAATGTAATTAGATTTTACTCTAGTCCTGTATGTTGAATTGTGTAGGATGGGTTTTTGGGAAGTAGGTATGGTTGCAAGTTCTCTCTAATTACTACTGCCTGGTATATAATGCATATTTTGGAGGGTTGTATGACGAGGGAATTGCCTTTGCCTTGAGCTACTCCTTCCCTATCCATATCATGCCTGCCACAAGTGATGTTATTGGAATCATGGCCACTTCCTGACTGTGCCTGGCAAACATCATTTAATGCTAAAGAAATAAACACTGTGACGAGTAGCTCCTTTCAGGAGCAAGAAGCACGTTTCAAATTGTAAAAGATGAGATGTTATTTTGTTCAGGATATAAAAATCAATATCAGTATTGTTTGTATCACAATGACCATACTGAGACTCCTGCAGAGCTCACAACTGCAGCGTGTCTGGAGGACTGCGCGTACAAAGGAAAAACTTCTTTACTTTGAGGGTGGCAGAGCACTGGAACAGGTTGCCCAGCGAGGTGGTGGAGTCTCCTTCTCTGGAGATATTCAAAACCCACCTGGATGTGTTCTTGTCCAACCTGCTCCAGGTGAACCTGCTTTGGCAGGGGGTTGGACTAGAAAATCTCCGAAGGTCACTTTCAACCCCTTTCACTCTGTCATGTGAAAAGCAAGACCAAGCCTAACAAACACATAAAAACATTGGGGTAGGTAAAATCCACATTCTCATGAAGCACAGAGCAGCAAAGGTGGGATTCATGTCCTTTAATTTCAGCTGTGCAAGAATTGGGTGTCTTCTCTGAGGCAGTCGCTTGAATTCTCTTTATGGTCAGGAGGGATGGGTGGAATCCCCTTAAGGGCAAATTAGTCCATTGTAGAATGGATCTCTAATACAGGTGGAATATTTTGGCCTGTGGAGGTACCTGGTTTCTTCATTGCTTGTAATGAAAGTCTAGTTTTCTAGCTTAGACTAGACAATTTCTGGACAGCTAAGAGAAATGAGCTACACACAAACCAAAATATAAGGCCACAGAGCAATTGTCTGCAGGAGCAGAACCACATGCTGTGCCACGCCCAAGATGTCAGACTTATACACAGGAGAGTTCTTCAAAGTAAAAAAAAAAAAAAAAAANAAAAAAAAAAAAAAAAAAAAAAAAAAGAAAATAAAGCATTGCCAAGTACTCTTTCAGTTAACATGGTGTGATAAATGACAAAGATAGGGTTTGCAATGCAAAGGTCTTAAATTTGTAAGCCCTAGTACTTCTGTAGCTGTCTTCATTGAGCTGCTCATGTTCACTGTTATTACATGCATGAGGAATCTCACCTGGAAATTAAGTCAATCTCCTCAATTGCAAACTATTGATCAGAGTCACAGAAGAGTAAATGGCCAAGAGAGAATTTCTTTAACATCAGCAAATGCCTTAGGGGTATTTTTGATTTGTCTTTCTTTCTCAAGACATCATGCCTGTGGAAAAGGGTGATGCTGCAGTGCTAATTCTCAGCGTGGATGCTGGACAAAGAACCAAGTAGGTTTGTCCCAAGACTGCCTACAATCAGACAGAACACGGACCTGTTCCTGAGAATCAGGCAATAAATTGTTGTAGATGGAACCTTCTGATTGTTATTTCCTCAGCTAACGCTATGTGATTGGCCAGCTTTTGATACCCCAACTTCTTGGAAAATCTACAAACCCTGCTATGTTTGGTCAAGCTGTTAAAATCCATAGCAACAGCTCAGTGAACTGAAAACTAAAGGGGGAAAAAAGAATCCCACATTTCCAGAGTGGATCAAGTATTTTAATGGTCTCAAGATTCCAACCTTTTTTTACACAAGATGGCAGGAGAAAGGGAAGGCCACAGGAAAATGCTGAATCTGCACTTTTAATCAGTGAAAATGCTCCCAGGGAGAAAGCTGTGTTCACATCTCCCTGCAAGCTCCCCTGAGCCATGGAGCGCAGCTTTGGAGACTGTGCAGCCTTTGTCTTAACAATGTGTGCTATGCAGTTGGTAACAGAATGCATTACTGATACCCAGCAAATGTACTGCACAGAGTTAACCCTTACCAGACAAAAGAATATAAAGCCTATATCCTTCCTTGCAAGAATCATTACATTTCTTTATGGAACCAGGTGAAAGAAATACTGTAGGTCTCCAGTCAAAACTCAGCCTAAAGCCAGCTATAAAAAAGGCATCTATGAAGGTGTTCAAGGTTTGCAGAAGACTGTCTGAGGAAAGGAATGAAAAAGTACCATCTCTCTTACACAATGAAGCCCCAAAATCCCAGCAGTGAAAAAGAGACATAAGCAGCTGCAAAAAGCACAAGACTGTGTTTGCGAGGAGACAAGACAAAAACCTTAGAGTATAAGTGCCAGCACAAAGAGGGTAGGAACTGTGAAGAAATATGTTATCCTCTGTCGTAATTTCCTCTTGGGTTCTAGGGAACGTAATTTGTGTGTTCTTAGTAAATAAAGAAAGATTATGCCCCAAAGAAATAACTATCAATTTTTCCTCCTAGAGGAAATAGCCCATAGAACCCTAAATTCTGGCTAACCACATGGGTTAGACAAAACAAACAGAAAAACCTCTGAAGAACTCAAATAAAAATGAATGAGTTATTACAGTTCTTATGTACATATAACATGGTAATAATATAGATCTGTACATGTGGCTGCCTTTGCTAAAAGACAAGCTGTCAATGAATTGAAGTGTAAGACATAGAGTGAACAAGATTTAGAAAACTGCCGGCTTTATGCATCCCCTGTACCAAAAAGTAGGTAACCGGAGTACTACAGAACAAAATCCACTTGCTAAGGAAGATAATGTTTTAAGCAGGAATGCTGTGTGGTCCTAAAGACATTGACAGACAAATCACTGGAAAACACATTTGAAAAACCACCAAAAACTGAAAGAGCAAACCCGCTATCCTACCAGAAAGCTAAATAGCAATATTTAGTCAGGCAAAATGTGGCACACTGTTTGAAAACAGGCCATTTTCATTATCATAAGACAAAAAGAAATTGAAACCATGACTATATTATTTCTGATAGCCCTAAAATAAAAGAAGCATAACCAATTGAATCTTTGTTATCTAGGGAAAATGCGCATCTGGGCTATCAAACTGTAGAACGTGTTTCAGTGACATTATCATCAAAATTAATCTCTGTATGATCAGCTGAGTCTGAGTAATTTTTCCCCTTATGTCTATATTTTAACTCCTTGCAGTATGGGCATGAAATGAGATAATGCACAATAATTAACCACTGTAATTTTTGTGCCTCTCTCTAATAAGACAGGAAAGTAGCTCGCTTTATTACAGCAGCTTTGAATACCAATCCAGCATTTCTGTGAAAAGTTTTCCAGAACATAGGTATCATTTAACAATGTTTCAGTCCAGAGTTGGTTGCGAAAGTATGTGCCACCGGTCTTCTCCAGCACATACTGCTTCCAAACTTATTTGCAGGAAGGCTTTATAGTCAATAAAGCAATGTTCTTCTCATTACTGTGAGGTTTGTAGGGCGTCTGTCCTTGGTAAGATCTGTAACAGGATAAAGCTGCAAAAAAAGACCATCTGCCTTCAACAGTCCTTCTGATGATAGCGCTGGTAAAGTATGCTGTTACCATTAGCGGCCAGCTGGCCTCTTACATCATTATACGTTACAAATGTTTTACAGCAAGACAATATAACATCAAACGACATTTTTTAAAAAGCATAGCATGCTTTGAATTGTAAAAGCATCCTTACAGAGCGCGATGGGCTGTGATCCTCAAGGCAGCCTATCCAGGTTCATATTTGTTTATGCAAGCCTTTTAATTCTTAGTTTGGATATATTTCCTCATTACAAAAATATGATGGTTCCTTCAATGCATGGAAGAAAATGCTGATGGAAGAAAAATATATAACAGAAGTTGTATTTTGGATTAGAATATAAGAATTACCGCTCACAGAATTTGGCTCTTTGGGTCTAAATTTTACTTAATGAAATGTGACTTTTTGCTTATGTGTCCTGATATGATAAAGCTGTATACAGCAAAGGAGAATTAATCCTTGCAAATTAGATGCCGGCAGACACTGTCTTACACTGTGTACTAAAAAAATCACATCTATCTCAAATGAAAAGGAAATATAATTTTCAGCTTTCACTTTGCAACACTAGACAGTTAAATTGTAATCACCGCAAAGAAAGACCTGTCACATAAGCAGTGGAAAACTGGCCTTTCAGAAATTTCACATAAAAGTTTTAAGTTATAGAAGCAATATAAGGAATATGAAAATTTCTCCCCTCCCACCCCCCTAAAAAAAAACCCTTTTTTGCTTTTACTGCTGAAATTTTCAAAAAAACCCCCAACCCACCTTTGAAATGCAGCTGATCTGCAACCATACCAATAAAATCTGACAAAAAGAAAACTCCATAGAATGAGAGAGATAATTCCCCTCAAAAGATGTAAGCAAAAAGTGATTTTACATTGGTTTGGAAGAAATTAAAAATTAATCTTGAGATACCATAATTTCTTTCAAATTATAGTATTGTTGTCCCAAGGAGAAAAGATGATGGTTAAGGAGCCAACAAATAGATTTGAATTTATTTAATTTACTTTGTAACTTATTGAACTTATTTTGTAATTGTTGACAGAACAGAAGAAATTTGGTGATTCCAGAAAAAAATCACAACTGGGAAACAAACTTAGATTTTCTTAATATTCAGGAAAACAAATCTTACTTTGCACTAAAGAAATGTTAGCATTCTTCTGAGATAAGAAATGGACACACCATTTTAGAAAAGCTCTGTTTATGTTCTGAATAGGTAACTCATCACAATTTTGTGATGGATTTTATTTTTAATAGAAGACATTTATTGGTGGCTACACAAACATTCCAACTGTCCTTGAGTACCCCATAAATACATGAGTCATTATGCTGCCGATTACTTTGAATATCAGAGGCAGCTCTCCCTTTTTAAATGACACTGAAGTGCCTTGACAAACAGTGTCCCTATGTAAGACATTCCTGAGCAAACATATGCAGCCACTTTACTCCATTATGACAAATTTTAGAGGTCATTGTTATTTATTTCTTTTCAGAAGAACCTATAATGCAGTGGGTAACAGTCAAATATTTTAAAAGGCATATTCACAGCTTATTTGTTTTTTCCATTCTAAAAATCTCTACAGTTCTGTGTCTATGGAAATAATGGCAGATGTAATGAAGTCAGCTTTTCTTTGAAAAATAGCCTGGCCAGGCATAGATTTCATTTTTTTGCTTTGTTTAAATAGTGCTCTCACTGCTAAATAGAAAATTAAAGGTTGAAATGGAAGGAGAGATACCTCTGACAAGGATAAAATTACCAAGAAATACTAATATCCCCGATTTTCCTTGAAAAGTCTACAAAACCCTTGTTTACAGGGGCACAGAAAAATACAGTCCGTTAAGGGTTAAACAACCAGTTAGTACAAAACGTTTCTGGAAATGCTGTGAAATGACGGTGAGGAGTTTTACATTTTTTTTGAAACAGTATAGCTAATGGGAAATTCAGGACTTTCACTATGCTTGCAGGAGGCAAAACCAACCCTGGAGTCTTACTCAGTATGGCATGCTGGACAAAAGCAGACTCCAAGCCTGGGCTTTGCCGCACACCTGTTGAAACACCTGTGTAACTTTCTTTTTTAAGTGTAAATTTTTGAGTCCTCCAGGCATGCATTCAACCTTACATTCAAAGCAAATGCACTTTTGTTTTGTGGTGAACATGGTAGGTTAAAAGCCATGGAACTGTGGCAGTCCTGAGGAAGTGTCCCAGTTTTGCTTGTTTGTGGTCCTGGTCAATGGTGATATGAGCGCAAACTGCTCCCTGTGCTCCCATTGCGCTGTAATAGGAGGAGGTTTGAGCAATAATAGTCCCTTGTATGCCTTTCTCCTCAAAAAACCAGTTTATTTTCATTGGAGTACACGTGACTAGTGATTCAATTTCATAATACATACACCACGAGAAACTGTCCTCCTCCAGTATATTTTACTCCTTCTCCTCATAATTTGATTTTTTTTTTCTAGTTTATTTGTTATTACTGAACTGAATCAGCTCACATATGGGATCACACAAGGTCCAGTGCTGTATGTGAGGCAGCAGGGGCAATGAATTGGGAGGAGGATCATGTATTTCTCCTATTCATACCCATAATTCTATTTATTCTGTAGGTTTCTAGACTTTTAGTCAAAGAGGGGCTTGGTCACACTTTTGTGTGATACAAACCACAGATTACAGAAGTTGACCTAGAAATTTCTGAGTTTATTATTGATTCAGTGCATATGTAACTGAAAGATATGCTAAAGGTATCTAGTATTGATTAAAATACGTCAAGTATTAAAATTAAATTATTCTGGCATGAAGTGTATGTTCCCTGCTCCTGGTGTGAACTCACCATCAGCTTTTAGCATTAGACTTTAGGTTTTTTACTTTGTTAGATTGTAGTACTCTATGCTTTTCGCATAACTGCACATCACCCAGTAATGCAGACTTCTCTATGAAATGGACCTGCTAATGCAAGTATCCAACTGTCTGTGGAAATAAAGCTGTTTTCGCATATTTTACAGGGGACATTTTGATACTTTCTGCAGACCTTTAACAAAGATATTCATTACATTCAAACCAGTTACAAACCCAAACACAACCCATTAGAAAGCTCCCTTATTGGTGATTACTTTTTGTGAGATCTCCAGTCAGTATAATTTGTCTAAATATGATATTTTCATGTTAGTACTCAATGGAAGTCTCTCTTGTACTAATGAAAATTTCTTACTGAAGTCTGTTGTTTCAAAGCAGTTGCCTAGTAACCAAACTCATAATCTCATAAACATATATTTAAAAGCTAATTATAATAGAAACAAAGAATCCTAATATTTGTCCAACTTGATTCTGTAAGGTATTCATCAAGTTTATGAGCATGCTCATGAAAAACACTGAATGCTTTTGATTTCTGGGGATACACATGTCCATCTCAGACCAGAAGCATTTGGAAAGGTTGTTTGCTTATGCTAGCATAAAAGTTTGCTTGCAAACTTTTGTGCTGAAAACCAACTGTAAGCCTAAATCGCTCACGTGCTTGTCATGCCAAATGGCAAAGGCTTGCAGGTTTTTGAATGATAATGAAAATCTTGCAAATAAACCAGCAACTCCTAAATGGATCAGAATACGTTTCTGCAGTGTGCAATGTCTCTGCAATATACGCTACTGAAGAAATGGAAGACAAAATGTTTGGAAAACTGACTTCAGCACTGCTTTTTGTTGAATGTTGGTTATAGTTACATTTTAAATGACAATGTTGCACTTCAAAATGTGTGTGTTCCCTTTGTACCTGTACCCCTTTATGGCATCTAAGAGAAGGGACTGACAAAAGTTGACACAATGACTTTCAGCCACTGACATCTTTTAATTCAGAAAAACAAAAACATTGTAGGGTGCTGACAAAAGATGAAATAAAAAAGGAAAGAAACAGATTCACATCACTACCCACTCCAAATAATCTATGTTCACCAGATGAAACTTTTTAGATTTGAGTTTGCAACAAGTCACATACCCATCAAAATCCTGTCTTGAAACATTTATACTTAATAAGAACATATTGATACAATATTAAATGTAACTAGACGGATAAGTAGAATATGAAAAGCTACACGCTCCAGATTCAGGAAGTTGTTCTTTCCAGGGGACATGGGTCATCCGTTGAAAGTACAGAACAGAAACCCTGAGAAAGTCTCTAAGAAGCGGGTGATCTGCCACTAGGAGACAGCAGTACTTGCAAATCCCCCAATTTTTCAGAACGTTGAAATTAGCTGATTTAGTTGAGAGTAGAAAACAGTCAAAAGCAAAAGAACAAGAGGTACAAGACAGAAGACATAGAGAAGTATCTATGGAGGAAAGTGAGGAGAAAGAATATTCCATGAAGAGCAATGCCAAATATAGCTAGAGCCTTAAGGCCTAAGGAAAGGATAAAAGTGAAAAGAACCTTTCATTTTTGCAGGACATGCTTTTCCAAAGATAGAAAAGCATCTAGAACATGCTGGATGATTTCATGTGTGGTCTGCAAAGCTCTGGGTTATAATCCTCTGCTTTTTCCTCTTACTTTTCACCATAAATAAGTACATAAGTAAATAAATAAATCCATCTTTGCAGGATGCTAAAGAGGGTAATCCCTCAGACACCTTCCAGACATCTTGCATCTCAAAGCCATTACAAGTTATCAACCACATACATCACTACCCCAGGTTTCTTGTTCCACACAGGTAGGGTAACTTTGCAATGATATTCATGCACCACCCTTTTCTACAAGTTGTAATGGTGCTATTAAAGGCAGATAACTCCTTTATGTGACATTTTCAGACTCTGAGCAGTGCATGGGGAAATTATGGCTGATATCTATGCCAGTAAATCAAACAAGCTGAGGCAAATTATCCTGCGCTAACGAAAATGGCCTCAGCAGGGCTGTAGTCATACAGCCACAATCTCTTACCTTTCCCCTGAAAAACTGTATACATCCAAATGTCCACCACTGTTCTTAAACACTAAATTGTGCTCAAAAATTGCTCGCTCCAAAATTGTGCCAACATTTATGCTAAATGTTTCACTGTAACGATGGTTTGGGGCCATTGCTCAGCCCTAACCCTCGTCCTGTTTAGACTACTGGAGCAGATAGGACTGTAGGACACTTTGAGGCCATTTAGGAAAACCCTGAGCCAAATTTTAAAACCAGGATGTCACAGTTTTTAAGTGAAAATAAACAGATAAAAGATGAGACTACTTGTAAGGGAAGAAGAGAGATTTGTACACATCACTTAGTCTGGCTGTTAGCACCACTAGTTTAGATCAATAAAATCTATTCTCTTATTACATTTGTGGCTAGCCTTACATCTTCCCTTTCCAGAGGGAGAACAATACACCATCTGTTATACTGCATCTCAGCTCTCTATCAGTCCCTAGGCTGCTTTCCTTGCTTTGTAGATCTCTGAAGAGAGACGGTTGCAGACTTTGGTTATTTTAGTAATTCAGTCAGTGCTTTCCCATGACATAGTTTGGGTCTGTGGCTCCTCCGCAGCCATCCCTTCCTGTCTGCCTGTGGAGGAAGCTCAGGATGTCTATCATTTTTTCTACAGGCTGTCCCTCGCCAAGCTACAAGCTTCCAGAAAATATGCATATCTTCACTAGAGATGACAATATTGGTGCCTGTGGTCTGTCATTATGCTTACAGACATTACCTTGTGGCTAGAAAGGCATTGAAGTCATGTCAGCTTTTATCAGAACATGCATTTTGCATTTGCTGTGTCAATTTGTTTACACCAATTCATACTTGCCCTGCTTTCAGCATGGTGTGCTAGGTCCAGAGGCAGTCCAACTTTCAGTCTCCACTACTAGGTCCTTCCTTTATCTAATACTGCTTTTGGCACTTGCCTGATCATGATATCTAAGTCAACTTATTAAACTGGCAAGGTATTATCTCTTTTTCTTCGTTAGATTAGTTTTTCAATTAGATGAATACCAGGCCAGGCACCATAGCAGTGGTAGGAGTACAGGTCAGTGAAGTGCAGGGAAGGGACAGAGGATTAGGAAGAATAGAAGGGGAGAAATAGGAACAGGATCTCCCCCTTTTGGTTGTAGGGAATTGCTAGTTCAGTATTATGTATTATGCTGTGTTATGAAATTGCATTTCTAGGTTCAAAGGAAGATTGCTACTCCTTGCCTTTTAGGTTATTCTGCATTTCTAAGGATCCTTTTGAAAATTTCAGCACCTTTTTTTCATAATAACAGAAGACTTGAAGCACCTCAGATTCTATATAATATGCCCTAATCCCACATTTTTTAAGAACGTTTGATCTAGTGGAAATCTAATTGCAACCCTTTATCCGTCATTATCATAGCAGGGATGTCATGTCTAACAAATACAGATCTTATGAGATTTTATGTCTAATAACCATTTTCTGTGATAATGTTATTTTTTGATGGTGAGAATAAGAAGCTAAAAACAGTATGCAATTTTTTCTCCAGTGTATAAAAACAAACGTGTGCCAGTCTTAGACAGGAGAACCACAGTTTAATTAAACTTACCTACCTGCTTAATACTGAACTAGTAATTTTTTGCTATTTCATTCACATTCACAACATCACAAAATTCACCTCATCAATGTTTTTAGCTCATAATTTTCTGTATGCCACTTTTCTTCTTTGGGAAACTTTTCTTTTCCTTGCTATGTCTTCATTTCTTTTGCTTTCCTTGCTATGTCTTCATTTCTTTTGCTTTAATTTCTTTTTTTTAAATTTTTTTTTCTTTTTTTCTTCATGGTCTCCTCACATCTTGTACACAGCATCTCTTTCCGGGGCTTCTGGGAAGTAAACACACCTTACCTCACTCTATCTCCAATACAGACATTTTCATCTGAACTGGTCCTCTAGAATCCGTTTATAGTTAATGAAGAGAAATAGGCATATGCTTTAGATAACCCCAGCCATTGTTGTAACTAAAGTGTCAATACCCATCTCACAAATAATCAAGATTTCAGTTGTGTTCCAGTTTGCACCTCAACTAGTGACATATCCATCAGGTATTCATGCAAATAGTTTCTCTGCTTTTGCAAATTTCTTTGTGTGTTTCTTCAGCTCTGTCTAAAGTCTGAACAATGCTTAGTATGTGTTTTCTTCCATATCTTTACAGCATTCCATGTTACCTTCCTTTGTAGTCCTCTCTTTTGTTTTGTTGACTGTTCCTATGATCTTGCTCTTTGGTAGCACAGCTGTGTCACACAAACTGGTATGCTTCTGCTCTATAGTCTGGCAAACTCTCATGGGGACTTTTAACTAATTATTTAACTAATAAATAATTTTTAACTAATTATTTAGTTAAACTTTTAACTAATTATTTTCTAACAGTATTTTTTCAGTTACTGGTCCTTATTTTACCTGATGCCAGATTTCACAAGACTTTACAGACTGCATATTTAACTTTACAGACTGAAATCTGTTCTAAGTGTCCTCAGAGTTGCTCCAACATTTTATTTTTTCACACAAAGCTAACAACTTGCAAAGTTCATTGCTGTAGGTGTGCAATATGCTTTGGATATTGTGCCTTTTAGTGCCATCTTCACTTACTATTTGTGTGTGCTTTATTATTTAAAAAGTGTAGAATATCTGCATCAACAATATTAAAATAAAAGTTTTCTGGCAGCATTCACTCTCATGAAGAGACAGAACTCTCTTTTGAACCTCTTCCAGTCTCACAGAAAAAAGAGTTTTGTTCTTGATGCCAGGTGTTCTTGTACCTGGCTAAAGAAAGCTCTGGATTGGTATTAAAACTCTGAGGTTATCTTCTTCCCAGTGGAAGATAAAGAAAGCAGCGATGAAGGGGACAGAGACAGGGACAGTAACCACCTCTGTATTCTTTAACACCTACCAGCTCAAATTGCAGGTGCTTCAAACCAATATGTCCCATTTCACTCAGAGAAACTACCCAGCATATATTTACCATAGCAGCTTTCTTTTACACCAGTTTGGCTACTGTTTGAAATGAGAAATAAAAGATACGAGCTCTGTCACATCTCCAGTCTGATGTGATAGAAAAAACACAATAGTGTTGAGATGGTTACCTGAGCCAGAATTCAGCCAGTCAGCTTCCTGGAGATACTGCCTGCTGCCCTGAGCATCATGGCCTCAGCCCTGTCCAAAATCCCTGTGTTGAGAATATGCAGTATGTAAATCACCAAAAGTTCACAGGTTTGGGAGAGAATAAAAATTTTAGAGTCCCATCCAGAATGCCCACCAGGGTGTCACTGCCCCCTTTGCTTTGCAACAAATGACAATATTCTGGTTGACTTAGCTGAAGGTCAGATTTCTGGGGGGAGCTAGGAAGACTAAGGGTCTTGCCACCTCACATCACATGTTAAGCCTCCCCTACCCCCTCCCCACTACTTTTTCATCATTCAGCTCTTTCCAGTTTTGGGATTGCATCAGAGAGATGTGGCCCCTCAGAGAGCCCGATTCCAGACAGTGTATCATAGTGTGCAGTAAATTAAATGTGTTCTCTCAATTTGTGTCCTTTCTGTGCTACTGTGTCCCTGTCTGCTGTGCTGTCCTTGAAATGCAATGTGAAATTAGCTCTTAATAGTGCAGCATGGCAGAAATCAATAACAGAATTATGCCAGTGCGTAGGGCGGGCTGCTAAACCCTGGCAGCTCCGGCAGCATCTCAATGCACGTCATGACCAATGCTGAACTCTGGAAAAGAGAGGTGTCTTTCTTGTTAACTGCTGTGGTTCTGGCTGATGTGTTCCTAGCATGGTTGAGATATTAGAAAATTACTGAAATACATCACCTGGTGATTTCTAGCTTTTATAAGTACATTTCCTGACTATGTAAGCAGACTTTAACTCACTGAGAATACAAGCCTCTGCTTTATTACTACACTGAAAATGATCAGATAAAAGCTTCTAGAGAGAAATATTTTGGAGTATGTTTGTGTGTTCCTTCAAGGCAGCAGAATAATTTGTCACAGTAGATGAAACTTCAATCCAATTTGATGGCTTTTACATCAATTTACTAAGTAATCTGATTAAAGCCTCAAAGTCTTCTCACTATAATACTTAATGACTCGTCCTTGGAAGAAAGCAATACTGTCTAAAAAGATGTGATTAGGACTTGTGGTTCTTTCTGGCTTCAAAATCCTCGAGGTGCATGAATAAAGATTAATTTTAGTTATACAGATAACAGACGATAATAATGAAATTATTTGATACTTCTGTGTTACTGTAGCTACAGAGAGATATAAAAATTAACAGAACAGGTTGTTTTCAGGGGAATGAATAGAAAAAGAAAATAAATGTTTTAATCGTGGGCCAAATTCTGTCCTTGCAAGAATCCCTTGAGCCAGATCCCTGACCCTTCTCCAGTAATTTTGTGCCATAAAAAAATGCACAAATCATTTTAACAGGCCTAGGAGAACTTCAAACTACTGCAGAGTGCAAAATTAGACTGCCATTTTTTTAATCAAATGTTCATTCACTGGAAAACATTAACAAACAGAAGCCTGAACTGTTGGAGAGATGGGCTTGCTTTGGACAAACTCCTTCAGTATACTATATTATCTGAATATAGATGTTGCACAACTTTGATAATGTTTATTTCTTAAGCTAGTCTTGTCTTCAAGGAGATGAAGGCAGGCACTTGCATTTTCTCCGTTTCTGGTTTCATCAAGGATTCTATTTTTGTTTGATACTCAGGGCACTTATTTCCAGGTGATTGGGTATCTGAGGACCACCTTCAGAGTGTAGTAAAAATAAAACCTGAGTGTGCCTGGAGGAGCCCCCTTTGTTAACATGTTAAACAGCAATGGTAGGAAGAGGAAAAGGAGAGGATTTCTTCTCCTGTTGACCTGTCTCTTCCCTACCACCTCTTCCTACACAGTCTCATATCACTCCTTTGGCTGGTTGGGTATAGCCCTACATTGTAGCTAAGCTTCTAAAGGAAAACACAAGAAAGCAAGCAGATGCACCAGCAAATGTCCCCAGGCAGGCAAAAGGCCACCTCATCAGCCTGACTTCTGCTGCTGCCAGGTTTTGAGGACTTTCTTGAGTGACATGTCCTGTAAAGGCAAAAGACATGAGCAACTTTGTTGAGGTCAAGCAACAGTTAGAAATCCTCTTCAGGAAAAGTGTAAGGTTACCCTTACCTCTTATTACAACATCAATTTTTTGTTTGTCTTCTCTGAATCATGTCATGCTGATCTGAGCCCTCCAGTGCTACAGTCTACCTTTCTAATTTCCCCTTCCATTTTCCTTCTTATTCCTGACCTAATTGACATGAAGCACCCTGAAATAGCTCCTGATGAGTCTCTCTTCCCTGCTGATTCTTTCCTGCCAAGTCAGTCAGTGAGGGAGAAGGAGGAGAGGAAAGGAGGCAACGTTCCCGTGCCTGCAGCCCCACAGTGCTGGGGCCAGCCATGGCAAGAGTTCTGCTGGCCCAAGACCTACACTTGCACACACACCTTCCCACAGGGCTGCCAAAATGCTTCAGTGCAGAGCCAACATCCTGGGGAGAAGGCGGGGATGCATCTAAATGATTTCCCTCAGGAAATATCCAAGATGTTTAACTGCAGCAAATCAATTCTGATTACCACCAGGTGGATTTCAGATAGAAATTTCCTCAGCTTTCTACCAGCCTATCCACCTCCTAGATCCCAAGGCAACACTGCCAGGGCAGCCAGAAACTCTCATCTCCTGGGAAGCCGACCAGGATCATAGCCAAAGAAGTCCCTGTGACTCTGGCTTCCAGATTCTCCTGCTCTCCAATTCCCCAGACATTAAGGCTCCTGCGCCACCCACCAAGAAAGCTTTTAGTGGCACAAGGGATTCACAGCCCTGTTGGTGGTCTGCCAGGGCGATGAAATTACTAATACATTGCAATTTACACTTTTCCATTTTTTTTTCTTCTACCCTCAATCTTATTGGTTGAATCTGAAAGAAAATATAGTTGGAAATGCAAATTTCCCACAGGTTGGATATTCCAGGTTTTGTACAGATTAAGTTAAAAGCTTAGATTTGGGATGGCACTTCAAAACACTCATTAGTTCAGTTGCTGATCAGTTTGGCAGATGGAACAGTGCAAAATCCACAACATTGAGATTTTCCAGGGGGAAGGAAATGCTGCAGAAAGACTACAGAGACAGCCAAGAAAAGCAGACAGAATGAAAAAGAGGAAAATGGGGAGTTAGAAGACAGGAAAAATTCAAGATGAGAGGGGGGCATAGTTTTTGAGAACTATTATGAACTACAAATCTCTGGGTTTGTTACTCATTTCTTTTCCTTCCATAAAACTCGGTATTTTTTCAGTTAGAAAAAAAAATTCAAGAACAACCTTAAATATATTTAAGACAGGTTTACAAAAGTTTCACTATATTGAACCAGCTCTAATTAATGTCTCAGGGCGAGTCTGAATGAGCCAATAAAGTCTGAATAATAAAAATAAAAAATCTAGTTCAGCTGCTACTCAAAGACAATGGTCTTAATTGCTGTACAAGCCTACTTTTGCTATCACTGGGAGAAATACAGCAGTGGGCTTACTTTATTGTAGCATGTTGAGTTTATATCCTGCCTCCTGGGTAATAATTGAGGAGAAAATGCTACCTTTTTATAAAATAATTTTGACTTTGTTCACATAAATAAATCAAAGGGAAGAAAAGGCTTTAAACAGAGACTGTATTTGTGCTTAAAAATGAAGGTGTGAAAAATGACGCTGTGCTTTAAAAATCTGTGTTTGTGCAGTCTTGGGGCCAAATTACAAATTGATTTACATTGTCTCTTAACCCCATGTCAGGAAATCACTTATAATTTGTGCGACTCTTTTTTTTTTTTCTCTCTGAACAGTTCCAAGTGCTGTCTCTGATGATGTCACCCTGATCCCAGTTCTCCAGCTGCAGATTTCCAGGCAGAAAGAAGCACATTCAAAATAAATACAGAAAATAAAGCATTTAGGTTTTCTACATTCATCAAAAATCAAGGTAGAGGAGGCTGGAGGGGCCAAGGGATGCAAGCATAGACTATTTTTTTCTCTTTTCTCTTTTCTGTTTTTTCTCCTTGAATATCTTTCAAATGTTTTTATTTTTTTATTTTTCTGGTATATTCTGTCTAAATACTTTCTAAATGTGTAGTTGTCAGTACACAGCTAAGCATTTAATTCCATGTAGTGTTAAATAGGAAATGAATTTAATCAATTCATTTTGAAGTACTCACAACTCTCTGTTATGCATTGGAAATCTAAGAGTTAGCCAGATCTCAACTTTGACTATTTAAAGAAAGTTTCATTGATTTCAGCAGAGCTGCACACATTTACACCAAATGAAGATTTGACCTATACTTCCTAACATGTTTTCTGAAAAGTGTTGCAAAGAAAGGTCTGGATTTCTCTAACTGTTCCTTTTCTTGGCTTAATATTGCACACATGTTTTCTCACTTAAACTTTGCCTCATTTGGCTTTGGTTTTTTATATAGCCTTTGAAACCATTTCTAATGGAAAAATGCAGCTGTTAGCAAGATTTCCTAAAATGTACATGGAACTAATTTTCCAGGCATTTCTCTCAAGGACTCTGATGTATCTATCAAAAACATTCTGCCAAAAGAATTTTTAATGTAACTAAATGGGGGGAGGGAGGGGAAAAAAAGAATAGAGAGAAAACATCCACTTCTAAGGCTACAAGAAGGAAATACTGACTTTTAGGAGTTCACATTTACATACTTGCATTAAAGCAAATCTTGAAAGTCTGTCACCAACAAGGTTGTTTTGCAGAAAATCAGTGAATTTTTAGTGTGAATTAAAACAGCCAGAGATAAAAGGGTGCAGTAATGTGACATGATCTAGAATTGTAGAAATGTCATCACCATGCAATCTGATTTTATGCATTGTCTCTGCATCAGGGCACAAATGACCAAGACTATACAGTCCTCAGCGCATGACTCACTAAGGGTAAGCAAGCACACCATAAAGTGCTACCTTCTCAGCTGTATGCAGCACAAGGCAAGGGCAGTCAAGGAAGTCGGTCCAGGGAGAAACAGGTTCTCAAGATAAGAGGAAGCAAGATTCAGCTCATGTACCCTTCTTGGTACAGTCTCTTCTCTGAGACACCAGTGCTGCAAATTTATCTGTCCACGTCCACACAAATCATAATATGAACCTCGTTATCACAGATGAAGTTAAATAACAAAATTATTAGGGGAAATAGACATATTTTTAAACAATCCCATTGGAAAGAGACAGACACACAATTAAATTTTAAAACATTGGTCTACTCTTGGCTCTGAACTGGCTTACTGCCACTTAGGAATGTGTCTTAAATTCTCTGGGACTGATTCTTTGTTGTCCTTACTCTGCATTTAAATCTACAGCTGTTAAAATTTCAAGCAACTGAACAGGACAGATTAGACTGGAAGGCTCTAGTCTATTCTTTGGATAAGTTAGAAGTTGCACTGTAAAGTACAAAATTGTAGAGAATCATAATTTCATTTCTTTATTAATCCCGGCAGTAAAATATATTTAAGATACTGTCTGGCCCCTGTAACTAATGTACATAAACACATCATGAATTTTAATATGTTTATCCTCATAACAACACAGAAAGGAAAGTGTTATTATTCCCATTTTATCGATGAGTAATTGAGGGCACAGGTTCATATTAATGGAAAATGAATTTGACATTAAGTTGCTGCCAAAAGGCATGGTTCTATTTTACCTTCTGCCCCAGATTGCTGTTTCTGGTTCTTCTCTTATGCACGTCTAAGTGTTTAAGTCCCTTATGCAGCTAAAGCTGCAGGAACCTTACCTAGCAAGTCAGGAAGACTGAAGAAATTCTCCTTTCATCATCATCTACTCAGTAGATCAATTTAGCACCACCCTAAAGGCATCTCACCCAATGGTAAGAAACTATTTCAAAATTAAAGAGCCAACTTCATCTTGCCTCAAAATGAGGGAGACATTTGTGCCAGAGCAAAAAATTAAAATAATTAGGTGATTAGGGGACTGGAACATCTTTCTTATGAGGAAAGGCTAAGGGAGTTTGGTCTTTTTAGTCTGGAGAACAGAAGGCTGAGGGGGGATCTCATCAATGCTTACAAATACTTAAAGGGACGGTGCCAGGAGGGGGCCAGTCTTTTTTCAGTGGTGCCCAGTGATAGAACAAGAGGAAACGGGCACAAACTTGAACATAGGAAGTTCCATCTAAACATGAGGAAGAACTTCTTTACTTTGAGGGTGGCACAGGACTGGAACAGACTGCCCAGAGAGGTGGTGGCATTTCCAACTCTGGAGACATCCAAAAGCCGCCTGGACGCCATCCTGTGCAACCTGCTGTAGGTGGACCTGCTCTGGCAGGTGGGTTGGACTAAATGACCTCCAGAGGTCCCTTCCAACCCCTACGATTCTATGATTCTATGGTTCTGTGATTCTAAACTTGAGCTCTCACCTTCTAAGCCACTTTTTTAATGATTTGGTTCCTTACTTTTGCTGTGTCTACTTTAGGAATGATATGATGCATTTAAAGGGAAGGTAAAACATGACAATGAAAATCAGAATTATAAAGGTCAATATACTTTGTTACCAGCAGGAACAATTCCACTTATCTCGGGAGCTAGTCTGAGATCATACTTTTATGATCCTGACACTCAAATAAATGAGACCAGTTCACAGATTTCGTGCCTCCTTCCTGCCTCTGGTGGCCTTCATTCAATAGCTCTTTACTGTTCCATTTTACTACTGCAACTATTTGAGGGGTCAAGCAGCAAATAGAATCAATGGAATGATACAGGTTAAAGAAAGACCTTTTTCTATTTGGAAGTCAGGAAAAGGTTACTTTTAAATTACTGCCTTTACTGCATAATCCACAGTCATCTGTGTCAAAATAACTTGGAGGGAGGAAAAACAGCAACGCTGATCAGGTTGGGAGTTGGAAGGCAGTGGGATGGAAACTGTGTAAGTTATACTTCCATTAAAAGCAGGGTATTGTCAAATGGTGGCTTTATACTATCAGAGGCACAGGCAGCCACAAGCATTTTTTGGACAGTTTTAGATGACTGAAAACCTAAATATCAACATAAATGTTAAATGCATATTTTGTGTGAGTGCACATAGTAATACATTTGAATGATTTTTAGTTATAATGGTTATTTCCAGAATATAAAAATAAAATGTAGGGAGAATACCTAAGAGATTATTGAACAAATAAAAATGATGTAATTAGCCAACAACATAGACTGAGAAAAAAAATGTTTGCCATTAAGTGGTGACCACATGCTAATAGTGTCTTCCCAGTCATATACTTACCATTCTCCACACAGTCTTTCTAAATTACAATAGCTGGATGGCTCCCTAAATACGACAGAGAACATGCCACTCTCTTTGAAAATTATACAGAAAGTTTGGGCAGTTAAAGTATCAAATAATATCATATATGTTGGAGGAAAAGTCTGTAATAATTGTTTTCATGAGTTAAAGATGATAATTATTACAAACTAATGATCCAAGGTTGTGGAAATAAAATAAAATCAATTAAAATGTATTAGAGCACAAGCAACCACATTCATCAGTAACTGACATGATTCTGACTGAACAATGAAAAGTTTTAAGAAACTACATTTATCGAATGTTTAGTATATGCATTTGTTATGTTTAGCACAAACTTAAGCAGAATAAAATACTTATTCAAGGACTTCTTCATTCCATAAGACAGGGGTTGGAAACATTTCATGGCTATGTCAGCTCTATAAAAAAAGACTACCTCATGTTACCTCAAAAAGCAAAATATACTGTATGGTGTGGCTGGGAACAAGTACTGGGTGTGGGAAATAACATAAAATTTGTTATTGCCAGAAAGCAAATATTTCATTAATCCTCATCCTGAAGTTCATTACTCTGCATTGAGAAAGCAGTGATAAAACCTCTGTGCATCTCATCTCCATGAAATTTTTCATCTTGTTCAAATTCTTGATAGTTGCTTTGCTATAAAAAACCTTTTTATTTTAGGGGTAAAGACTTAGCTTGTGTTTGCCAAGCAAAGAACTAATGGCATAGTTTTCAACTGGTTACAATGACATAAAAGTAGATTAGTGAATGTTTTACATGAAATCAAAGATCTTTTTAGGGAGACAGAAAAAAACTAAAGAATTAGTTATTGACACAGGATCACTATGTGAAGAATTAGCTATTGGCAATGGAAGACTTTGGAGATGTTGATGCAGATGGGTTGTGCAAGTCTTCTTTACCTGACAGGCAGTTAGGTTGGTAAATAATTCCTCAAGCCTATATGATATCCAACTTTGTTGTTTACTTTCCTTGTGTCCTATTTAGTTCTTACAGGGGTTTTTTTCAGTGGTATAATTTAGGGAGTTGCGATATAGATGACACTATCTGATTTAGCCATTTGTGCTCCTTTTATAATGAAAGGAGAAAATAGACTCTTGGAGCAGATGAGTCATCTGATGTGTTCTAGATGTCCACTTCAAAATTAGATGAATCCCATGAGATGCAGGTGTCTGCCTTTGGGCAGATCGATCCTACTCACTGCCTCCAGGTGTTGACATCATCTTTCCTTAAGCATACACCAAAGTAATTTCTCAATTCGATTCAACATAAAGGGAAAAAAAACAGAACGAAATCATATAATGAGCAGATAAAAAAGTGAGTGAAAACATTAACAAAGCTTTTAGAGAAAGACAAATGCCAATGGAATGCATTTTAAAATACATACAGCACAAAATGTAAGACACAACATGCCAGCAGTTCATGACCTCAAAAATTCAGAGCTAGCTGCAATAGAGAACTTAAATTTTTAGAGCTAGATGCCATAATGCTTACCATGTATGTTCCTATTCCCTGGATTTGAATAGAAAAAACAGAGTAATGTAATTAAAATCTAATACCTCTAGGCACTTATGCTTACATTGAATGGGAAAGGTTTGGACAGTCTGAAAAAAACTGCAGTTGAACAAGACAGTAGAAAATGTTAAACAGAGGAATATACAAAACCCCTACATTTTTAAAGAGCCCATATGCACAGATAAGAGTGCAAGAAAGTTTCTTCATCCATTTTGAATTCAGATTTTTATTTTCTTCTAACAGAAGGCGTCTGATTATTCTTGTCTTATTAAGGCCCATCTAATTGTTTTACAAAGTGCCTGGAGGAGAAAAAAGTATTGTTGGTATCTATAGAGTATATAGGGGCTTGGTCTATCTTACCATGATTATTTCCTTTTTTTAAGCAATGACTGTTGTATGTGCAATGACAGAATGCTGCTGGGAGCAGAGGCAAGAGTGCAGGTCTCCTCCTTCCTGGATGAGAGCCCCAAAACACTGGATGACAGGTTTAGACTTCCTTCTTCAAACTTTCTTTTTCCCTGTCTATGAGTATTAAATTTCCTTCTACATAGGGGTGCTGTGCAACAAAAGGAGGTGGACTGAATCTTGTGAGGAAGTTACTGGTCCTAGATGTCTTTTTCCGGGTCAATGCTCTTACCATTAGAGTATTTTAAAAATAAAATAAATAAAAAAATAGAGACACTGTTTTCTCCGCTAGATAAATATTTAGAAGTGTAACTGTCTACATTTTACTTCATTGTGCATTCAGTTACTGAGTGTAATGATCATATAAAACATCTAGACTCCAAGATTTTGTAGAATCTAGGAATGAGGGATTTGAAGGTGGTAAAAAATGTGAACCTACATGCAAAGAGCACAAAAACTCCAATTCCTGTCTTCCAGGCTCCTCTCACTAGGCAATGGAAAGAGACACAGGCATCTGGGCTATATTGTCCCCCAAACTTGAATATGTATCTCTGAAGATGAAAGCTGCTAAATTTGGTGTCTTAGTCCCTAACTGCCTAAGGAAGGAAGAATGAAGATGGGCCCACCCATATCTTAACTTAGATGCCAAAATCCTTATTTTCAGATCACACTATTCTTTTGGATCCAGACCTGACATCTCAAAAGAAAATAGACAAAGTAGAAAGAATGAATTAAGAAGAGCAGCAGCCAACAAGGATTTTATTAGTTTACATATACCACATTAAGTTCTCCACCAGCGTATCCTGAGGCAACTCTTCTATTGGAACTACATGAACACACGTTCACTGAGATCTGACCTTATATTTTTAATAGATTATTCTGTCCTTTGAGAAATCTGGGTCTTTGGGCACAACTGTAATACAACCAGAGAGATTACAAGAAAACACTTTTTTTTTTTATACTGTCAGTTGTTTTATTAGTAGAATCTCCCTCCAACAAAGCACATAAAAGGGAAAAACTGAATTATTGAAACACTGTGTGTATATGTGGGTAGAGGATGAGCTGCACAACAGAACAGTAGCTCCTTTATCATGTGAGTGGATGTATGAATGATTATGAAGACCAATATATCCCTGATACGTCTTTTCTCCAGAGACACTCTTCTGGACTAAATCAATTATTGCCCTCATCCTCCATGGAAATTCTGTATAGATGGGGGGGGGCTGCCTTGGTCTTGAAAGAATGTAAACCTGTGAAATAGAGGGAAACCATGACAAAAACCTGAAAACCACTTTAAAACTTAAAGCATCGAAAACTTGGAACCAGATGACAGCTCTGTCAGCCTTAAAAATGAGTTTAATTCATATAATTTCTGTGGGTGACATACCTCTACACAGCTTTTATGATGCCATCTGCATTTTTCACTCAAATCGTCATCATTCAACAACTTCCTGTCTTTATTTTTTGAAAGTACCTCCTGATTTTTCCCACTGTATTCCTCAGAATTGCCACAATCTTCACCAATATTTTAAACAGATGTGCATTATAATTTTTCTGGTAGACAAGATCAGAAAGAATAGACTTAAATTGGTAATTCAGGAAATGATGAAGGGCTGGGAGAAATAGACCACTCTTGTAGTCTTTCACAGACTAAGTTTTTTTACAAAAGTGATCTGTGGCTAAAGATAAACCCATGATAGCATGGCATGTCAGGCTTGAGCCTGACAGAATTTATACCCTCTGAAGAAAAACTCCAGCTTTCTGCAGATATCTCATTTGACAATGTGAGAGCTGACTACTGGTCTTTTGTTCTGTAGGTCTCCGAGTTCTCCAATGGTTTGCATGTACTGTAGTAATCCAGGGGACAAAGTCCAGGAGGAACATTTATTTGGGCCTAGACCTGACACATTCCAGTTCAATTCACATAAAGAATAATATATATATGTATATATATCACTGTTGCACCCTTTCATGCCCTCAGAAATGGCTTAGTGGAGACTTTGCTTCAAGAAAGCTTCAGATGAGCGTTCCTGTACTTTCTCTATTTTCTCCATGGTATGCTAGAGTGCTACCCATCCTTTTCAGGAATTGGCAGCATATATTTCTCTTCTTTGCTTCCCATCTTAAGACTGTAGCTGTTTGCTACCCACGCACAGACTTTTAGGCAGGAGAGGGAATAGCAGTTTGCTGTCAACACTTTTCTCTCCTCTCTCATGATTTGACAAGTCCACATAGGGGAAGAAAACGTTACCTTAATCTCCTTACAGCTCTCTGCGTGTGGCACCTTTCTGAGCATAGTGTAGCTCATGCATATTTGCAAGCACAAAAAGCTATGAGCATTTAGGTCTTTCTATTTCATTTTTGATTGCTTTATAAAGCTTGCTACCAGGCAGTTCTCAGCTCTCCAGCAGTGCACTGGATTCTCTCGAAGAAGAATTGTAAGGATCTCTCTGCTTTTATTTTTTTTTTATGCCTGTCTAGAATTAAAGCAAATTGCTGAAGGTTGACTGTTTTATTTTACATTTTAAATTTAAACTGAGTCATGGGTTAACCACATTTCCACACCTGGGATTTGTTTCTCTTGGATTTAGTTTATATCTTTAATAAGTGTTAGAGCAAACGTATTAAGGAAATACTTTCCAGTTTCACTATTTTTATGTTGTTACACTGAATTTAGTTTCAATTTTTATTTTGAAGTCAGTTTTATTTTCTTAACAAGTTCCTTTTTGAAAAGAAAAACTTCAATTTCAGTGCTGGGCTCTTCTCTCCTTCATGTTGCCTCCTGCCCCCACATCTTTTAAGTCTGGTGGTAATGAATGAATTCACACGCAGGTGGGCACAGAAAGTTAACAAATCCCATGGTTTATTTTTTATGTGGTTGGAATGGTGTTCCTTACACTCTTTTCTTGCCAAGCTGAGAGTGAAAGTGTTGGGGTGATCTCATCCACAGAAAGGTGTGTCTACATGCTCCCTTTCACAGGTGCAGCAATAGGAAACCTACCCACTCAGTAACTGAAAACCCATCATGTTTGCTCAGTATATTGCAGGCCTGCTTTTGCTCTTTGGGTAAGTGCTGGAATTGGCTAAAAACCAACAGCAATTTATTATTGTTGCTTTTTAAGCTCAGAGACACCCCCAAAATTTTGGGATCTTGATTCAAAGTTTCATTTAACATCTCAAGAGGCTCCATGAGGATGACAAAGTCTTTCTCTTCCCAGGGACAATCTAATTTCCTGACTACTTTTATGCAATCTAACACCACATAGTTCATGTCTGCTCATTTCAGGCTTACTCATGACTGTATAGTCAAGAAAATTATTGTGTCTAGTGTAATTTAAAATGCAACAAATACCTCCTCTGGGAGGTGCTTACAATTTACATATCCTAGTCAAATGAAAATTACGTCTTCCTTACTTTAATCTTATCACTTCTAGTTATGACGCTGTTAAGGATATTAAATAATTCTTGTTCACCATTGATGTTTACACTTAGCAAGTATATACTGCCTTTAATCCAGCCTATTAAAGCATTATAGCTGACACAAATTAGTTCATAGCTGTTAGGGCTGGATAAATAATGGGAAATTTTCGAACAATTATTTATCCCTCTGTTTGCATCCCATTTGCATAGCAAATTTTACAAACATCAAGGCAAGCAAAGTTCTATCTGCATAACTGAAAGGCAATGGAAATTATTTGGGATTTGATAGACAAAACCCATTTCAAGTGGCTACAGAAGTTGGGTGATGACCATACTGAGATCTGGCTCAACAAAACTAGTGCAGAAGCAGCAGAAAAGTCACAAACAGTGCACAGCAAATTGCATGCAGCACGCATTCTTCAAGACAACCAAACCTGCTGAAGTGTGACTGGAGACAGTGAGGGAACACCAGTAGTATTGGGGTCAAGTTACTTACATTTAGCATACATGGTGGAACAGCTTTGAGCCTCAAAGTGAACCCAAACTTGTTGATGGTCTACAGAGCGAGTGCATTGACTGCCATTCTCCCTGTGCTTTGGGGTCATCCAGCTGCCTCACCTGGCAGGGAGAAGGAAAAGGTACCTGCTAATTGTGACCTGCTTCTGTAAGCAGTACGAACAGAATTGTCACAAGGCACTCCATTGCAGTCTTGGGCATGAGATCACCTATGAAAGGCAATGTGGATTCACTACCCACTTTCACAAACTGCATGTAAGTAGAAAGCTCTCATCAGTTACTGAACTTTGTCCAAACTGCTTTGGCCATGCACATAGGCACACATGTAACATTGGGATGGTTTACTTTCTAATTCATGAAGGCATGATGCAGTACACATACTCTTCCTGTTCTTCTAGGGAAAGCCAGGTTGGAAAATTTTCTTTCCAATTTTACCTCCAGTCATGTACAAATCTCCTTGCAATACCTTTGGAGAATACTTTGGAGAGGAACCAAAAGCAGAATTTGAAAGAGCCAAGTGGAGAAGCCAGAATCAATAGTCAGAAGAGACACAAACCTCACAACCCAGAAAGGCAGATTTGTATCTCTATAATCAAGCCTTCACTGTGCTCTCCCTTTGTCTAATCTCCAGCAAAGACTTTGCCATTGGACTCCATTTCTGGATGCTAAATTGCTGTACAACCCTAGCATTGTATCTGTGAGACACAATAGAGCACTTTACTAATAGCACAGAGCCCAAAAGGTCAAAAGAGAATTGATATTAGCTTAATTTTAATTTTAATGCTTTTGCTTAAGGACAAAGGTGTTATGATTTTGGCAGAGAGCCATTATCTCAAATCTGCTAGCAAGCTGGAGGGGGGAAAAAACCCTCAACAAATACTGCATTTTAAAATGTGAAATAGTATGCATAATAGTGCATTAAATTTCTGTGTGCTCTGTTTACAGGAACAGGTAGGAGGGAATTAATCAAAGGATATTGTGATCAACTGCACTTCAGAAAAACATCTATCATGTGAATGTATTGGCCTATCTGCCCACCTACCTCTTAACTGAAAGTTTGTATGCAGTGAAGCAGGGGAGAGGAGGAGGAGGGGAAGGAAGTGGAAGCAGAAATTGCGTGATGGAAAACTGTTTCTGCATGAAATGCGCAGGCCAAAACACCTGCATGATGAGCAGATCATCACCCCAGCACTACAGGGAGATTTATGAGACTTTTAAATACAGCTTCACTCCAGGCCCTTAATTAACACACAGATCTGTCTGAAAGTAGAACCAAAATCTAATTAAACTTTGCATTTAAAAAGTGTTTACATTAAAAACACTGAACAACTGAAAGAGCAGTTTTATGTATCGCATTTACAGAAAACACAGTAAGTACGTGCTAAAGTAGAAATACAGATTCAGTCTTCTTTGTGTAATGCTTCTTTCATCCATATGCTCACACATACACAAGATCCATGCAGGTCCCTCAGTATGACTGTATTCTTGAAATGGAAGAAGGACAGTTTCACCTGATCTCTATTTTCAAATATGGCTTCTTATGCCCATTTACTGTTTAATAATACTTCCTTGCCACCATTTATTTTACTTAATGTGACTGAAAGCTCATTGTCTAGCTTAGTTATGTTGTGATTCTCTTTATAGTCAATGAAAAGAGGTACCTCTGTATGGCAATTCATCCCACCTACATCAGATACCGCTTTCGGACAACACAAATCTCTCTATGGAGCTGCCAGTCTTCTTCTAGTCACTGCAGAGTAAGTTTAACACAACCAGCTTTGAGATGATCAAGGTTAGCTGAGTTGAATCCCCAGGCATGAATTATGCACTTCATATTTCTGTCTGTATGTCTGGGGTAATTTGAGGAGATATGCTACAATGAACAAGTTTGGACACTTCCAAGGCTAGAAATTTTAATCCAGAGGATCTTACTCTGGAGTTAACTTGCTCCATATTCCAGAATTTTTCACCTGAATCCAGAAAAATATTTGCAAGCTCTCACTAAAAGGAGGTGCTTGAGTTGTGAAGCTCTGCATGGACAAATAGCAGATCTGGGCAGCACAATGCATAGAAACGAAGGGCTGCAGTTTGGGGTGCTGAAACAAAAGCCTCAAGTGGCAACAGCCTAGGAGAGAACGGTTTAGAAAAACAAGCATCTCTGTATATAAATATATACATGTGCTTTTTGGTATTAAGTAGATTTGAAATATGTAGGACAGTGTATCAGGACAGGAAACAAGCTGATTTCTGCTGCCCGATGTTGAAGGCATGGCAATGAAGTGCAGTTTACTTTAGGATAATGAAAATGCACAAGACACAGCAGATTCTCTTGGGGCTTTCTGGACACTTTTTTAGGTGACCTATCCTCTGTTGCCTAATATAACTTCTATAAATAATGGTCTGAATTTGAACCATAAAAAGGCTGTGTACCTTACCACTTACGTAAGAGAAAGACAAATCTTTTTGTCCTTCTTTTCTGCTTAGATGGCAAAACAAGAATGGGCTGATGGGAAGGCAAGCTGTATACTGTCAATTAGCATTGTTTTCATTTAAGTCAGTGAAGATGGACGGGGAGACCTTTCAGACCTTGATGCTACTTGTAAGACCTGTTAGATTGGTTGCATGTTTAAAAAGAAGAAAGAAATTTCAAAAGGAGATAATAAGGCTGTACAGTCTTACTCTTTCAAAGATAAGCTTAGATAGTAATATGAAATAATAATACTCTAAATACCTGGTTTATATATTTTCAGTGTAAAACTGTACCGTGACCAATTTTTAAAGTTCCTGTGGAAACGTATAGAGGCATTAGCACAGAAAATTTTCCCTCCAAGGATAGTTTTACTTGTAATTGAGAAGTACTTCTTGGAATTAGCTATTTGCTTGCAGTGGTTCACTTCTTGTAATAGAAAAAAAAAAAAAAAATTCCAGCCAAGAAAAGGCATTTTCATTACATTAAGTGTATGCAGTGATCATTGGTGTGAGACTCACATTAGGACAGGTAAATTCATTTCACCTGTGTTTAGATACCTGTGAGATAGGTGTCTAATTTAAGCTAGTTGTTTAGTCTCCCCCATTGCTCCATTGGAGTTCTCTCACTCATCCTTTCTCAGTCTCTGTCCCTCTCTATTGACTATGGAAAGAACTAATTTAAAATCAGGTGTTTAACTTACATGCACCTAAAATATGTGTAATATGTGTCTGGATCTGTGTAGTTGTCTAGCCAATTGTAGAAAAACTCACGGCCTTAGAAACAGCATCAATAAATAATGCTAAGGACAAACACATTGAAGAATAACTATCATATTCCTTTTCATGACTTCTCAGCTTGCTTTTTCCTCTGAAATTTTAAGTTCTCCTGAACACTCTACAGAAAACATAGAGGTCGGTGTTTTACCATTTTAAATAATATCATTATTTAGAAGTGCCTATAAGAAAAGTATCTTGTTTTCTTATACCTTTCACTTTATCCTATTACATCACATTTTACTTTAGAACAGAATCAAAACATTTCAGGCATTTTCATAAAATGTAACTGTCAATTGCTATTTTGTTTCTTTTTAAAAGGAGGTATTTCCCTGTGGGTTTTTTCTAACTTTCTGGTGAAAAATTGTTAGGTAGCTCTGCATTTCAAAAAATTTCAGTGAGAAGTTTTGTTGAGAGTCATGCATCCTCCCAAAATATTTATACTTCCTTAAAACAGCCCTCCTTCATCAAGAGCACCTTTTTTTTTATTCCAACCAGATCTACCTATAAACAAATGGGCAGGAAATGTGCATTATCTGAACAGAATTTGACAAGCAAAAGAGGTGTTTGTGGTTGAAGGTAATAACTAAAGATACAGACGATTTTAATTAAATTGACAAAACTAACAGAAGTTTGTATATCCTTAGATAAGTCCCTAATTCAGATCCATAACAACATTCAGTTGGTATTCCATGGAATACCACAAAGTTCAAAATTTTGATTTAAAAGGTCTTTGATGATTTAGATGCTTTTGGAAATGTCTGTAAAACAACAGGAAGGTGGGATGATATGATGTGCTAACATCCTTTCATCAGTTTAGACAGACTAACACTGGTCACAGTAACAGAGCACAGGTTCAGCACAGGAAAAAAACCAAAATAGCTGTCCTGGTCCTGGAGACTGTGTGCTCTTAATTATAAGCTCATTTAAAAACTGCATTATCATAGAATCATAGATTGATTTAGGTTGGAAGGGGCCTTAAAGATCATCTAGTTCCAAACCCCCTGGCATGCGCAGGGACACTACCCACTAGACCTGTGTGCTCAAAGCCTCATTCCAGCCTGGCCTTGAATGCCTCCAGGTATGCGGCTTCCACTTCTCTGGGCAGCCTGTTTCAGAGCCTCATCACCCTCGTGGTGAAAAAATTTTTCCTAATATCTAATCTAAAGCTACCCTGTTCCAGTTTGAAGCCATTACCCCTTGTCCTATCACTACATGCCCTTGTAAAAAGTCCTTCTCCACCTTCAGATAATGGAAGGTTGCTATAAGGTCTCCCTGGAGCCTTCTCTTCTCCAGGCTGAATAACCCCAATTCTCTCAGCCTGTCTTCATAGCAGAGGTGCTCCAGCCACCCGGTCATCTTCATGGCACTCCTCTGGACTTGCTCCAATAGGTCCATCTCCTTCTTATGTTGTGGGCTCCAGAGCTGGATGCAGTACTCCAGATGTGGTCTCACCAGAGTGGAGTAGAGGAGCAGAATCACCTCCCCCTACCTGCTGGTAACGTTTCTTTTGATGCAGCCCAGGATGCAGTTGGCCTTCTGGGCTGCAAGAGCACATTGCTAGCTCATGTTGAGCTTCTCATCAATCAACACCTCCAAGTCCTTCTCCTCAGGGTTATTCTCAATCCATTCTCCATTCAGCCTGTGTTTGTGCTTGGGGTTGCCACAACCTGGGTGCAGAACCTTGCACTTGGCCTGGTTGAACTTCATAAGCTTGGCAAGGGCCTACCTTTCAAGCCTGTCCAGGTCCCTCTGGATGGCATCCCTTCCCTCCAGCGTGTTGGCCACTCCACACAGCTTGGTGTCATCGGCAAACTTGCTGAGGGTGCACTCAATCCTCAGTCCCACTGTCCATGTTGCCAACAAAAATGTTAAATAGTACCTGTCCCAGTACCGACCCCTGAGGAACACCACTCATCACTGATTTCCACTTGGACATCAAGCCGTTGAGTGCAACCCTTTGAGTGTGGCCATCCATCCAGTTCCTTATCCACTGAGCAGTCCATCCATCAAATCCATGTCTTTCCAATTTAGAGACAAGGATGTCATGCAGGACAGTGTCAAACACTTTGCGTAAGTCCAGGTAGATGACATCTGTTGCGCTCCTCTTATCCACCAATGCTGTAACCCTGTCATGGAAGGTGTCTTTTGTCAAATTTGTATTGTCCTAGCTTGACTCCTGTTGCTCTCTGACCTAATCAAATGCAGATTTCACTAAGTAGAACACATCTTCACGGTAAACATATCCCACATCTTCATCCTTGGGGAAGCATTTTCCTATGTGTGCAGTAGTGAGCCTGCATATGTGGTATAGTGCAGTGGGCCTGAAAGCGATGACATCAGTGGAGTTGAGGTTTTCAGCAAGGTATGATAAGGGAAAACGGCTGGGATCCATAAGCTGGAGGACATCATAGATAGTACCTGACATTCCTCTCTCTCCCTTTCAGCTTAATGCTAATTCAGATTGTGTCTTTCCAAACTAATGCAGAAGCACAGGGCATGGTTTTGGTAAGACTGCTGCCTTCTTCCAGGCAGCATACGTGTCCTTTTTACCCTGGAGGAACAAATGATCATTAAGAGCCTGGGTCCCACTTCTCCAGCCAAGGGCCTAAAACCCATCTGGACTGTGGCTTCGCTCTGCAAAATGCACTAGGGGCCTCCAGTAGGTCCAGTTTCCCCTGGCAACATGGCGTCTGGGGCAGAAAGGCTCTTAGGATGGAGTTGTGTGTTACAGGAGGTAGTCAGCTGACCACAAGCGGATCCAAGGGTCTCAAGGACGCAGATCATGAAATATTCTCTTTAAGTGGTGCTCATGTAAATTGGGAAATGGCAGCACCAGCCTGAGTGGAATAAAGTGTATGAAACAGCCTTTATGATTTTGGGTAAATGTCTCTGCATATTAGCTCATTTCTGAATATCAAGAACGTCTTTCATTGCCATTTACCTCAGGCTTACCACAGGGTCCAAGTATTCACACAGGCTATTACAGGGGCCATTTGATATCCGAACTTATCACACATGGTTACCTGCTCATTTGCCCTGTCTTTAGCATAACACCACAGTGAAAATTTTTCTTGTTTCATGTGTTTAATATTTATGTTGGATAGCTGCAAGATATAATGAAAATTCATTTTCACAGCTGGTTTGAACCTGCTTATTTCTGCTCTTCTGAAAGGCAAGAAGACATAGAGATGAGATATCTCGCATGGGAAGGTAAAAAAGCAGGGCAACAGTTAGAGAGAAAATAATGGAAATGTTCTGCAGATAAAAACAATATGAGAGAAAAGATTGATTTTTTTTTTCTCTGAAACAAGACCTCCCCAAAGCACGCTCATCTATTTATCTAACAGCAGGGTAGGTTCTTTGATACTGCGCCTTTATATGTCACCAGTGCGTGTCCACAGGGACCTGTCGGTTTGATTAGAACTCATCAATTAGCTTCAACAGGCTTTGAATCAACCCCTGCACTGCTTATTGACTCTATTTCTCTATCAGATCTGTGTAAAGAAGCCTCCTGCCAGCAGGGGGTGGATCTGGTCTGAAAACAGGGACAAACCAAGAACGCGTCTTAATGCACCAGACACCACCCTGGTTTAATCATTATATTTATTTATAACAGTATTATAGGGAAAGTGCCAAGACATTATCTAATACACGGATGGTGCCGCAACAGCTTTTCATCTAAGTCTGGGAACCATTAAGACATTTTGCTGCATAAATAACACAGTGAATTAAGTCCTCTCCTTGTATCAGCACCATATGTTAATAACAAACATATTTATAATGTTTATTTGAATAGCTTCAAAAGGGGATATTACAACAGATCAGTTGAACTGTAAACAGTATTAAAACACTTTTTAAACTTTGTTGCTAATGCCTTTTAGTAGACGGTGAAAAATACTTGTGAAAAAATTCAGAAGTACTGGGGAAAACACAACATTTCTACATATGAACTTTGAATTTCTAACTACCTTCATCAGCTATGTGAATTCACTGGTTCAATAATAACCTGAATGCTTACAATTCTCTCTTAGATGAATAACAGCAAATGTTGGGCTGTATTATTAGTCTGTGGTCTTCCATCAGTAAAAACTTGTTCTGTTACAGGGAGCTGCAATGCTGACATTTATAAGTTTCTGGGTGATATATTAGAGTTACCATAAATACAGCTGATAGTAGCAGTTGCTGTGGCCACAAATTAGGCTAGTAAATCAAACGTAAGTACTCACATGGCTGTTTTTGAGAGAAAGCTGCAAATTAGCAGATTATTCTATGCGAGTTCACATATCACAAAAAAATGTTAGTGAGTTCAATCCAAGTGACACTCGTATTTTCCATTCTCCTTGTTTGTTAACAGTACTGTCGTCAGCATTTTTTTGTCCTTTTTCAAAGAGACTCACCATTCATTTCCAAAAGCAGCATCAAACAGCAAGTCAGCTGCATTTTTTTGTGTGTACTGTTTCCTTTAGATGCATTCTTGAGTGAATGCTGGTAGCTGTTAAGACAGTGATAGGACTACTCAGTGGGAAAGAATAGTTAGCCTTCTACAACACAGGGAGATGCTGAATTTTTGTATCTGTATCCAGCCAGGTTAGTCAGCAGAAAATCTGGCTGCACAATGAAAACATTTTCAAAGGTTTCCACAATGGATTAAAAATTAATGCCAGAGATTCATGCATCCTGAGTTAGTCCCTTAAAAGAAAAAATCAGTGATGCCGAAGTTTTTATTTAATGCAAGGAAACAAGTAAAATATTACATTGGCTGGAATTCACTTGCCTGAACATAGGCATCTAGTGTCATTTAAAATGTGCTAAGATATGTGAGACAGTTGTGTGTGTCTGGCATATATGATACAGTATCTATGGGGGACTCTTCTTATACAAAATCAGTTGGAGGTCTGACAGGATACCACAGAGCATCTGTAATGAAATTACACCCCTATGCATCAGCAAATGAATCGTATCCACACTGATGAAACCCTCGGTTCCCAGTAAGTATACTTAAATGTCTAGGTAGATTCAACAGTTCCTTTCTGCTTATGCTCCAGAGACATGCCTCCCTCCTTGGCTATTTCCTGCAATTTCAGTCAGTCTGAGAAACTGGGTTCTTTCTGGATAGTGAAAATCTCCCCACATATGTGACTGGTCTAATTATGTGTTCCAAATTTGAGGGTCTGGGTTTTTTGAATGAGGACCATTTCTGTTTTCAAGGCTGCTAGTCTCAACTTTGTAAAGGAGTCCAGGAGTGGATTTATGGGCTAAGCGCTTGCTTGTTTGTGGAAATGAACTCACTAATTGTACTGTTTCATCATGCCTCACACAAGTTGTATATGTGAAGCTCTTTAAAACAGCTGAACCCCCATGCAGCTTCCAGTCTTCTACAGCGAACTCTGTGTGCCAAAATGGAGAGCCAACACTGAAATAATTCAGCTGGACTTGGCAATTTTGAACGTAGTTGCACAAGTATGTTATTTTCCATCCACATCCTTGAAATGTCATGACCTAGACATAGATGTTCACTGGTTGTTTCAGCATGTGTGGATGGATCTAGGGCACTGTGTTGTATGGACCTGACACTTAACACCAATAACATGGCTTAGAAGCCAAACTTTTGAAGTCAGTGCAAACTCAGAGTAACAGAAAAGACATTTTGACATTTGATCCTTAAAAACAAGCTGTCTGAAGAGCATTAAAAGAATATAATATTGCAAAGCCAAAGACTCCAAAAGTTATAAAATACCAGAATCGGTATGGTACTGGCCACATACAACCCTAATCCTTTTTCTTCAGGTATATGTATTATAACATGGTGTGTAATTACATTCAAACCTGTCACAAAGCGTGAGCTATTTCAGTGCACAGGACAGCACAGGTTTTAAATAAGAAAACCACCAGAGAGCTACTTATGCAGCAAGGACTGTCTCTCAGAGACTGAAAAAAAAAGAGCAGTGTAAGGCATTATTTCAATCTATTGGTTTGCTATGTTCCCAGGCCATAGATTTTAGTATATTATATGAGCTATGATGGTAGGGTGTAAATGAAGGTAATCATCAGTTATAAACTGGATAAGGCATCCCTAATCAGTCCTTGCACCTTGTTTCCTAGCAACTCCATTATTGTACTGTATATGTACTCCCTTTTAATACCTACGAAAGGTCAGTTGTGTGGTCTTTGTCAAAGATTTGTTGAGTACTTTTCTTAGTGTCATGGTTTCAGTGTGTCACAATATATCCTAATATATCCACAATATCCTAATATAAAATATTGTGATTACTATTGCATTTTGTATGTGCTTTAATCCATATTTATCTTGTTGCAAATAGTTTGATATTTTCAGAATGGTTCATGTCTTGTATGTCCAAACCAGCAGAAGAATACTTCTGAATATGTGGATAACACCAAGCTGTGTGGTGCAGTTTATTCACCTGAGGAAAGGGATGTCATCCAGAGGGACCCTGACAGGTTTGAGGAGTGGGCCCATGTGAAAATCATGAAGTTCAACAAGGCCAAGCACGAGGTCCTGCACCTGGGTCAGGGCAATGCCCCATATCATTACAGACTCTGGGAGGAACGGCTTGACAACAACTCTTCAGAGAAGTACTTCAGGATGCTGGTGGATGAAAAAAATCAACATGAGCTGACAACATGCATTCACAGCCCAAAAAGCCAACCGTGTCCTGGGCTGCATAAAAAGAAACATGACCAGCAGGTGGAGGAGGTGATTCTCCCCCTCTACTGCACTCTTGTGAGACAGCACCCAGAGTACTGCATCTGGTTCTAGGGTCTCCAGTAGAAGAAAGACATCGACCTGTTAGAGCCATGCCAGAGGAGGGCTGTGAAAATGGTTAGTGGTCTGGAACACCTCTGCTATGAGGAACGGCTGAAAGAGTTGGAGTTGTTCAGCCTGGAGAAGACTCCAGTGAGACCTTATTGCAGCCTTCCAATACTTAAAGAGGGCTTATGAGAAAGATGGAGACTTTTTACCAAGACCTGTAGTGACAAGAAAAGGAGTAATGCTTTTAAACTGAAAGACAGTAGATTTAGATTGGATATAAGGAAGGTAATTTTTACAAGGAGGGCAGTGAGGTACTGGAACAGGTTGCCCAGAGAAGGTGGGGGTGCTTCATCACTGAAAGTGTTCAAAGTCAGGTTGGATGAGGCTTTGAGCAACCTGGTCTAGTGTAAGATGTCCCTGCTCACGGCAGGAGGGTTGGACAAGGTGATCTTTAAAGGTCACTTCCAACCCAAACCATTCTGTGATTCTATGAATATAAAAATGTCTAAANGAGTAACAGAAAAGACATTTTGACATTTGATCCTTAAAAACAAGCTGTCTGAAGAGCATTAAAAGAATATAATATTGCAAAGCCAAAGACTCCAAAAGTTATAAAATACCAGAATCGGTATGGTACTGGCCACATACAACCCTAATCCTTTTTCTTCAGGTATATGTATTATAACATGGTGTGTAATTACATTCAAACCTGTCACAAAGCGTGAGCTATTTCAGTGCACAGGACAGCACAGGTTTTAAATAAGAAAACCACCAGAGAGCTACTTATGCAGCAAGGACTGTCTCTCAGAGACTGAAAAAAAAAGAGCAGTGTAAGGCATTATTTCAATCTATTGGTTTGCTATGTTCCCAGGCCATAGATTTTAGTATATTATATGAGCTATGATGGTAGGGTGTAAATGAAGGTAATCATCAGTTATAAACTGGATAAGGCATCCCTAATCAGTCCTTGCACCTTGTTTCCTAGCAACTCCATTATTGTACTGTATATGTACTCCCTTTTAATACCTACGAAAGGTCAGTTGTGTGGTCTTTGTCAAAGATTTGTTGAGTACTTTTCTTAGTGTCATGGTTTCAGTGTGTCACAATATATCCTAATATATCCACAATATCCTAATATAAAATATTGTGATTACTATTGCATTTTGTATGTGCTTTAATCCATATTTATCTTGTTGCAAATAGTTTGATATTTTCAGAATGGTTCATGTCTTGTATGTCCAAACCAGCAGAAGAATACTTCTGAATATGTGGATAACACCAAGCTGTGTGGTGCAGTTTATTCACCTGAGGAAAGGGATGTCATCCAGAGGGACCCTGACAGGTTTGAGGAGTGGGCCCATGTGAAAATCATGAAGTTCAACAAGGCCAAGCACGAGGTCCTGCACCTGGGTCAGGGCAATGCCCCATATCATTACAGACTCTGGGAGGAACGGCTTGACAACAACTCTTCAGAGAAGTACTTCAGGATGCTGGTGGATGAAAAAAATCAACATGAGCTGACAACATGCATTCACAGCCCAAAAAGCCAACCGTGTCCTGGGCTGCATAAAAAGAAACATGACCAGCAGGTGGAGGAGGTGATTCTCCCCCTCTACTGCACTCTTGTGAGACAGCACCCAGAGTACTGCATCTGGTTCTAGGGTCTCCAGTAGAAGAAAGACATCGACCTGTTAGAGCCATGCCAGAGGAGGGCTGTGAAAATGGTTAGTGGTCTGGAACACCTCTGCTATGAGGAACGGCTGAAAGAGTTGGAGTTGTTCAGCCTGGAGAAGACTCCAGTGAGACCTTATTGCAGCCTTCCAATACTTAAAGAGGGCTTATGAGAAAGATGGAGACTTTTTACCAAGACCTGTAGTGACAAGAAAAGGAGTAATGCTTTTAAACTGAAAGACAGTAGATTTAGATTGGATATAAGGAAGGTAATTTTTACAAGGAGGGCAGTGAGGTACTGGAACAGGTTGCCCAGAGAAGGTGGGGGTGCTTCATCACTGAAAGTGTTCAAAGTCAGGTTGGATGAGGCTTTGAGCAACCTGGTCTAGTGTAAGATGTCCCTGCTCACGGCAGGAGGGTTGGACAAGGTGATCTTTAAAGGTCACTTCCAACCCAAACCATTCTGTGATTCTATGAATATAAAAATGTCTAAACTAGCCACTGATTTCTGTCACTCCTTTCCACTTTCCCTTAGAGCAACAGGAATACAAGCAAATGGCATCCTTGCATGCAGGGGCATGCAAGAGGTAGGTGCTTCAACCAAACCACAGTAAAAAAACCATCCATATTGGTTTGCAATCCAGGAGCCTGCAGACTGAGACCTGAGTTTCTGAGCTCTACTACTTATGTGTGACACCTAGCTGTGAATTTTGTAGTCCTACTGGACTCTTGGATCATTGGGAAGTTCAGGTCAAGCTGAGGGGGGTGGAGGAGGGGTTTCAGTTCCTGAATTTGCCTCTTCCCATGCACTGTTGGACAGAAAAGAACATATGCTGTGACTACAATGGGATTATTCACTTAGCACGGCAGGATCAAATTGATGTTTTGAAATAACTTTTCCTGTATTAGACATGCTAACATGAGGAAGGAAGAAATAGCTCATATGAGTACTCAGATCATCCTCCAAGATGCAGGAATGGCACCAGTTTTGACTTTTGTTATTTTCTCCAGTCTTAAAACCTCCCATGCACTTTTGGTCTGATTACCAGAATCAAGTTCAAGAGCTTTGGGGAAGTCCACAGGGTACATGGCCAATCCCTACAATGGCAGAGTTTATGCTAAATACAGCTCTTAAATATGATATTATTTTAATATTTTTTTCATTATATTGTTTGAAGTGGAGCCACTCAGTCTGCCTTGTGCAGTCTGCCAATTTTTAATCATGAACTGAAATTTGAAATGCTTATTTTATTAGGGCAAAAAATGCCAACATTGAAAATATGATTTTTAATTAAAAAATAATGTTTTAGTTATTTTGCATCCAAAAATGCAGTCAAATCTTCTGTTCATAAATTTAGAAATGCATGTAAGCTCTATTTTCCTTGTTTCTCTAAGAATGTAAGAAGGTTGGGGGGTTTTGTAATAAAATCTTTACATGATTAGAGACAGAGTATCCAGTAAACATGTTATACCCACAAACAAGATGCAGATATGTAATATTTAACTCATATTAACCCATTATGTCAAAACATTTAACAGCTGCCTGCTCTTCATTTTTGTTCTTCAGTTTAATGGAAACTCCTCCTGCCGAATTCTTTGCTATGCAGACATTTTCCATTGCACGCGTTTTTGCCATTGCTCTTTAAAAGGATTCTTTTTACCAGCACTTATTGATGTTTAATGATGGGCAAGCTGACAAAAGTTCAAGTCTCAGAATGACTCGTTACTTAATTTTGGCTTCCATATTTGAGGTTGAAACAAAAGATGAGTAAAGAACTCAGCTCACTACACTATGGATCACCATAACCTTGAAAGCTGTGTTTTCCCCCTTCATGTCCACCACCCATATTTTTCATGCAGACAGACTGCTTTACTGACTTTGCTTGTTGTTTGCCCAGTAAGATACTTGACTAGGTCTATCTCATTGTCACATTTTCTGCCACATTTAAGTCTACTGCTGTGACTCTATGAATCACATTTCTTCAGTAAAGCTTTAATGATCCTGGCAATTATATGCTGGGTCATACTACTGACAAGGCATATTCATTTAAACATCTTAAATATTTTAAGGGATCTCACAGAACTTTGCTACTGCCTGAAAACAGTCACTTATCTAATGATATAGAGTATATATTTGCATTACAAACACTTTAAGTTTTGGCTTACCATCAGAATTTTTCACTCAGGGTTAAGTGCAACCCATTACCTCAGCTTATTGCTATTCTTAACTCAGGATATGTCTAATGGAAGTCACAGAAGTGATATACCCTTAGATTTTCTTATGTAATTTCTTCTCAGTCTTCACAGACTTTGACAAAGAAAACCCAAAGGCGCCAAAAAGAAAAGCCAAGTGAGCAGGTAGTATTTTCCAATTGATGCAGAAGAGACAGAAAGATTAATTTATAAAAAGCAGCATCCACTTTCATGTGAAAGGTACACCTTCCCAAAAAAGTGTGATATTTTCAGCTGGATTCAACAGTGCTTACCATGCCAACATACCTGAGCTAGCTCCTAGAGGACTAGGTTTTACACCATACAGAATAACCATACCAGGGCATCCTTCTATTCTGGTCATGTCAGGGGAGGGAAAAAAGGCATCTCAGAGTGGAGGTGACAGCAGCAAGATGCAGAAGAGTCATCCACCAGCAGAAAAACAATAAGGAAAGCTGTGCGTAGATCTGTGTCAGTACGTGTGTGTGCCAGTATTTTGCTGGGACTTAGCTACACAGGAGGCACCTTGGGACTCGCAGTCCAGCATCCTCTCTTTAGGTAAGTCCTTATGAGCTTCAGATTAGGAAATTACACAGAGAGAACTCCTCTCTTTTTAAGAATTTTATATAAGAGCTTAACAGATATTAACATGGGATATTGGCAATGGTTTTGTGAACTCCCTCACCACCTTGAGGAGATTCTGACTTACAATTCCAACCACACCAGAGGTGCCTTTACAATTCTGGTAAGTTGTGCTCTTCTTCCTCCAGTTAAAAGCCTGTTGCTATGCACTGAAGAACTTGAGAGCTATTGAGTTAAAAAGAAGGAATAGGGAGCAGACTGCCCCTAGCTTTCCAAAAGGAAGGGTGTTGGTTCTTCCTAGGACAGGATAAAACCAGAAATAATACTGATTCCATAGATCAGAAGCCAGATTTTTCACTTGCCAGCTCAATACCCTTAAACAGCGAACTGGGAGAAGCAGAGTCATATTCCACTATGCTTCATTTCTTTATTCGCACTGGCCCAGAACCATAGTTATTGGCTCCACTACAACCATACTTCACTGAGAGCAATTAATTGCTTCCCTGTTTGGACTAGCTTGGTAATAGGGGCATTACCTGGGAATAAAGGGAGGGGAATTTAGCTGACTTGGGAACCGAATCCAGATGTCCAGCATGGGGTAACAACAGCATTCAGGACTCCTTGTCTTGTAGGACAGACCTTCTATTTCCGTTCCATAAAAACTGCTTTAGAAAATATAAGCCCACATCAACTAATTGTCACTGACAAAAAAGCCTCCGTGTTCTGACTCGCGAGTGGAAAGCACAGAGACACAGGTCTGTGCTTGATATTTCTCACTGGCTAAGTCTAAACAAGCCTTCATTCTGGGTGGAGGCTTCCTGGCTCTTTGAAGTGTCTGATTTCCTCCTATCAGCTATGCAAGGTATCAAGGTACTTAGCCGGTTTTAATTGCATTGACAGGCCCCTACATTTTAGGCTTTGCAACCTTTTTACACAAAGAATAAAACCTCAGGGTAAGATACCAGCATTAATGAAAATTTTATGAGAACTAATATTCTTTGGAAATCTAACCAGCTGAAGATATCTGCTATAGAACAACACATTATATGGGACATTAGGGGCAAAATTACCTTCAAAGTGAGTTTAGTTTGTGCAGCTTGCAATAAATATAACCCACAATTATGTTTCCATTTTTATCAAATAGACAAAAATAACTTGTCAAAAAAACTTTTAAAGGCCTTTGCTTGATCTTCTCATGGGTATTATCATATTCTTGACAACTGAAGGATATAAGGTATTTAAGCAGATATGGAAATTCAACTAAAATGAAGAAGATAATCTAGAAGTCCAATCACAATTCCCTTTTGGGGAGGAAATTAAATGTAAACCTGCTGAACTCACAAGTTTTGATTGATTAAAAAAAAGAAGAATATGTGTCCTTACTTGCATGACTGATCCAATCGCTTGTTATTGAACAAGTTTCTTTTCCTTCATGAAGTTTCTTCTTTTTTTTTCATGAATCACGAAGGCTCAGCATTCCTGAGATGTGCTGGAGGCAGTTCAGGCTACTGTAGTAAAATGAGCTGCTACTACTCATTACAAGTACAGCTCGCTCCATTTCTGCTGCTTCCTAACCTGCGAACCTGAGAATTCATCCTTGACTACAGGAGCATCTTCTCATCCCCCAGTCTGATCCAGTTCAAATGCAGAATCACATGCCTCAAGAGAATTTGGGGTAATTCTTGCAGCTTCCTCACTTTGAGCCCTACACTGACCCCATTTCTTGTCAGGAACAGGCTGGTATTCAAAGGTCAGCATGCTCCTGCCTTCTTCTTCTTTTTGCTTCTATTTCCTAAGTTTTTAAAAAAGAAACATTTTTCTTGGTTTGAGTTTATGGTGTCACCTGTGTATAAAGAATTTTTTTTAAATAACTAAGAATGAATAAGTGTTGAACTCTATGCTGAGGCATGCTTTCCACCTTCCTCAGGCTTTTAAAAAATAATACTTTAAACAGCTTGTAGTGGTCAGTCATTGTATTGAGGTAAATAAGCATTTTGTATGTGGAATAAGAAATAATAGGCCTACAATTTTAACTCCTATAATGTGGGCAAAGTCCAAAATACATGAGTAATGATCTCAAGTATAAAGCATATGGATATCACCCCAAGCTTTTTACTAGTTAGTCATGATTATGCTCTCACGCAAATAACCCAGATGGTTCATTGTTGTTTGCATAATTGTGAATAGACATTGTTGTCAGACGTCGAAAATCTTTTGAAGTGCTCTTTTTTTGTCCAAACAATAAATCAAGATCAGGAAAACAGAAAATACTAAAGTGGGAAAAGATAATCTATGAAAAACAACAAATTAAAAGGTACTTTACTTGGAAAAGGCCATCTCTAGTTGCTGAAGAAGCTCCTAAATTGATGTCTGCATAATGATTTACGTGTTTTATTGATGGAATTTTTAAAAGTAATTTTCCCAGCTTCAGTCTTTCGAAATAAGTTGGGTCATTTTCACAGATACTCCAGATGCAAAGATTGTGACATATCAACACCCCACCCAGGCTGCAAAAGTCCCTAGTCACAAGTACAACACTTAAATCACAGAGTAGGAAAATTTCATCCAAAAATAAAATACAAGACAAGGAGTAAAGGAGCAAAGCTGGACCCTGTGTTAGACTGGACAGGCAATAAAGTAAACACTGCAAGTTAAATCTATATGGGGAAGGCTGTAGGTACCAATTGAAAAGTGAGCATCACCCTAGAGAGGACAATACACTAAATATGTTCTCTAGTTGAACTAAGCTAAAACTAATAATGTTTATACTTCCCCTCTTCCATATTTTTAATGCTTCAGACAGCTGTCCCAGCTGGGAAGACGATGCAAAGCTTTAGTTTAATCAAAGTTCTGAAAAGCTTGTAACTTGCTTTAAATTCTATTCCTTGGAACTTAAATGTATATTTAAATGTTTTGGAACAAATAAATGGAGTCATTCCTAGAATTCTCTGGTAACTTGAGGTCTCAATAAAGACACTTCACAAAATCCTTGACTGAAAAATTTTTCCTTTGTGACACGACAGTTCTCCTTAATATTGAAGGAGTCCTTCAATCAGATTACCAGTTCAGTGGCCAAACTCAAACATAAACTCCTGGCCAGACTCAAGTGCAAAAGGAAGCATACAGAGGTGGAAGCAAGGATAGACAACCTGTAAGGAATACAGAGACATTGTCCATGCATTAAACAAATCATCACAGGATGATCATCCCCCGAGGAGCCAGAACAATAAAAGTACAGTAATCAGCTTCAGGTAAAGGCAGGTGAATTTTTTTCACACATACATACAGACATATCAGAGAGAAGAAAAGGAAATCTAGGAACACCATCAGAATACATCTTGACATTGTATTAACGCTACTGAGTGGTTCATTTGAAAGGAAGAACACACTGAGACATTCCAGATTTAAACTGAAATATTTTGGTTATAAGCTAAAAAAATCAGCCTTTGAGCCATTTAGAAAATGCACAAGTTTCAGTAAGAAACATCTGATAAGGGAACATTTCCATTGCCAAAGACGGATGATTTATATATGAGACTGGGACAACTCCTATGGCTCACCAGAAATCCCCTGTCAAAAGTAGTCCCTTTTCAAATGAAAAAGACCAAGGGACCAAGGCTCAAATCTCTGTGCATGTACATGCTTGATTCACAATAAAAAAATATTTAGGCCTGAAGCTGACTAATTTCAGGTGTTAGGTTTCCAGGGGAAACCAGTTTCACAGTCCACCATTATGGGGAAATGAAGATGCACATGAAATTGTCCACCCATTACCATGGACATCACTGAAATATTGATATTTGGGTTTCCGTGGTCATTTTTATGTGTCTGTACCTATTGAATTACTGCTAGAGCACCACAAGGCCAGCAGCTCCTGTGGGCCAGGGCTGCCCATGGAGTCCATCAGGGCAGGGCCCAGCAGACTGGGACTGTCCCATCACCCCAGCCAGGAGCAGGGCAGCGGGGGGATGCCAGGGCAGACCAAGTCACTGGTCACCTGCCTGGGGACAGGCAGAGGCTGGGCTGGGATGTGGGCTTACAGGTGGGTCTGGCTCGGCAGCGCCCATGGCTGGCCAGGGCAGGTCCTGGGCCGTGGTTGGGGTGGGGGCAGATACCAGGGTAGAGGGTCAGGGACAGTCAGGGCTGGCTGTGCATAAAACTGTTAAAGTTAAATGTCACAGCTAGTAAATGAACTCACTAGTAATGTCCCAGACACACTCGCACTTCTACAGGGTTAAAAAACCCGGGTCAAACAACATTTGTAGTGCTGCCACCAAAGCTGGCTCAGGAGAGCAGGTCCTTCATGCTGCAAAATCAGCATGTCACACCCGTCACAGCCCTGCCGTGACAGAGACCTCTTCCTCTGGTGCTGCCACTGCAGACGCAGTAAATCATTTTCCCCGGCTACTGTTTGCAAGAATGAAGCCAAGGGAAGACTTTAAGTTGTTATGGGGGTGACAATTCCTGGCAAAGATGAGTTACAGTACAGTAAAAAGAGCCAAGGAACTGGTTTATGCACTATTCTGAACAGTGATGGATATTCTGCACTAAGTTACTTTAGGAGCTGAAGGCAAAGAAAGCTTTTGCTGCTTTCTCTTTACACCTTCTTCGTTTGGAAGTCTGTTCAAATTAAAACTCATGTATAACATGCACGAGGTACGTACAAACTTATGTTGTACTGTATAGAAAATCTTACTTTGCATGCATATTTCTTCCATTAGAATTAGCTGAGGATTTCTTTCTACATTAGCCTTTTTTATTTTCAGGCTGATTTAAAGCTACAGAGATATGCAAGCATGTAGCAAAAGACAACTTGCACATCTTATTAATGCATTATATTTGCATTAGTAGAGGGGCTCTGGAGACACAAAACAACAACATACCTACCCTTACCAGGCAGTTAAGAGTGGGCTGGAGATCTTTTTGGTACATCTGGCTGTTATGATTCACCTTCTTAAGCCTGTAGCCTACTCTACCCATGCTAATCACGATAAATTGTACTCACTTAGACCTAGAAGTCCCCTTTGCAGTTCTGCTCTGGAACTGTTTGTCATCAGGTTAACAGTATCACCTTAACTAAAGTCAGACAGTAATAATGGCACCCAAACAGACTTCGGCATGAATCGGCAAGATGAGAGAAAAAGCAAAAAAACTACGAACTTACTTCTCCTACTTGGTAGGTAGAAAGCTACAGTGGAGTAATTCTGTGGCTCTATTTTCAACCATATTTTCTACCAAGCACCTCCTCTATGGGCACCATTGAAATCAAGTATTCTGACAACCAGCATAACTTTATTCCTTTATATCAGGACATCTTCCTCTCTTTTGATTTACTGTAGAATTATAAAATGCAGTTGAATCTTGGTTACTTGAAATTCAATGATGCAAAATCATTCCTTATTTAAAACAGATTCCTGTTGCCTGAATACAGCAGTGAATTACTAAATCCTTATTTATCTGAAGTTATTAAAACACCTAAATTTACTGATAATTCTAAGTCTAATATAAGAAACACCTAGTAAACTTTAGAATATCAATAATAAAAATACCTAGCAAAATTTTTCCCTAATCCTCTGAAGCAAAGTCATGGGAATTTGTTCCAGCTAACTCCACACTTTATCACCCACCCACCCACTCTTTGATACGACAGGTGAAAAACTAATGTCTCATATTTAAAATTTCATTCTGGCTGGTTATTTTTTGATGCCACCCACCTTACTTTGCACTTAATATCAGGAAGAAGAGTGAGCGGACTTTAAAATTTATCCAGCAGGGAGTGAAAAATGTGAGGAAAAGTCTTCTAGAGTTTTCAACTTCTTAAAGTAATTTACCTGTCCTTGAACAAACTGACTGTAAACCCTCACTTGGAGATTACATTACACAGATAAATTACCTTACATCACATGCACCTAGGGTTTTTGTCTGGTATATGTTTGTGTATTGGTTTTCCTTTTTTAATAAAATCAATCACTTCTATCTGATTTCAGAAAATTACAGCAACCCACCTGTGTTGTGAAACAGCTGTACAGTCACAGAGGAAGAAAAATCATTAGACAATGTTTTAAGCTACATGCTGGCTCACTTAATTACTATTGATATAAAGAAAAGCATGTCAGTTTTGACACAAAAATCATGACTTTCTCAAGAAACATACTCTATGCTCTTTCATGAGCCTTACAAAAAATAGTACAAGTGAAAATAAGGCCACAAAAACAATTATTCTCACAAATCCCCATCAAAATTTGGCATTCAAACATGGATTTGAATTTTGCAGCATGAGACTATTTCCAGTTTTAAAGATTATTTCCTTTTGGGATTGTTTTAAATTTTCCTCCTCATCTTCTGTAAGTTAGAGCATTAGTTATTCATTTTCTTTACCATGTTGCCTTAATTTTAAAGCTCATTAAGCCCATTTCTAGCTTTCCAATTTACTTTAATTGAACCCTTCCTGAATTTACAACTGTGAAGTCACTGACAGGGAATTAAAAAGAAATGTTATTTGGTGGGTTTGTGTGGGTTTTTTGGGTTGGTTTTTTTTAATTTCACTTTCTTTATATTCTCATGCAACTGCCCTCCCTTGGGTAGTTGCCTCATAAACATCAGAAAAAGAATATTGCTTTTTCTTTCCCCTCAAGCTCTCAAGAAATTGAATCAGCAAGTCCCAAACAGTTAATAAGTTTTTGATATCTCTTTCAATCATTTTTAATAACCCTCATGCTCACTTGTCAGTGACAGTTTTGCCACTGCTGTCAAAGGCAGACTTGACTAACAATTATTTTTTTACTCTTTATCCAAAGATAAATTTTACTTTCTATTTCTTTCTTAGTCGGTGTTGAACACACTTTCACCAGTTGGGTAGAGAACCCCTACAGATGATTGTTTAATTCCCTAACCTGTAGCAAAATATCTTCACATGTCTTTATATTTGTATCATCAGGAAGGTTATTTTGTGAATACAGAATGACTAGTATGACAAGAACACAGGGAACAGCAGTCGCAGTTTCAGGCAAAAGAGCCTGAAACTTACTCATTCAATACATTAGCAACAACTAGAACAGTATCATTCTCAACTAATATTTTAATATTTAAGTGTCTTCTTTAAATTAGTCATCCAGACTAACAAGATAAATAAATTTGTCAATGGAAGAAGTAGGCGCTCCCAGAATTTGATTCATTTATTTTGTTTAAAATGTATTTATTATGGTTTTATGAATAATGTCTTGGAAGGATTTATAAGACAGAAAGGCAGACTTTCACACAAGTCGAGACAAGCAGGGACTTCGATTTCAGAGGATTAAGTGTAGATGACATGGACCTTACCTTACTGGCTTCAGCAACCCCTTGAAGCATCCAGAATCATTACAGGGCCAATTATTATATGTAGAGGCAGATGGACAGGGTGTGTTTTTTTCTTTGCCTGTAGCAAACAACATTTTCAACTATTTCACCTGCTGAATTTTCTCTTACAGCAGTGACCTAGAACAGAGTTTATGTCAGCAGTCCTTCTTGTTGACTTGTGTTTGAAATTTTTGTTATGACATTGTTTCTACATGTCTATAAATGCAGGAACCTGAACAAGATAGCATAAGTAGTCATTTCAAGTCTAAAATTTTCACATCTATGGGATTTTGAGAGTAACTGAGAATTACAAAAAGGAAAGTGTTACAGATAAGTCCTTAGGGACCAAATAAGTGGTCAAAGAAATCATGACATATGCAAAAAATATCAATTTAAGCTTGCTAGTTTTGTTGTTATTATCTCATCTAAAGTGTGTTTCATAGAAAATATATTATTTTTCACTGGGGGGTGAAGGAAAGGAGAGGAAAACCACAAAAGAAGGAGGAGAAAGATAAGAACGGTATGACACTGGGCACTCCAAGCAGTCATGGTGAAAAAACAGAGACCAGGATCGTAACGTATAGGAACCAAAAACGTGGAACTGTAAAGGGCATTAGAGAGTGCCCTTTGTGAGGGGAAACTTTGAGAAAGAATCAAAGTAGAAGAAAAACTGCTAGAGATGCCAAAAAGATGACTATCTTTAACATAAACCATATGTGGGTTCTTTAGAAACAAGTTGGTGGCTGTTACCAAGGGCAGGAGTGAACAAGCAGTAGCAATGGACCTGTGAGGATAGTAGAAAGCATTGAGTTTAGCCATTTTACATGTGGTGAGTCAGAAGAATTCAGCAACAGTCAGAAGGCGGGAATGCCCAACTCCGTTACTGGCTTAAATACCTAGTACAATTGCTGGGGATTGCAGGATTGCACCCATAATCACAAGTTTTGCCATCAAGATTACAGTCTAGAAACTGCTTCTCCAAATTAGTCTTACATTTATGTGGTCATGTTTGTTTTGGCACTGCAATATGCACACACTGTACTACATATTGCTGCCTTTAAGTCTTTTTAACAAATACATTACTTGTGGCTTATCTGAAACATTATTCTAATTGAGTCCAATTCTTTGTTAATGCACACTTCTTTATGACAAGCATATCTAGCTCTGTGATTTATCCATGTTATAAGCATGTTGATGAGTTGTAAAGGACAATGAAATTCTCATTTTGTATTCTGTTTATTCCTCTAGGCATTTCAGTCAGCCAATATGATGTTTGTTGTCTATTTTTGTAGCTCCTGCATTTCATATTGATGCTCTAAGATTTGTAAAATTATTGCATTTTAGAATTCTTACTAAATTAAATTGTATTTCTTGTTGGTTTGTTGTAACTATCAATAAGACTAATACTGGTCATCTTACTTATGGCTAATGACCAAAAAAGAATACAAGTTAAAAACATGTAGTACACAACGTGGAGTTCATCTTTAGTCAAAGTCTAATATGTAGTTAATAAATGATAGTACAGATGTTGTTAAAAAAGTAAAATATGTATTCAAAACCTTCTAGTAGGTTCTCATTTTGCTTTTCCCCAATGATTCTGCTATAAAACATGCTGTTATGGATTTTTTTCTTAAGGGCTAAACTACATATAACAGCTCATTCACAAGTAGAATAGTTCTCATTTGTTCTGCTTTGCCATGTCTTCACCTTTTCTCCTACTTTCTCCAGAGCCCCTTCCCCCTCCTTGCCTTTGCTCATCACCTTGGAATGTTGACCTCATCAGTGTTATGCCATTTCATTTAGTTGAAATGACTCCCAGTGAAACCAGATGAGAAGAAGAAACAGCTCATGGAAGCAACAGGTGAAATCCAGCAAGAGAGCGCAAAAGTAGGTGATAGCAACAAAGGTGGGACCTGACCATTTTAGTCAAGTTTTGATAAATTTTGCTCCAGTTGCAGTGTGAAACCGTGGTCAGACCACCCTTGCCACATTCTTCTTCCTGGTTTCATAGTGTGTATTCCTCAGGATCTTCGGTGGCAATATCTTATTGTGCATGAATAATGAAATATTTAGAAAACCAGGATACATATGGCCAAGGTATCATTTGGCCAGCAGAGATCTGGTAAAATATGTCATGTTTCAGTTATTGCTAATTAATGTATTCAAAATTATTTATGCAAACATATGCTAGATTGAGAGACCACTAGCCGAGAATATCAATAATCAGGTACTTAATAGACTTAATTACAAGTCTCTTCTTTTGTACTGTCCAAGGTAAGTGCCTTAACCATAGATATGTTCCTTTTTAAAGATTTCAGAAGATTGCAGGTTTACCTTATTAGGGAAGGAAAATGGAATAAAAGCATCAGAAAGATTTAGTGAAAAATAAAAAGAAAATACTCTATTTTTCTCTATAATAAACACCTACACTACTCAGTTTATGCCTCAGCATCCCAGGTCTTGGAGGTAAAGTTTTCAAGAATATTCATAAGTTCATGAACTATGACTTAAGCACAATAAATATTATAAAACCTAAGAGCTGACTGAAAGGATCTTTAAGTTGTTACTGCTATTTTTAATAACCCTAGAAAGACTGGAATTATTTCAGAAACTGGAAGAAATTTAATGTAGCACAAGTATTTAAAAGGGATAAATAAGATGACCTGCCTAAAGATATGCTGTCAGCATGATCTTGACCCTAAACAAAATAGTAAAACAGATGATAAAATCTTACATTGATAAATAATAAAATATTATTAGTGCCACTCAAACTAGTTTTCTGGAAAATAAATTCGGTCAAGGTAACATGATTTTTCTTCCAATGGAATTACAAGTGGAGTCAACAAAGGTAGTAATATTACTGTATAAACCCAAAGTTCAGTCAAACCTTTGACTGTGTATCTCAGGACATTTTGATTAAAACATAGGATGCTACAAAGTTAACAGAGTGAACAGTACATATATTATCTATTAACTAAGTGACAGGTGTCAGAGAAATCACCATCAAGTAAGTGTGTTTTTAGTGTGATCCCATAGGTAATGCATTGGTGATATATTTTAATGAGGTTTTATCAATGACCTGGAAGATAACATAAAAATATCATTAACAAAGTTGACAGTTATCAGGACGAATTAGAGCTTGGCAGATAACAAAGAAATGTTACTAACAAAGAACAATCTTGATTGCTCGATAAGCTAGAAGGTTGCAAATAGTATGTGTTTTGCACAAGCAAAAAAAAAATATCAAGAGAGACTAAAGAATAACGGACATAAAGGATACTAACAGGAAAGGAGAGGTTAACACAAGAAACAAATTCTGGGAAGAACGATGGTGGTGATCCTGCTCTGAACTGAGATGAGCTTCACGTGTGATCCTGTGTTTCAAAAAGCCTAACAAGACCCTTGAATTTAGTAACAAGGGCGTACTGAGAAAGTGTAAAGAGTCAGTAACACTTATGTATTTGTCCCAAAGTAAACATTACTGGAATACTCAAGTAAATTCCTATGCCTGCAGTTCAAGAAAGCTTGATATTTGGAAAGAGTTTAGAGTGGATTCGTGAGAATAACAAGTTTATAAGAAAATATGACTCATAGCTAAACAGTCCAGGCTGCCTAATCACTTTATCAAAGATAAAATGAAAGTTTGAGGTGATCTTAGTCTACATATACCTGTGTGACGGGGAAAAAATATGAAAAAAATGTTATTCTAAAGGTCATGATCTGCAGTAATGCTGCAGTTATGTCTAATTCAGGCTAGCCCTGTGTCCTGTGTCACAGGTCAAGGTAGCTAACCGCTCCGGTCCTTTTTGAACATATAATCTATGACTCACTGATGCACGATTACTTATTTCAAACCAAGCAGAATTGCAAGTTGAATTTGAATAATTTGAAGTAAGGTTATGTATGGTTACTAAGGTTATATATGGTTATACTGTTGAGACAGAATTCTATAAGAGATTTTATCTTAAACTATTTGTCTCAACTGAGAGAGGACCTACCAAGCAGGAATGAAAACTAAAATATTTTTTAGACTATAGGAATAATGAGGCTTAGTTACAGATGACATACCTCAAATATAGAGAGCAAAGCACTAACTTTTTTTATTTTTTTGTAGCAGAAGAATATCTATGAAAGGGATACAGTATTCTTTTCTGTTTTTTAATCAAATTGACTTTTTTCTTCCAGTTAAGGTCTAATACTTAATTCTTTAAGATAATTAGGAACGAGAAAAACAGTTCAGTTAGAATATGAAATGAATCACCTCTGTCCCAGATTCCAACCAAACATGGATGACCACGTGAAGAATGAGGTCAGGGCAAATGCTCCCTTAAAGAGAACAAATAATTTGTATTCTTAGCTCTGCTCTGACAAAATAGAGTTAAAATAACAGTCACAGCTGCTGCCTGAAGCACAAGTGCACCTCCATGCAGATATACAGAAGCAGCTTCAGAGAGAAATGCAACATCACTTCTGCAACAACAGACAAATGGCTAGTCATATTACTCAATAAGCTTCATTCGCTGTGTCAAAGAAGATACATACTGATGTTCAAAATAGTGCAGTGCACAAAAGGGAACAATGAGAGGAAGGACAATATCACCATCAACTATTGCTCCATTATAGGCTGTTGCTTAACAACTCATCTGTCTTAACGTGGTTTGCTTTATGGTTAGAAAAGCTAAAATGTGGTTGACTAAATTCAATACTTTCAACAGCCTGACCTGTATGAGTGAAGAACCAGCCAGAGATGTCTGCAGAAGGAAGTGCCACATCCATGAAGATTTGATGATGAATCTGGGCTCCCATTTTGGTGAGGACAGGCAAAAAAAACCAAACAGCTAGTAAGCATTCTTACTTTTGAATGCCTTACCCAAGCTTCTGGTCTGGAAACAAGACTGGAAATAATTCAAACAGGACCTCTTGAAAGATTTCCAGAAGCACTTGGTTTTGGCTGGGTCAGTAGTACAGCAAGAATAGCCTTTCTGGGATATTTCCTGTCTGAGACACAAACAGAACATTTCATCTTGTCTTGTCCTGTCTTGTCCTGTCTTGTCTTGTCTTGTCTTGTCTTGTCTTGTCTTGTCTTGTCTTGTCTTGTCTTGTCTTGTCTTGTCTTGTCTTGTCTTCTCTTCTCTTCTCTTCTCTTCTCTTCTCTTCTCTTCTCTTCTCTTCTCTTCTCTTCTCTTCTCTTCTCTCTTTCCTTCCTTCTTCTCTCTCACTACTTTTAACATTTCCAAACAGTTCAGGCTGTGGTTCAGCTAGTAGTTAGGACAAAAACTTGGATCAACCCCATTGCTTTGGTTGAAACGGAGTCACCAAATGCCCCACATACTTCATAAAGATGACTGCTACACACCAAAGCCCAGGAATTTACAGAGAAATAAGAACATTTGGTACAGAAAGGAAATGGGAAGCTAATGAATATTATCATTCAGGAAAATATATTTCTCTTTCTCCTTACGACTACTATATATACAGAAACACATATGTATATATTTGTGTACACACACAGAGCCAGATTCTATCCTCAGCTATGCATACACTGTTCCCATTGAAGCACAGAAGCCACACACATGCATCTGAGGGCAAAATGTGGACCCAACAGCTGGATTTTTTAACGTAGCCACATTAATTACAGAGCTCAATGACCACTGCATACAACTGAAACTCTGACCGCACGGAGCAGAAGATCAGCCTTCATGTGCCATTCCCAACTCCTGGACGGCAGACAGCAGTGTCTGAGAGAAGAAAAACAAAGTTTTGAAAATTCTCACCCATTCATTCTTTCCTTACACACTAGGGTTGGTACCCATCCTTCCTTCGCCAAGAAAGTTATGTACACGGCCACACACAAAGCCTGCCTGGCAGCCAAAGAGCTCAAAAACCAAGCACTGGATCTACTCTGCTGGCAGTACTTAGCGCTATGGATGCAACTGGGATAGTGGTGTTGCTGACTTGGCGAGACTTTCTTTAGCTGCTTCTGTTGACATTTCAAGGTTTGGCTGCCACAAGGCCTTCCCAGCTGCCTTCTTTCACTGGCTTGGTTCAAAGGCCCAAACGAATTTAGTGCATATAGACTGGTTTTACTTTGTTCTGGTATGTACATACACACACACACAAACATTTATTGAGCTGAAAGTGGTCTGACCATACATATCCTTATTGACAGTTAAGCAAATGAAAATCAATTTCCAACTCATAATAATAAAAACTAAAATATTTTATAATGATAAAAAATTATGTGGTACTGTTCAGTACTGGGCAAAAAGGAATGAAAAATGTGTGACATAAAATGAATACATAATAAGTGTTCTGCATTTCTGGGTGTTGTAGGAGGCCTTAGGAAATGCTCACCTGAAAAAAAGGCAATTTGTTTTTTTGGCATAGAAAAGAGTCTGACAACGTACGTTGGATTCTAGACCCACCTTTGGTGTCTTTGACAAAAACCATGCATCTCAGTCTGAAAGTCTAGTGGAATTACAGCAGGTTGAATTTTGCCATGTGAGATTCATTAACTACTTGTTTACCTCTTCCTCCATTTTAGTATAGCACAAAAGAAGGCTCATTCTTTGGGTGTATCCCCTTCTTAAAAATAAACGAAATACAAATCACTCTTCCCCAAAAAACTTGCACCACTGCAGAGCAGCTGAAGATTTACTTTCTAACAGTGCATCATTAATTTTGCCTTATTTGCCCAATGCCGAAAACACTTCTGGAAGGCGGAAGACAAGGTGAAAGTGCCTTTAGAATACAAATAATTAGTTTGGCTGATTTCTTAACAGAGGCAATTAAGAGTCAGAAAGACATACTACATTTTACCAGCTGGAAATTCTACCCTACAAGGCCAGAAGGGAGTAATGCTGCTAGCATCAAGAGTAATGAGACATCAAGGGAAAGCATTGCCACTGCAAATGCATATCAACTCAGCGGACATCTGTAGTTAACATCATCTTTTGGGGGTAATTAATTCAACTGTGCACTAGTTGCTTTTAATTTTTTTTTCTCCCTGAAAGTATTTTATACAGTTACTCTTTATGTATTAGTCTTTCTGCATCAGACATTTGCAACTCTTTTTGATTTATTGACCATAAGAAATATCCACTGAATGCACAGACCCCACTACAGACCCAGGTTGAAAATCTTACTCTATTTTGTAAAATAAAGATAAATTACAGTCTCATAATGTGTTANAAAATAGTCCTCTTACTGAAAAATAAAAATAAAAAAAAAAAAAAAAAAAAAAAAGACATGCCACAGATACAGTGGTATTCCAGTAAGGAAAGAAGCTGTGTTTGTCACAGCAAAGAGAAATACTCAGTACAATTAAAGAAAATAATAAAAGAATGGAGGATAGCTATGAAGTATTTGCAGCTGAGATATTTCAATTGGCTTGATAGAGACCTCGTATTCCAGATGTTCACTTAGCCCTCACCCTCAGTCTCTTCTCTTTCATGGGTGAGATTTACTCATTCACTTCTCTTCTCTACTGTTAATGGAAACTGTCATCCCTTGAACCCGGTTTTGTGTAGCTAAGGTTCTCTATTTTTTTTTGCCCTTTTAATATAACACTCAGCCCGTGACGAGTACACCTAGATTCTTCATCTCTTCACACCTCCTTCACTGTTCTTTAGACAAGGCATTTGTGCTTGTTGATTTGAGAAGACAATGAAAGAAAAAGGGAAAAAAAAGGAACACACTCTGTCAAGCAAATGGATTTCACAAATCACCTTCTTTTTGTTGATATTAATTAAATATAATATAGATTTGTTTAATTAGTGTTATCTTTTAAAGAGATCTTTCCAAAATGCTTTCTTGGGTATGTCACAGCACAGACTCATTAAATACACGTTCCTCAAAATTACATTTTACAGGGTGTGAGAACCTTTGTTCTGAGGCTGTAATCATGCATTAAAAACCTAATAATGAAGTAAAGTTTGGTCTCTGACATAGCTCTGGAAAAGAAATAATAGTTGCTTGTATTTTAACAAAACATTTAAAAATATTTCAGTGATGGGTCTTTTTAAGAAAATGATATTTTGAAACAACATATGTAGATACACTGAATGTATAGAGAAAATTCACTTTATAGCAAAAAGTCACTTTAAAAAGAATGTCATCAAGCTTTTTAAATTTTAGAAGAGGAAGCCAGCTTAAAAATAGCAAAATATTTACAGTCGAATTCTTTTACTTGCCTTTTTGCCTTACTTTTCTCCATGGAATATGTTTCTGTTGCAGTGATTTCACATGTATACAAACATCCTCTGCTGTGGTTTGGATAATCCACTGAAGACATGGCTACCTGTGAGCAGGGCAAGGTTGTGTAGAAATATTCGTGTTAACTTTAAATGCACTACCTCAGAGACTTGCGGCATGGGAGTTTCTTTAGTGGGATCAGACACTATGGGAAAAAAACCACCACTGTCTTCCAGTACACAGAGTACCCATTTAGGATGGTTCCTATCCCTTAGTTTGCTAACTGTGAGTTTACACTGCCTAGTCAGTCTGAGTTTACATTCAATGAATCTGATGCTTCAATGGACAACATTTGAAGGATAACTTCCTATGGCCTGGTTCAAGTCTTGTCTGTTTAATTTTGATTCAGAATGTGTGGAGTTTGGACTGCATCAAATACCTTGATGCAGAAGACAGAACATATCACTTTTAATAGGACTAAAGGGAGGATACTGCCTGCCTTGCAACCTGGTCAAGAAGCTGAAGGAAGCAGATGGCAAAGAGATTTGCTGCACCGACTATCTGCTCTAATCTCACTCTCCAACAGAGATGGGTTCATATTGTACTGCTTTATGGTTTCACTACCTCAGCTGCTCCTTTTATCTAAAAATTCTGCATGTAGACAGACATTAGGGGTCTTCAGTTCAATATTTTTAACATTGTTATTTAAATTAAGGGAATTTTAATTCAGCATTTGAGGTGGTCAGGAACAATGCAGCCAAACTCCCGACATTTTGGAGCAATTGTCAATGTTGTTGTCACCTGCTGAGTCACAGATGCAAGTCTGTGTACAAGTTAACAAGTGTACATACAGAGATACATTAAATATTCATTTTAACTCCTTAAGAAAAATTGTATTTTTTCTTTTAAATCATTTTTGCGTGTATCTTGCTACCTTTATCCATAATCTTTATTGATTCACTACTATAAATATTTAATGATCATACTCAAGCGTATGATTAAATCTCGTATCTGTATTGAAGCATACTGGTCAATATTTGATTGTCATTCAGTACGGAATTGTTAAGGATCCTGATTACACAACATGTACACCCTTTTCATCATGAGACATGCCATGTTTTGGAACACAACTCTACCACAATATAAAAAATAGTGCAAGATTTGAGCTTCTATAAAATTATAAGTGGGATACATCTCAGTGAACTTTTAAGCACTGATGCAGCAGGCAGGCACATCTGAGTTATTCAGCTAGATTCTTTTTATTGTTGTTGGAGAGAAAAGGGCATTACTAAATCACATTTGATATGACATTTTAAATCTGCTAATCAGTTTGAGATGAGGTGCTTTCTAGGAGTAGCAGTTTCTTGTAGCAGTTTCTTATAGCAGTCTGCAAAAGGAAACTGGAATACCCTGTTAAGTATAGATTTCTACAGCACAGATATGTATGCTAGAGACAATTTGAAAGTTACTATTGTTGTCTCTGACTGTAAAGGCATCTTTTGAAATAGAGCCCTTTAGAGAGAGCTATACTGGGGTCTTATGTATGTACTTTAGATTGTTAAGTTTAATTACTGATTTTCCCTGTGATTTCCTTCAATTCACCAGACCTACCTTTTGGCCGTATTTTTTCCCTATGAATAATGCAGATCACATCCCTTTTTCCTGTCTTTGTGAAAAGAAAACAGTTATATCTCCATATGCAAGGACTAAAGGAGAGAAAACTAAATATAGTGAATTCTGTGTAGCAGATGTTATATTAATATATGTAGGGTAAATAGCAAGATAGATAGATGAATAAACTTCTAGTATCCATTACATTTCTTCAGGTGTAATCTGTTGCTACAATAGCATTGACTTGTGATAAGAATGTCTCCTGCCCAAGTAAGATAGGAGCTGAAAAAGAAAATAAATGAATTTGATTTATGTTCTCAAGACCAATTGCCAGCCCAAAATGTATTATGCCAGTACCCAATGGTATGTGAAATGGCTCATGTTAATTCAACAGAAACTTAGTCCAAAGACTTTTGCCTGTATCTTTTCCAAGCGGCACTACTAAACCATTCAGTTCAAAATAAACAGGAAAACAGATCATAAAGGAATTACAATCCCAAAGGTAGTTGACTGAGGCTCAGATGTTCTTGGCAGCACTACAAATGATGTGCATATGATCAGCAAGAAGCATGGAAAAGATGCAAAGGATAATGACATATTTTGCTATTGTGTTTGTTTTTCTTCTATTTTGTTCATTATGTACAAAATTAGAGGTGGAAGCCACAGCCAGAAAGCAACAGCTCAATACAAAATAAAACATAAAGCCTATCCAAATAGCTGGCTGAAATAAAACAGGAACAGTAAGAAGAGCAACAATAACACAAAAGAGAGGCCAAAGTAGGGGAAAAACTCCAAAACCCACCAACCAACCAACAAAACAAAAGACGACTTTCATCTTTCCATGGCTGTCATCAGTGATTAAAAGATTAAGAAAATAAGGTTTTTTTTAAAAAAAAAAATTATCAGTCATACTCCGTGTTTAACTCTTGCATCAGCTGGAAGACAAGTTCCTGATAGAAAACTCTGGGAGAATACTGCAGTTTCCCCAGGGTCCTGCTGGTTCCCACCTTCCCTTGAATAGTCAGGCACCCGTGCTGTGTCATCACTGCCTTCTGAATGCGATGGTAGGCCCTGATGAGGAACTGCAGCCAGGCACACTCGATAAGTACAGATGAACCTTGGGCAAGTGTGGGATGTGAATATCTCCTTTGGTGTGATTACTGCTAGATGGTGGCTCCTGATAAAGGCTACAAGAATCTGAATGCTGTATACCGTAATTTAGCAACGGAGACAAGCAGAGGTAGGTAGTAGGCTATCACTTATCTCATTTACTCTACATTACAGTGGATTTAAAGTCCTATAAAATAGCCTACAATAGCATCATATAAATTACTATAGCCTGAAAGAACAAAGATGCGGCATTTCAGGTAACTACAGATACACTGAGACTTACAGAAAGGGTTTCATGTCAACCCTTGCACTACTGTTTACGCTTTGATTAAGAGCAGCTGTCTTCCACTGTCAGTCCTACATAAAACTGATCATTTATGTCAGGTGAAAAATTGATGGTCCAGCTGAGGAAGAGGTCCATCTTTAGTTGTTGTGAATGCTAGTGAACACCCAATTGTGATGCTGATCACTCCTGGGAGAGGTGGGAAGTCCTGCCATCTCGCTGGGCATTGCCGTGGACAGCTGATCTTGAGGAGTGGCTTGGAAGGAAAGCAGCTTTTCTTGAAAGTGATTTGAAGAATGGAGATTTTCCTTTTTGGGGTCTCCTCCTCCTATGTATATGTCAGTTTGAGTAATCACACCCAAAAGAGGCTAGCCATAGTATGTCATTAACTAAACATTTTTACCACTCTTCTAGAAGAATTTTTTCAGTTGTTGGGAAAAAGTAATTGTCTTCCTTAAAAATAAAGCCAACATGAATCCTATAAAATTATTTTCTGGTTTTAGAGAAAAAGTCTTTACAAAGTGAAAAAAAATATAAAAAGTCAGAGTTTCTGACAAAAAAAAAATCTAAAGTTTGTTAAAAGTTATTCTATGCCAAATAAAATGTTACAGGAAAAATTTCCACAAGTTCCAACATATTGTTTCTGTGATAATTTTATACTTATCTTTACAATGTTTTGTACTCTTTAAATTCACCCAACCTTTTCTGTGGGCTGCAAAGGAGGATTTAGTGAGTACATGAGCCTCATGCAGAACTGTTCATGTCAGCAAGCTTTTGTGTTTTGAATCTATGGAGACATCTCGGTAGCTGTGCTTGTGATAGATTTACCCTGAAAACTGCCTTTTGCACAAATGTATTAATAAAAAGACAAACACAAACTGTTTTGCCTTGTTCTTGTGAACCCCTGCAAAATAATAGCCTCAAGAGCTATCATTCAGATCAGCCTAGGAAATATACAGCAGGGTAAACAACTCAAGTACCTTTCACTGTCTACCCTTCCACTTTTGTCTTCTGAGTTTCTCTCTTTATTTCAAAGCTTCCCTGTGAGCGCCCTACAGCAGATGAAATAAAGAGTGAAAATAGTGCAATCACATTCTTTTTTTCTTCCCATTGCATTTTAAAGGACTAAGTTTTATCCATCTTTATGTTCTTCTTTCTCTCAGCTCGACTAGGTGCCTCTGAAATTTTGAGTGCTTCCCAATGGATTCAAATGCAGCCTGGCCCAATGTGAAAAAAAAAAAAAGAAGAGATTTGGGTTCTTTTTGGCTGTATCTTTCCACATGAGCTTGGACAAGTCAGTATGCAGTTGTCTGATTTAGATTCCTCACCATCATAATTTTTAAAGATTGTTTTCCTTTCTCTGATGCGTTGGTATCACATACTGAAATTACTTTATTGCCAGAAAGCCTGTCACAAGATTTCAGCAAACTAACAGAAACAGATGAGAGACTGAATCCCTATAAAAGTCCCTTAAAATAGCACTGGGGGATATTCCAGTTTAGGGAAGATTGCACTTCTAGTGCTCATGACAACCCTGTTATGCATGTAAGCAGGGAAAATTAAGGTCTAGAACTGACAAAGTCACAAGCTATAAATTCGCTAAATAAACAGATAAAATGTTAAAGCGTGCCTCTCCTTTCTCAGTATGGATTGCACTTGTAGATTTCTTTTATCAGCTCAGCACTCTCCACACACACACACACAAAATTAAGGTGATTGTTAAAGACTTATAGGTTAAAACCATAAATAAACTATAGTCAATCAATAGTTGTAATGTATCCCATCTTTTTCTTTTATCAGTCAAGTGTGAAACACAGGCACAGCCATTGAACATTGGTTTAATGGAATCACAGTGGCTTAAGTGCTCTCAAGAGGTGATAAATTAAAAAGTGTTAATGCATGAAAGAAATAGGTTTCTGCGAGTTGGAGAAGCAATATGGCATGAACCTAGTAATAAATTGTTGGTTATCCACTAACACCAAATTGCTACCAATAAAAATTATCTGTGAGTGGTTTAGCAAGGAAGGAAGAGTAAACAGAAGATTCTACTCTAGACATGATTTTGTTTTGCTCTTTTTTGTCAAATTAGTGCCAAGCTAACAGGAGAGCTGGTCAGATTATATCTTGAAGACAATTTTTTCAGTCAATATAGTTTATTTTCTCTTGAATAAATGTTTCCCAGAATGTCGCTGGTTAGATGATTTTATGTCTGTTTTACAAATTTTGAGACCATGATTTTTGTTCTCTACCATATTTTTGTTCTGAAAAAATTCTTGTCAATTTTTAAAAGGATTGGAATTCAAAATTCATGCTATTACATTTGTTTTCTCAAATCATATGGTACTGGTTATGTAAAGCCAGTGAATATGCTAAAAGCTTTACATGTTCACTTGCAGAAATCTTTTCTATATTTTAATGCTTTTTTTTTTTTCTTAAAATTTTTTGGGCTAAATCCTAACCTGTCTAAAGCTAGTTGATTTCAGCAAGGGTAAGATGTCATTTTGCATGTCTTGCAAGTAACTTAGAAAAGCACTGCAACAAAACAGGAGAAGTACTTTGAAATTAACCAATAAAGGATGTTATCAAGTGAATCTAACAATATTCCTCAATTATGATTTCATTCTGCCTATTCCCCTGTACTGTTTTGGCTGGGATAGAGTTTATTTTCTCCATGGTCTCTTGTCAGTTGCTGCAGTTTGGATTTGTGATGAAAACTGTGTTGGTAACACAGGGCTGTTTAGTTATTGCTGAACAGGTCTCGCACAGTGTCAAGACTTTTGGGCTCCTCACACTGCCCCATCAGTGAGTAGGCTGGGGGTGCACAAGAAACTGGAAGTGGGCACAGCCAGGACAGCTGTCCCCAGCTGACCAAAGGGGTTTCCCATACCTTATGACATCATGCTCAGCAATAAAAATTGGGGGGAAGACTTGGGAGGGATGTTCGGAGTTACAGCATTTGTCTTCCCAAGTAACCATTACACGTGATGGAGCCCTGCTTTCCCAGGAACGGCTGAACACCTGCCTGCCGATGGGAAGCAGTGCATGAATTCTTTCTTTTGCTTTGCTTGTGTGTGCAACTTTTGCTTTACCTATTAAGCTGTCTTTATCTCAACCCATGAGTTTCCTCACTTTTACCCTTCCGATTCTCTCCCCCATCTCACTGAGAGGAGTGAGTGAGTGGCTGGGTGGTACTTAGCTGCCTACTGGGGTTACACCACGACACCCCTATTAAAACAAGAAACATCAAAGCTTCCAGTTTATTTGGCCAACAGTCAGAGCAAAGTATAAGAAGATATTCAGTGCTGATGGGACTGATTGGAAAACCACCTCATGAGCATAACTGTGCTATACTAGTATACTGTAGAAATATTGTACAGAGCACAAATGGACTATGGTGGAAAATATCCATCCCTTGAGTTGGAGATTGATTAACTCCTCAGATTCCAGCTCAAGCCAGCTCAGAGTGCTTCAGCTGCAACCTTATCTGGACTCATTCTTAGCAAAACTCATAATTAGAAAATAAAAACCCCCCTCCTTTTGTCTTTGCTGACATGTTGTGTTCTGTAGATGTATTTTTTTCTTCTTTTTTTTTTCCCCTAGAAATTTTTCACAACCCTTTCCCTCCCTTTTCTCATTTCATATGTAAATAGAAGTCTTTGCTATGGAACCAAAGTTCATAGCCACAGCTTTATTAAAAATAAAGTGTAATAAAATTTCCCCAGAGGCCTGTTGAATAAGTAAGTGGAAACAAACAGATACAAACATCCTAAATAATCCCAAACTGATAGATGTTCTGAGCTATTCCTGCTTCTCCCCTGCCTACACATGGAGACTGATACTGTTATGGCTTTTAACACAGATCAGGCTGTGAATTCATCCAGCCAAAGATCTAAATTGCACTCATGAGATGCCAGCATTTGTTTCACACCACACTGAGACATCCACCCAAGGGACCAAAGCCTGGCTCCAGATCAAGTGACACAGGGTGGCTTGTGTGCGTGCTGCTCAGGACAAGCTCTGCTACAAAACCCTGGCAGCAGCCCTATGGAACAGCTGTAAGCCTGGGTCACCTCCAGGCTCCATTTGGTCCCTCTGTGAATTTAAGACATCATTATTCTGTGGTTTTTAGAAAATTCTCTTTTAATTTAATTTTAATTTCATCCCAGAAGGAACTGGTTGATTCATTCCAAAAAAGAGATCAAGCCTGAATAGGGAAACTGAGATGTTAAAACAGTGAAGGTATTCTCATATCCCTTCAGGCTCCCAACCTGGAAATCTCATTTTGCTGCGCAAGTTTACTGATGCTAGGAGTGAATCTTTCTGACATATTAAAGACAGGCTTTGGGTTTATCAGAGCATCAGAGATTTCTGTTTCATCAGACAAACTGATAATGGTGTTTGGATATTTCAGAAAACTTGAAGACACTGGTTGGGAAGCACCTTAAAATTTCACTGAGGAAAACTAAAATTGGAGATTCAAATTTAAGAAAAAGGCAAAGAAAGTAAAATAAAATTACTTTTTTCAGTCTGTGGCTATTTCAAAAGTTCAACAGTTTCTTCAGGATTTATTGATAGGGAAAAATATTTTCTGTGGAAAAAAGAAAAATTGTTAATCTCTCTTTCCATTCTGTATCTTAAGAAACACCTTATCTTTTGTTTATTTATCTGGGTGGTAGTATAAAGTTATAAGAGTTCCCAGCAACAAAACATATTTTTTCCATTCAAGCTTACAAAATAAATACCTACATAGTGGAACCTTTTATAACAAAACTGTAAATGAAATATAATACTGCTCCATGTTCTTTGGGCTCACCTCTCAGGATTCATAATCAGAAAGAATATATTAGGTCTTTGGGGAGTGTGTGATAAAACCTGTGCCTGTTTTCGTATTTATGTGCTTAAACAGTTTATAGTTCCATCCAATTTAATAATGAAATGCTAGCTGTTGGAACCTTATGTATGAATACAACATTTCTCATATATGTTAGCGGTAAAGTAGTTTCTCCAGCATGTTTAAGAAGAGCAAAGCAAAGCAAAAGCCCAGGAGCAATTTTTGCTAACCCAAGATGTTTCTCCCAAGATGTTTCCCTTGGTGTCTGCTCCAAGCACTTCTCATTGTCCTTAGAGAAACACAGGCACTTCCAAAGGGCCATCTGGACCTGATGGGCTCAGACAGCCTCTGCAAGGCAAGGATGACAATGCTTCCCTTAAAACACTCTTGTCAAGTGTGTCAGAAATGACAGAATGAACTTTTAAAAAAAAAAAAAGAAAGAAAGAAAAAAGAAAAAAAAGAAAATAATTAAATTTTCTTTCTCAGCCTGTACAATTTCTTGTATCTCCAGGTGTTTTTGTGCTCAGCTGATGAGGGGTTTGAACAACCTTTTCAATTAAGGAAGTATTAATAGGAAACGAAGCATTCTGTTGTGAGAAAACTAATTCCCTTTAGATGATGCTGGCTGCACAATACGTAAGGACAAAACCCTTCACCAAACACACAAAAGCAAAAATCAAACCAAAAGCTAGAAGTAAGCACTTACTGAGCTAACGCAGATTAATCCCACAGCTGCAGAGCAAAGCCACCTGCCCTGTTTGTGAAATCATGATGAGTGTGAGGAAGACAGAAAAAAGAAGCATCTGGTGCACAAAGCTGGACCTGGGGGGTGAAATAACCTGGGGAATGCTCTGCAGGCGGCTGTGAAGCTGCTTCTGCTTACTGAAGGAATGACCCTTTCAAACAACAACTTGCTTTTGCCTGCTTGGCCTTAGCTTCATGTCAGGACACAGATAGAAACAGAGACGCATTTAATAAATACCTGAGCATGGTAGTGTGGCAGCCATTTCCACCTGAGGCTTATAATTCAGACAACTATAAACTCGGAGAAAAGATCATGGTTTTTTCGTATGTGTCTCAGCTGAAAGCAAAAGGGAGATAAACAAGAAAAACAAGACTGCTAAGTTTTGAAGGAAATTTAACTCTGTGAAAATACATTGATGATGATGATGATGATAATAATAATAATAATTAATAATATTTTCTGCCAAACACAACTAGGATTCACACCAATGCAGGCCATACTTGGTAGGTGCTAGCTTCAGGGCATTTTCAACCATGTACCACTTGTTTTAGGATTCATTTCACCCAGCTTTACCATCTAGCAGTTACATACCCACTCCCCGCAGTCATATAGGTTCCCTGTGAAGGGAGAGAGACTGATCAGCCAAATCTCCTCCTGGAAATGCCGGTTGTAGGAAAGGCCCAGAGGAGCATCAGTGGTTATTCACACCATTGTCACTGAGGAAAGGTGGGACGGTTACACGGATGCCCTACTGCTAGGCAACAGAAGCACCATGAGATGAATTCCAACAACATGCAAGTTTGGGATAAAAAAAATGTCATCCAGTCATTCACTGCCTGTATGGAGAGAAAGGATCCTGAACCCCTTTCCCGTCTGCAGCTAAAATGCTTTGTTGCATTCTTGAACGTAGATGTAGGAGCTATTGCAGCAACAACATTGGACATGTAGGCGGTCTGAATATGGCTGTATTTGCTTAGTTAGTTACTTTCTGGGGAAAATTAAGGCTTTGCTTTTTTCCTTTCAACTGCCTTCTTCTTTATATATCATTTCAGGTTTAAGGCTAGAATGTTAAATTGGTACAATGTAATTAAAATTATTCACATGCCTTAAACAACTAACATTTACTGTGAACAGAATGGACATCAGACAGGCTAAAGGGTCAGAGTATGTTCTTGCTTTTCATTAAAATTCCGGTTTCTGAGATGTCATGGTTTGGGCACATTTTGACACATTTTGAATGTTCATCAAATTGATTTATTTCCATTAGTTGTAAGTGCCAATTAATTCCTGGCTGCATTAATGAGAAATTAGATCATTTTAATAGAAAGATCTAAACCCAGTGTTCCATTGCACTGTTACCAGTCTGTACAGTAGTCCTATACTTAACTGCTAGAACACCAGTAAAATCTTAATGTAAGTAGGAATATTACCACTGATATCAAACAAGGTCAACTTGCACCCAATGTAACATGACCAAAACAAGCAAGTATCTTTTTGTGCTTCTGCTCAACAGAAATTAATCTTTTTCCTTTCTCCAGCTGTATCAGTTCTTGTAGGTCTGCAGAATTCATTAGGGCTGTATTACAGGTTTGGTGGACCCCACAGAAGGGCTTTAATCAAACTTAAAGGATACATCTATATTAACTTTTTTGTTCTTCTCCTAGAGGGGTTTCAATATTTAACTCAATGTTCAAAATAAATTTATTTTTTTCAAATCATTGCCATTGTTGATTTACAATGATGTTTGGTTGGATTTATAAATTTAGAAGAAAGAGATGCCAAAAAGGATACTAGATTGATTAAGGAAGAGACAAGTCATATTCAAAGGGAAGTACAAAAATTTGGCTTCTTTAGCCTAGCAAGAGGCTGAGAAGGAATATGCTTGGTCTTTATAAAAACACTGGAGTCTAAATACTGGATGTGGTTCCACCTACTTTCAGCTACTGAAAAATATTATTCCAAACAGTAACAGGCCTTTCCTGAGTAAACCTCAGTACATGTTCAGGTGAAGGTCTGTTCCCTCTGGTGAAGCAGAAGGATCAGCCTTGCGAGGCAGGCTGGATGGGGGCCACCTCATCAGCATGGACCATTCAACCGGGTCAGCTGTATTGCTAAATGTGACTCTTCCCTTAAGAGGACTAAGGGCAAAAGAAAAAAGGAAACACCCAAATGTCTTGCTTCTTGGAATCGGTCGCACAAGCAAGGAGGAAGGCAAAAGATATTGGGACAAGGCACGTTTCCAACCTTGCGCAGTGCTCTGAACCATCAGCACAGGGCTCCAGCTCACTGCTGATTTCTCTGGAAGACAAGAGGCAGCTCAGCTCAGCCCTCTGAGAAGCAGAAGCTCATGGTGGGTAACTGAAATGGCTCTTTCATCAACATCTGAAGCGCTGCTGTGAAGCTTGGCATGGCTTGCCAGGGCCAGCTCGTTCCCATAGCAGCAACAGCCTACTTGCTTCAATCTGCATGCACGTTCTCTCTCTAAAACTTTGTTAGCAAGATTATTTTTATTTTAAGGAAGGGATTTCTTTTTTTTTAATTCACTTCAAGTAAATAATTAAATTATGGAAGCAGTGAACCACCTAAGGAGCTCTTTAGGAAGAATGAGTACATGCAACCTCTACTGCCCACCCTCTATATACACACATGCACGCACGCACACACACACAATTTATTTATGATTTTTTTTCCACCTGCACTGACATGGCTGGGAATTTACAACAGCATTGAAAAAGTTACAAGCAGTACCTCAGAAATTCCACATTTTACTGAGCTGCGTTATTAAGACACATTTGTCAGGCAGCCAAATGCTATGTCAGCCTTGTAATTGATTTACAGCAACATCTGTAAGAGTATTTGAGAAAGAGACGGAAACCAATGTCCACTTTTGAATACAGTGTTTCAACGAAACCAGTGGTGGTGTGAGATTCACAAACAGAAAACACTAGAAATAAACAACATGTTTAGAGGGATATATGCTAAACGTTACAAATAGGAGGGGGAGGGAGGCAGAGTGCATTACTTTTCAGACAGGAGAATAACCACAGCCTTTCCAGACATATTTTAACTTAGCTATATAAAACACCTGGCCCTAAAAGCGCAGAGCTTTTCTTTTTTTTTTTTTTTCCTGAGGAAAATATGAAGCTTAAACAGGAAGACCACATAGGCTCAAAACTCCTTTGTGAAAGACCTCGTTAAAAAAAAAAAATCCCACAAAATTTATATAATAGTTACTTTGTAATTGCTATGAACTATATGAACAAATCCCTACTTTTCCATTTAAGAATGTTTTGTGAGAAAAAACAAAGTCCAATACTATCAAAGAGATGGAAAGGTTTGGGTGGAGGAAAAAGGTAGGAATGCCTTTCCCAGATCCTTCTCTTCAGCCTCCACATCTACAATAACTTGCTTTTCTGTTTGCTTATCAAACATTTTCTCTGTAAGACAGTAAGATGTTGAAGAAAGCAGAGAAGACAGTTGATGAGATTTGGGAATGCTGAATAAGTTCTCCAGCATCCTGCAGCATGGTGCTGTTTAAGGTTTGGGGGTTTTTTAAAAGGAAATTAAGTTGATCAAACATTATAAATTTTAAGAAGTTTCCTCAGCTGCTTTGTTTGAGAGATGGCTGTATGATATAGCCTTTTATTTGCACTTCAGTTTAACAGGAGGAATGATGTGGATAGTGCTTGCACAGCTTCTGAATCTGAGGTGGCAGCACATCTGGAGAGTCCACTCGGTGCTTGTTCAGATGCAAAATCACTTTGAGTTATGCAGAAAATGGAGGCTCCAGCTTCCTACAATTTTCCAAGTGTAGAGACTGGCACATTTCTAATCACACAGAAAGATGTTAAACCTGACTCACCATGACTATAGAAACTTGTGGAGTGAGAACTGCTAAGAAGAAATCAGGAAGAGAAATATGCTCTAATCGCAATGAGAATCAATCCGCAGGGACCGGCCGAACTCGGATCAAATGGATTTGGGAAGAGGGATATGTGGTGGGGAGAGAACAAGCAACAGGTCTGACGGCACCAGTCTCTGCGCCTGGTCTGTGTTGCCCTGATAACCCAAACGGCTCTGCACTCTGTATTCCAGTTCTGGATGGAAAAGCAAGAACTTAAAAATAAAAAAATGAAAATAATTTTGCCTCAAAAAGTAGTTTCAAAGTGAAAAATCAAACCTTTTCCATTTTTTTCATAATTTGTTTGTTGCTCTGATTTAAGAAATTTAGTAAAACAAGTTCAGTGGCTCAGTGTCACAGAGCTTCTTTTTGATTTCATCTTTTTTTCTTTTAAAACTACTTTGAGTGAAAATGCCATTTCAGATGAAGCTGCTAGAATGTGCTGGTAGGTGAAATAACACAGTTGTTACAAGCTACAGAGCAATAAACAAACACATTTTTAAAACGAGGCACTTAAGAACCTCAGTTTATATTAAAGCATAACTTTATTCATTAAGTTAATACAGCTTTCTGATTAGTCATATTTTCCACCATCACCATCATTTTACTACTTTGCCTACTGTGTGGTCACAGTTATGTGAAATTTAGTTCATTCTGAATACTATTTTACACATAGTTTTTTGTCCCCTTGCCAAAAATCTGAGAGCAGATTAACTTTTCCCTGCTTACAGCAAATACCTACGAGGCTGCCGCGAGCGTCCCTGACACTTTCCATTCTTTAGCTTAGTGGAAGGCTGTGCAAGCTAATTACGATGGGGGCCGTGTTTCCCCTTTCCTGAGGGAAGGTTAATAGAGAAAGAAGTCTACACTAATAAAGAATACGATCAGCGTGTGGCAGAAGCCTGGCTCCGGGCAGCTGGCTGTTGTAGCATGGATGCTTTCATAATACTGTTGGTATACAGACCTGCAGCAGGTAGTAGTGCAAGTGCAGTTTATTTTAAGTCAAGAGGAGTTAGTTTCAGTTATAAGAGCTGGCTTAGTTTTATGTGTCTTGTACCACTTACTCAAATAGCAGCTTCTTCATTGCTGTGTTAGTGAGCCACAGCTGTTAAAAACCTATTGACCAAAAGCCTCATTTGTTACAATTATTCTGTGGTACCAGTGGATTGGATATTTTTTTTGTGTGAGCTCTCTTGTTTTCAACTATAGCAGCCAATAGTCTGCAATACTTTTCTGCATCCAAAAAGGTGACCCATGAGCAGAGTGAGAGAACTCCTGATGCCAAATGAAGGACCAATTGTTTCTAAGGGTCTAGAATCACAGTGAGATTGAAAACCAGTTTCAAAAACTCTTCTGACGTTTCTGGGAAAAAAGTGTGTATCTCTTCAGATGAAATTGTCCCTGTCACCTGGAGGCCTCTTTGTCAGCAACAAAGTGCCATACCTGGACTGAGCATCAAACAAGTATCTCACCAAGTGTGTCCGGCTCAAACATACTGTGTCCTGAAGAAAATGGCACAGCTGCCCCATTCAAGAGCTGATAGAGTGGCAGCTCTAACTCCTTGATAAGCTTATTGAATTGTGTTGTGAAGAATAAATGTTAAAACCTGCATAACTTATTCCCTTGGAACAAGGGGATTATTTAAAATCACTTTATGATATGACAGGAATCATAGAATACCAGGTTGGAAGGTCCAACCTTTCTTGGCAAAACCATGGTCTAGGCAAGATGGCCCAGCACCCTGTCCAGCTGAATTTTAAAAGTGTTCAGTGTTGGGGAGTCCATCCCTTCCCTGGGGAGATTATTCCAATGGCTGATTGTTCTCATTGTCAAAAATCTTCCTCTTGTGTTCAGTCGGAACCTCCCCTGGAGTAACTTGCACCCTTTACCCCTTGTCTTTTCCACATGACTCCTTGTAAAAAGGGAGTTTCCATCTTCGTCGTAGCCACCCTTTAAATACTGGAACAAAGTGATAAGGTTTCTTCTTTTCTCAAGGCTGAAAAAACCCAGTTCTCTCAGCCTTTCCTCATTATGTCAGGCTTCCCAGTATTTTGATCATCTTTGTGGCCTTTCTCCAGACCCTCTCCAGCCTGTCCACATCTTTTTTGTATAGTGGGGACCAAAACTGAACACAGTACACCAGGTATGGCCTGACAAGTGCTGAGTACAGTGGGATAATGATTTCTTTGTCTCTGCTGACAATGCCCTTGTTGATGCAACCTGGCATCCTGTTGGCTTACTTTGCCACCACAGCAGCACACTGTTCATTCATATTGAGCTTGTTGTTCACCAGGACCCCCAGGTCTCTTTCCACAGAGCTGCTCCCCAGCTGGGTAGATCCCAGCACTCCTGGATTATGTTTTCTCAGGTGCAAGACCTTACGCTTGTCCTTGTTGAACTTCGTAAGGTTCTTGTTAACTCACTCTTCCGCCTATCCAGGTCTTCCTGCAGAATGGCTCTCCTTTCCGAAGTGTCTACTTCCCCACGCAGTTTGGTGTCATCAGCAAACTTTGCCAGGGTACACTTGATCCCATCATCCAGATCACTTATGAAGATATCATACAATGTTGGGCCCAGTATCGATCCCCAGATACCTGCACTTTTGACAGGAACTCCAGCCTTCATCTCCTTACAGTAGCTCTGACTACTTCCCTCACATGTGGCATGCCAGCATGCTAGGCAGCAGGATGGAATTACACATGGCTCTCAAGTGCTGGCACATCTAAGAAATTCATCATGAAACCCCACCATTCCTGGATGAATGGAGGCCGGAGCTCCATATTCTCCATGTTGTAGCAATGCAAAAATGGAAGATAGAGGCATAAACAAAACCTAAGGGCATCAATGTCAATTTCTCTATTACAGTCTTTTTCAGAAGGTTTCCAAAATAAGTAGACTTGGCACCAGAATTAGTGCCAAAGGTCATTTCTTTAACCTGATAGGAACTGATTGTGGTTTGGCATCACTTTGCCCCAAAAGAAGCTGAAGCCTCGCTCTTCAAGATGTTATTTCAAATGGCTGTAAAATCAATACCTGAATTTTGATTGTCCAGTAGTGGACCCAAATCGTAAGTGACAGCATCTCTATGCACATATACAAAGCAAGTGCTGAAAATAAGTAGGATGCACATCACTCTGGCAAACAAGGGGGTCTCCAGACCATGTTGCATACAAGTCTTTCAGCATAAATGCCTGCAAAATCTTAAAGCCTGTCTTATATCCAGGGGATCTTATCACCTCTGTCACCTTAATTTCTTAATTTCCAGTGCCATCATATTGTAAATTCACAGCGTTTAAAATTAGTCACCATTCATTTCAGACATGGCATATACAGGTGCTCAGATTGCGAACTCCTGCATTGCACTTGTCCCGGTTTGAGGTAAAACAGGAAAAATTTTGTTCAGTAACTTTACTTTTTAGCTAGGCCTCTTCTGGCTTCTGAAAGCAACAGCATGTTGTGCAGAAACTGTTCGCTCCCAAAGTGATAAGGCCTGATTGATTGTAATTTATGCCAAGGGATTTTATGCAGAGAGACTCTTGCTTCTGCTTATTGCTATAACAACCAAGAGCAGCCAACTTTGTTATTTGCCCCATTGGAAGGTTGGAAGCAGAAAAGCATAGAGGGGTCACACCTGTGGGGAGAAGCAGACATGGACCCAAACTGACCAACAGGGTATTCCATCCCATCTGCTGAATGCTCAGTATAAAAGCTGAGGGATCAAAGGGTCACCCCTCTTTCTTCGATGGCCGGAGTCCAGGAAGGACTCTGTCTGTTTGTCTGTCTTTGATCATGATCCTGAATCTAGATCCAGAATCCAGTTCCTGTCTGTCACTGAGTCCAGTCTGAGACTTCCCCAGTACCTGCTGGTGATGTGATTGTCATTGTGGGAGCTTGAGACGGTTGTATATATTTTGTTATTTTCTTTTTATTTTATTAGTAACATTTTGTTAAAGTTCCTTCTAAACTCCCAGGTCTCTCTTTCTCCCTCCTCTCTTTGAAAGGAGAGGTGGAAGAGAGCATTTGTCCTTCTGCATGGCTTGGCCAATTCAGCCCAAATCATGACAGCACTTGCTGGTGACCAGCCCATGGTCAACAGTCAAGCTGAATGGGTGTAACACAAAAGCACTTGTTGATGGCTGAGGAAAAGTGATCGTGCTGCAGTGCTATCAGCAGTCCATTATCTAGAGTAATTTATGGTTCTGTTCTCTTTTTGTGTGGGAAATAAAATCCTGGACTGAAGTCACAAAGCCTAAATTTGTTTTACAAGCAGTGAACTTAAATCACTACCAACTTCACTCTAAGGTCCTGTTGTCCCATGGCATTCTTGAGTCACCCTGATCACTGGTATTCTGACACAGCGGACCTCATGGACCACACAACTCTGGGAAATTATGCATTGCACCAGCAAAATCTAGTCTTGAACACAAACACAGAATAACAAATGGGTCTTGTTTTTGTCTGCCAGAAAAGGAGATTTTTAGGGTGAGTAAGACATAACTCTCTAGATGACACTCTTTGGTGCATAGCTGCTTTTGGCATTTTAGAGCAGAGGATAAGCGGATCTAAATACAAGAAATAAATTGGGAAGAGGATGGGAATGCATGTATTGTATTCTATTTTGTATGTCTCTTCCATTATGAATTTATTGCATATTCGTACCAAGAGCTTCTTAAAGCTGTGGGTAGCCTGTCTCCCCACACTCCCCCTCCTCCCCTCCTCACCCAACCACTACCAAGTTACTGCCTTCACCTACGCCGTGCTCTCTAAACTGAATACATTTGTCCTAGCCTGTAACCACAGCCACAGGGCAAATGGAGAAACTGGAAACCACCGTGTGGTTTGCCAAAGAGGGTCCCCAATGGACACGGGAGCCGTATTGTGCCACAAGAGAAGTAGTAGCATAGGAAATGAGAGGGGGCTCCTGCGCCCTTCCGTAAGCGACAGCATGTGCATGTATGTTGTTGCAGTGGAACAAGTGAACCCTAATACTTGGGCACAACAACCGTGAGAAGCGCTTTTCAGCACAAGTAAGGAAGCAAAGAAGCTGTGGCTTTTATCCCCTGCTGCAACACCTCCCCAAAATGCAGTAGATACCTGCTAAGCCCTTCATCTGAGTAAAACTCTATGTGCAAGAACCACACCTTGTTGTACACTGGTTTCCTCACTTCACTAAACAGGCTGAGGCTCTCCCACCTCCCCTCCCCCTTCTTATTTTTTTAATAAAATAATTTTATGCAGCTGCTAAGCTAGCATCCGACTAGTCAGACACATTCCCTGTGACAAAGCAATACACAGAGTCAGAAAAAACAGAAGAGGACTTCACCGAGAAAATATAATTTTCTGAGACGTGTCACACCTGCGACAAGAAGTCTTACAAGCAGCAAGTAAAATTTCTGCTTGTATTTACACTTGAAAAGAAACACAATCCCCAGTTATGGTCCTGGCTTGTAAGGTTGGCAAAATGCAAATGTTTGCAGTGTAGATCTTGTGAATGTTTAACAGATCTTGAATCTTAAGATTTAGTTTTGATTCTTTGAAGGAGTTCAAGGAATAAGACGTAAGTGTTCAAGAGATGCCCAAGACCGAAGTAAGGAATGTTTGGTGACACTAATGAGTCCTCAGTTAGGAAAGTAAAAATATTTCTCAGCAGAAAGTTTGGGCCCAACTCTGCCAGTGTGGCACCATCAAGATCCATTTACAGTTGAGTAAAATTCAAAATTAATTCAGTCCCAAAATACTGTAGTGTTCCTTAAGGTTTTATGTGCTTGAAAGAGCAGCAGCCTGCAGTTGAGAAACTACACAGGTATCCCCCTGTGTCATCTCAGACAAACCACTTCACTGATTCATTTAGGAAATGTTTGCTCCAGAAAGATTCTGGCAAACAAATAACTCCATTTATCTGTCTGAAATTATTAAAATTATTCAGGGCTTGCAGAAACTATGCCTCAGCAATTGTTTGTATGAGTTCATGTGGTAAAAGATTTTGCTGTATGAACATTATGAGGATACCACCTTTGAAGAACGTTTTACAAGTTTTAAGTGAGCCCACGACAAGATTCCAGTTGCTTCTGGTCATAAAACTGCAAAATATCTGGTTTGTCATTCAGAAACACTTGTTTCTCATTCAAAGACGCTGAGAAGCAGCATAAACTCTACTCAGTGTTGGTCGCAATTTATTTCCCTATCACATTAACTTGCCATTTAGCTTTCAGCTGTGTGAGTATCAAACTACCAGCTCCCTAACATCTGGATCTTCAGAGGGGAAAAGGGGAAAAAAAGAAAAAAGAAAAAAGAAAGAAGGAAACACTTTCAAGCCTTTAAAACAGATGTTTGGTTACATCAGCAGCCTTAAAAAGAACTATTAAGCTCTCGCAAGTATCTTGCAATTTACAGATTGCCACTGTATTTAAGCACAATCAACTTGCTAAAAATGAAAACTCACACTGACAGAAAAGAGGACATGGTAGCATTCATTTCCATTTCTGGGTATTTAAGGCATCAAATAAAATCCTAGTCATTCGTAGTTTTAGGATGCTAAGTGAAACTTGATGGGAAGCATTTAGAATGCAGTCATTGACCCTGAACATTTATTTGGGTACAGAGATCCATGTCCTTGGAAGATTAGGATCTTTATACTTCCCAACAGCAAGTTAAAAAAAAAAAAATATTTAATGGAGAAGATGAAAAAGGAATAGAATGACACTGCCACTGTTCCCAACCTTCCTCTACTAAAGAAAATAAATTTAAAGCTTGTTTTTCATGATGGACCTTTAACATGGAGTCTTAAGGACAACCATTAATTCAGGAATGAAAGATGTACTGTTTTTAGCTGTCTTCAGTCTTTTAGATATGTCAAAAAGTAACATCTGGTTACAAACACAAGCTATCATGGCCCCCAGCTCTCCTCCCCCTAAAAAAGCTAGGGTCTCAGGGCAGTGGGAGGGAGGAAAAGGAGAGTTATCAAGTGAATCAAATTTAAGATTTCTTGACTTATTGACTTACAGCTTTGTGCTTAACTCAGGAAGAATTAATCTCTTTCAAAATGCACTTAATTATAATCAAATAACCATATCAATGTCTGTCACCACATCAGCACATCTGGCAGCAATGAAGACAAATTAACAATAAGAGTCAGAAAATCTGGCAATGTGATCAACTAAAGCACGGAAAATCCATTTCTACATTTAGACCACCAGTGACTAAGGATGGATTAACTTCCTGTCTCTGATACTGGCGCCTAAATTAAAGGGAAATTGCATCGCAATCTGGGTACCAGGTTTCTGGCTACAGACAACAAAAAGCCCTTAGCTCAGCTACACCAGGCAGCAAAACCTTTGCTCGAGCTTTAGCCATGATGTCTGTGATGGCCTACTCTAAACAGCTGCTTTTAATTTAGTTTAAAAGAAGCAATTTGGCAACCATGTAAGTTTGCACCTTCAAAGTAGACAGATGTAAAAAGCTGATGTCCTGTAATATTAACCATTTTGGAGTTTTGCTGTTTTAATGCGGTGATGACAACAGGATTCACAGCTTTTTAAAGTAGTAGGTATCTGTACAAGGAAAACCAAAATAGAGTGTTTTCACTTAGTTTTAATTACCATTTTATAGTAAGCAATCCTCTTTCTCCGACTTCGTATAGTTAAAGGCATTGGGTTCAGTACCACAAATTTAATCCATAAAGAATTTACAGTTGCTCAATTTGACTGAGCAACTGAATAAAGCACAGATTCATCTATAACCAGGAAAGGGCAGCTGAATAAGGAACAGAAGCGCGAGTTAAACGAAAGAAAACATTGTCTTGCACTTGGATTACCTTCTCATTAGTGTGCATGGAAGTGGCTGCAGAAGCAAAGAGGGAGAAAGGGGCTGGGAAAGCAAAGACTTGGGCATGCACTGCACATCAGCAAACACTTAACACTAAGCCACTTAGAAAAGAGCGATGCAACCAGGCAGACATCCAGTGCCACCTATTTTATGGGGGTTTTTTTTGCTGTTCTTTTACTAAGTCATTTGATATGGATTTGTGCATCTACTGTGCATACCCTCCACCAGATGCACGCACACTATTTGCACACAGGCATGGGCAGACTGCTGGTAGAACACTGGCCTTGCGTGCGTGAAAACTGAGAATGTGTGTGCACGCACATCTGATAGTAGGAATTCACAAAGAGGAAGATTTGCATGCTTATTTTGGCACAAGCAGCTTCAACCCACCTCACCAGCCAGCAGTAGTCATGGCAGGACCGCACCCGCTCTTAGAAGCTGAACATATTTCAGACAGTAAATCCAGAGATACAAGTTTTAGTCAAATAAAGGTGCAGACAAGCAACAGAAAGCACCTACATATGCAGCATTCCTCTTATCTACAAATATAATTCACACTTTTCATTCTTCATGCACTAATGTGGGTCAGAGACCACATGGCAGCATATTTTATTAAAAGTAATGTGCAAATAAGATGCATGATACCTGCAAACAGCATGGAGTCTCCATTTGTAAAAAGGTACAAGTAACAGTACAAAATTAGAATGATTACTACTCATTTCAATAAAATGAAGTCTGACATAGAAATACATATGCTGTATTATTTACATCATTAATTTACAAAAGATATTATTTGCATAAAACAAAGCTATAAAATAATTAGAAATATAGTATTTTTATAAGGAATGTTTTCCCTGTATAAAAACGTAGAGCATTTTGGCAATTATGCTTTATTTGAATAAAAATGCATTTATTTGTTCTGAATTCATAGCATCATGTCGTTTCTTTCTTCCCTTCTTCCTTTCCTTATTCCCTTTTTAAATAAAATTCCACACTGAGGTAGTAGTATGTCAAAGTATGTCTTTGGTTCCAGAAATCAATGGCAGGTCCAAAAGGAGCTATGTATCCAAATCACAGGATTGGAGAGCAGAAGTCCTAAAGTTTTCGAAGGACTGTTTGTAAGTATAAATGCTGTTTTCTCCTCTAGAAACTGTCCTTTCCTTTCCATCTTCATCTGCCTCTGCATCAAAGTCCAGTGAGGCATGAGGATTATTATGGGAGGTTTTTGGTTGGCAATTTGCTGGCTGTCTACAACTTGAAAGAGAGTCCAGCTGAGGCCTCCATAAAGGCTTTCCAAATGTTCCTGAAAGACAGTAAGTGAGACTAAGTGAGACTAAGTAAGTACCGACATACTGATGCTAACAGTTTTGTGTTTCACCACGGGCTGCACGTTAGAATGCAAGCCAACGACTGACACAAGCGGAAGTTCACCAAAGTTAGATTTTACTTCGCTGTTATTTTATCCCTTAAAAGAAGACACCTGTATGATCGCAAGCACAAGGCAAGATTCTGCCACCTGAGACATTAAAATCACTTCCAAAGTAAATGTGCAGCCACACACAACTTCATTACTTTTGTTTTTATGACTACTCCCATTCCCATTTTTCTTTGGGGAGGGCGCTGATGGGGGAGGTGGGCACACAGACCAAACTGCAAACTTATCACAAGACACTTTCTAATGCAAGTCAGAAGGTCTCTGTTTTGTTCTTCAGTGAACAAAGAGCACATGAAATCTGCTGCGCAGTTCAGCAAAAATAAAAAAATTTAAAAAAAAAAAGAAGAAACAACCCAACTTGTATAGGGTTATATAACATCCTTCCACCGTGCAATCTGAATGCTAAAACAATTTTTTTCTGGCTAACATCTCCCATTAATAATAAAGGTTCTGCTAGCCAAACTCTCCATTCACAGCTGTTCATCTCTTCGCCCACAACTGGCTAGAATAGATGTAGCACAAAAAGAATTTGGCATTGAATTTGGCAGTTGAATCCTTATTAATAATTATCTGGATTCACTAGCCAGAAAATAATTAAGTGTTCCTGTCACTCTTCACCATTGGGAAAGTGTTGGCATCAATCCCTCTGCAAGAAGGGCCTTCTCTTTTTTCACTGAAGAAAGATACAGCCATCGCAAGTCACAGTGTCTCCAACTGACACTCAAAAGACTTATTTTCAGAGGACAGCGTGCCACAGGCTGATTTTGAAGAACCCAGTTTTTATTAATAATGTAACACTACAATTATTAATAAATTTTGCACCCCAAAAGCCATACTTCTAGTCTTGCTTAGTTGCTAGAAGCAAAGGTTTCAAGTAAAACTGTAATCTGAGAAGTTACTAAAAATGGATTTGGACAAAGTCCATATTTGTATCAATGATTTGCAGAGCAATTTTGCTCCTAACACAACATGAAAGGATATGCCTTACAGCACCAAAGCTACAAATGAATCCTGTCTTTAAAAAAAAAAAAATCCAAGTGTGAAGTTTCTGGCTCCTGCATTAACCGTGATGTTAATGCCAGCTGTCTTCTTCACTGCGATGGTAAAGGCAAAAGGGAGCTGAATTTGAAGACAGTGATGCTGAATAAATGAATCCACAACTTACGACAACAAATCTATCAAGGGTTCTTCTACAGCTACCACCTCCAAGATCTAACCATAAACTCTTTCAGTGAAGAGTGATAATGACTATGAAACATCCAAGGCAACGATCATACAACTTGGGTGGAGTAGTAGCTCAGAGAAGTGATAAGGAAAACAGCTCAGCATGGACTTTTAGGGCAGAAAGGGGAATACAAACCCTTGAGGTTGCATTAACTCCTGGATATACCCACATACAGTAGAACTACTTTCTGCAGGAGACATGATAAAGCCCTCTGCACAGTCCCACCACAGCAACAGTGGCAGGCAGCCAGGAGAACGTGTGTAGGTCCAGGGCCTCTGCCAGATGTCATGGCATCTGCAATGGTTTACAGTCCAAACATCTGGCTTTAGAAGGGGGAAAACTTCAGAGCTTGTACCTCCCTCCCCACCCTCTGAGAACAAAGAGCCCACTGATGCACATTCCCTCAGGTCTCCTTGCAGAGCCAGCAGACCCAGGCCTTGATCAACCGTGCTGACACACCAGCTGGGAGATAATCCATGGTACCAGGGCTGCACTTGGTGCCCACATGTTGCAGGGATGAAAGCAGTAAGTATGTGAGCTCATACGCATTTTAAACCAAACAACCAAACCAACACACAAAATTTAGGGAACTTTAGAGGTAAAGCAACACTCTTCTCCTTCCCCTCCACCTCTCCCTGCAATCTGGATTAAAATTGTAAACTCTGAATTAAGCTTCAGGAACTCTGTCTGGTTAAACCATGACAAACTATTTTGTCATACGCATAATGAGAAAAGGAGACAAAGGAGGGGTAGAGAGGGCATTTTTCCACAGTATCTTATTTTGAATGGGAAATAGTTCTGGCTCCCTGTGTTACACAATGTATCCTCATACACTGCAGTTCAGGTCTCCCCACCTGCCCTGAACCCTCCTGAGACCTTGCACACCTTTTGCCTGTCAGGCAAAATTTCTGGTATGCCCAAAGTCTGTTAAGGTATATTGAAGTAAGTATCCTAACATTTATGGAAATCTGCCAGCTATATTAAGATAAAAAGATAAGAATCACACCACTGATGAGAATGTTATGTGAGCACGAGCTATTACGATCTCCTGGTAATTTAAATATGCTCACTATGCAGTTTTACTGTAGTCACTTTTCAGTTTGTGACCTTCCAACATGTGGGACATCATATCTAATTGTCCTTAGAAGCCAGGTTTCCCAAGAAGCAAAAGAGGCTTCACAGTTACAGCCAGAGGTGACCCACCTCACTGGACCGCCACATTTGACCTAAGGACTCCTTTGATTTACATTAGTTCTGCTTCTGACCAAGCCCCAAGCTGCACCCTTTCTAACACAGGACAGGGCCCATCTCCTGGCTGACTCCTGGTAGGATCCAGAGGGCACCCTGAGTTCTGGGGCATCCAACTGTCCTCATGCACTGCAGTGCAGAGAGAGCGAGCCTGCGTGTACAGTTCAGTTGTGAGAGCCTTAAAAAAATAGATACTGCATCGCAAGTGACTCAGGGGGGAAGAAGGGGAAAGAAAACAAAAAGACAAGAATGCATGCATAAAGTCACAGACAACTCTCGCACTGCTTTTCCTCAGCTACTTCCTGTCTCTCCTCTCCTCCTTTCTAAAGCATGTAATTTCCACATGGTGTATTATCTTACTAAATTCACAAACGCCCACAAAAAGAAGTACACACAAAGTTGCACAAAATTAGTTTTGTCACAACACTAGCTATATGAGCATCTAAACACTACTAGAGAAGTACTCCTATTAGGAGTGGGAAAGAAAAAGCTGAGAAATCAGTTTTACTTAGTGTTGGAAGTAGGAAACAAGACAGCAAGAATACTAGCAGTTTGAGTAAAAGCCAATAGGTAGAACATACCCATGAAAGTGCTGTTACTGATAACAGATGAGGGTTCCAAACTTCTGTTTAAATCAAATGTGTCTGAGTTCAGACTTCTGCTTTTTAGTCCAGTTCCTTCATTTTGAGTATAAATGGAGTTAATCAATTTGCTACTTGTAGCCTGCATCCCAATTATGCCAACGCACTGATCAAAGGGATCTTCCAGTGGAGGTGAGTATTGACAGCACTCCTTTTTCTTTAGATATCCAGACTCATAAGGGTCCAGGCACGCTGTTCTTTGGTCAGGGCTGCAACCTAAAGAAAATACAAAATTGTTTTTACATAGATTCATCATAGCACAAGATCAAATTAGGACTAAATNATGCTTCCAAGGCTTCAGAGCCATATGTGTTTCCTTTTAAATACAACGTCCCTGAAGTCCCCAGATAGTGGCACAGGAATGGATCTGCAACACCCTCCAAGTCTGTTTCACTGCCGTTATCTAGATGGCAAATACCTTAAAAATAAAATTGACGTGTCAGCATATGGTCCTCTCTTAAGCTTCAGCTTACAGTTTCCTGAGTAAGTTTTGTTAAGAACCTTGTCTATTCAACTATATTTCATAGCGTATTTAGAGCTTGCTTAAGTTTAACCTAACCTTTTGATGAGAACTCCAATTTTAGCACGTGTTCAGTTAATTAGCTTCACAGACAACGTATCACACTTTGCTTCATTATACAGTCCCTGGTTAGCAGAACAAATGCAATCACAGGGATGAGAACCAGCAACTTCCTTCCTCTAAAGCACTGGAAGCCAGACTCATGCACTTTATGGAGCACAGAGTGCTAATGAGAAAGTCCCGGGTGTAAGAGTCTGAGGGAGTCACTGGCTGCTCAAACAGCTGCACTCACTTTCAGCTCAATGGTTCCTGAAAGCTGTGGACATAGTCTGTGGTTCTTGTTCCACAAGAGGCTGCTCCTCTCACTACCCTACAACTGCAGAACTATCTCACCACTGTTCCATTCCCACCGGCCCCAATTCCTGGATGTATCTCGACCCCAATCCCTTCCCAGCAAGATGCCTTCTCCTCTCTAACCCAAATATGTTCTGGATTCTTGGGGGCCAGATCTATAAATATTAACTACTGCAGCTTTTAACTTGCAGTCACCTTAAATCCTTTAGTCACTCTGACCTTAATGACTTTTCCAGCAGGAAAGTTTAGTCAGTTATATTACATTAAAGTTACACTGGCTTTACCACCCATCCCTGCATTCCACTACAAGCATCCTTTTCAAGCTATAACAGAGGAAGACATGCTGTTGCAATGCCTTTCAGACACTCTTGTTTTTGAAATATGGTCAGTTTAAATTTATCCTTGAAACTAGAGGAAAAACTTCATGATTTAAGCAAAGACATAACGTTATTTGGATAAACAGAACCAAGTTTATGTTATTATGTCACTGAAGCAATCCCAAGCAATAAATTTCACACTCTCTCAAACTTCAGTGGAGAGGTTTCTTTAGTGTTACTTCTTTTAGTTAGGAAGACAACAGCCAAACTGCAGCTACTCAAGCAACATGGAAAATCTACTTAATGTTTTACACCTACCATTACTGTCTCTCTGCTGCAAGAAATACCCTCCCACAGAAGATGTGAGAAACTGATGATGACTGCCATTTTCAGATGAACCATATCCATCCTGCCTTTCAGCTAGCGTCCCCTGGGACGAAAGGTAACTTGGAATGTCAGCAGGCAAATTTGTTTCATCTGTGGGGAGGCAAAACACACACCAAAGCCATTAGCATACTTTAGAGTTTGTAGAAGCATTTTTAACCTTGTCAGCAAAGTGCTGAAGGTAACAAGCAATTCACTTTTCTGACTCTGAGTCAAAGCACACAAATGTTTCTACAATAAAGTCATTGCAAAGCAACCACAAACATTTTTTTTCCTTTCCAAGGCAAACCTTCACTTTACACACCTGTATTTGTGATGCTGCAATCTTCATTTCTCCTTCTGGTGTGGTAGATGATGACCACCCACACCAAGGAAGTGCCCACCACACAGCAAACCACAGCTATGATCACGATGCCAACTGTGGCCCATCCATCATCATCAAGCGACGGGGCAATGTTTTGAGGAGAATCACAGGTGGGAGTAGGAATTACATTAAGACGGATGTTGCCCCGTTCCGTTCCAAGCGTATTAGACATTTCACAAGTGTACTTCCCAGCATCTTCTACATCTGTATCCACAATAATTAGCAACTGATTGCCTGCAGCGAAGAAATGTCTTTCCGTTACCATGAGAGGGCTGTCATCCTTAGTCCAGTTCAGTCTGGGTGGAGGGCTACCACCAGCAATACACTGCAGGACTGCAGTTTCACCTTTTGTTACAGTTCGATCCAGCAAAGGCCGCAAAAATGATGGCGTTTCTGAAAAGAAAGCATAAGCCTTATATTATAAATGACCTTGCAAGAATGGGAACATGTCCCTCTCCTTCACAGCTCAAGAGGAAAAGCTAAATTAAATGCATCAGTAAGACCTAATGAAGCTTACTCTCATTCCCAGAAAAAACACATTCAAGGAATTTGAACTTAAAGCCTACAATTTATTTGTCAATTGATCACACCTATACGCTTGATTACCTTAAAAGGTAAAAAGGCCAAATAATACATGCTCAAGACTGCAGAGAACTAGATTAAAAATGGTCAACAAAACCCATTAGGAAATCAAGTTAAACAGAATCTCCTGTCTCTAAACAAAAAACCACCCAGCTCTTTTTTTTTTTTAACCCCTGGCACATCAGATATTGTGTACACACTGAGAAACATAACTAACTTCTATTATGTTGCATCTTAATAGTGATTGTGTGCTGGAGCTGTAACTACTAAGCTATAACTACATATCAGTACAAGTTATTTCAGAGTAATTTTATTTCTATACAGCACTGTCATAACAACGCTATTTTTAATCAGCTGATGATTTCTGAAGTGCTCAGGAATTGTTTTGCTCAAGGAGATTATGCCATCAAGGACTGCCAATGTCTTACCTAGTACCGTTAATGTCGCATTAGCTGAAATGCTTCCAGCAGTGTTTTGAGCTGTACAGCTATAAACACCTGTGTCCTCGATCTTTACATCTACAATGAAGAATACGTCATCTTCAGGCATGACATGCATGCGCCTTTTGCGTGCTGCAGGAAAATCTGTTCCACCATCTTTCTGCCAAGCAATCTGTGGGACAGGATGCCCAACTGCAGCACATTCCAAACGTGCCATTGCCCCAGCACGAATGGTTAAGTCCATGGGGATCTTTGTAAATGAAGGCAGCACTAAAGAAAAGTCAGTGACACCAAAATGAATAAATGAAACATGCTTTTTCTTTTTTGCACAGCTTATTCTTAACACCCTTTTCAGGCCATAAAAGTGTGAGAGAAGCATACAACCTAAACTTATCAGTAGCCAGCAAAGAGAAAGGGAGGGAGCTGTGAAGTATGCGAGATCGCCTAGGTCAAAATCTCATTTCTGCTAAGCTTCCTACATGACCTTTCCATAGTACCTTGAAACTGAGTATATGCTTACCTCCTGTAAAGAAAAGATTAATGTTTTCTCATCTTGTTACATAGATTTTTGTCAGATTTGCTACAAATTTGGTCTGCTATTTGTTTTTTCATATACTATGGTTCAGCACAATGGGGCCAGATGTAAAACCAAATGATGATTTTGGAAGTAGATACATTTTAATAAATAATCTCTTCTTACGAAGGGATCTTTTAAAAGACGCGGATGATGAGAATGGAAAAAACTCTGTTTACATATCTTGATTAAAATCATTCTACTTTAAGCCCACAAGCAAAAAGTAACATACTTACTGTTTACTGTAAGTTTGGCTTTGACAGAGTAGGATGAACCAAAATGATTTGAAATAACACACTGGTATTTCCCTTCATTACTGAATTCAACATTGCGCAGCCGAAGGATGGTAGTGTACTCCATCACTTCACCGCCCTGTGACCGGAGGTGTGCATAATTCTCCATTTCAGCATCTTGCAGTAATTCATTGTCTTTCTTCCATGCAAAAGTCATCGGGGAATCACTGCTGCTGGCTGCTGAACATACAAAACTCAAATTGGAGCCTTTGATTGCTGACTGGGTTTCTGGCTGGACAGTGATCTGTGGTTTAGGAAAATCATCTGCACAGAAAGGAGAAAAAGAAAAAGTAACACAGAGGAAGAGAAAAAAAAATACGTGAGGCCCAAGGACTTGTTTTAGAAAGAGTCTGTAAGCCTTGTTTTATAGGTTTGAGAGAAGAGTCAGATAACTATTTATAAAATGGATATACAATGCTTTCACTTTAAATTTCGCTAGCCTTAGGGCGTTTAAAGATGCCGTATTTATTAGTTTACTGTGCCAAGTCATCTCTTATTGAAGAGAAAGCACATTTAAAAGCAGACTGTGTGTACAGTTTGTTCAACAGCAGCACTAAAAGAGAAGAGAACTACCCCTGACATCCATAGTAAGAACTATTCTGAATGTCAGTCATGAAGCCTACCCTTCATCTTTACAACACCTCAGGCTGCTTTGAGTTTTTCTTTATTGAAAGCATAGTTCTTCTGCCATCAGAAATTGCAAGTTAAAGTCGAAGGTTTTCCCCAAACCCACAAAAAACAATCACATACAGAAGTCACTGTTGCAGTGATTTGCAGCTGGTTGGTCCACCTTACAAACACAGAAGATCCCTTAAGAAGGGCAGCACACAAGAATTTCAATAGATTCATTTCTGGAGATCCCTTTATTATTGGAAAGTTTCCTTCAAAGTGCTGTTTTGTGAGTTTACAGAATTAGTTGCGTTCTGAACTATTCATTCTACCAATTGCAAGTATGTTGCATGTACAAAAGGAATGGCCAATTAAATGCTTCGTCCCCCAAAAGCAAAAGCCTTAGCATATTCCCAACTTTCAAGCTGACTGCAGTCAGGTCTTACCTAGCTGCTTTGCCTCTCTACGTCTCATTTGTTTGGTGTCCCAGTTTGAGGACTAATTTCTCTTCTAATGCTTGCGAAAACTGCACTTTTAGAAGACTCTAGTGTCTGAATTTGTGAAAATATTTACTTTATAGCCAGCTATGGTGTGTGGGTTTCAAGGTCTCTTGTGGTTTTGAGCTCACCAGGTGCAGGGATGAGGAGGAGCAAGACCTGGGCACTTGACCCAAGCTGGCCAACAGGATTATTTCATACTGTGAACATCACATTCAATATAAATTAGAAAGTTTGCTGCTGAGTGCTCTCTCTCCTTTGATGGCAGTGATCCAGAGAACTTCCTACCCCCGTGCAAAATCCCTGAGGCTTTCCCTTCCTCCCAAAACTGTAGCAGTGGCAGTGTCCAACATTTACCAACCGCTGCTGGGAGTGCACAGCTTTCTACTGATAGAATTGTCCTTGCATATTTGATATTGGTATTGGGATCAATACTGGTTTTTTAGTGTTATTGTTAATTATTTAACCTTATCCTATTAAATCTGTTTATATTTCAACCCTTGTGTTTCCTTGGTCTTCTCAGATTCCCCTTCTTGTAAACTTATAAGGCAAGGCATATACACCCAAACGTTTTGTGATGGCACACTCTGAAGAATTTATAAACTGTGAAACACTCAAGATAGTATTGAGACTCTAGTTACTTCTGCATAATGAATACTTTACATACTAAATGTAACAACTTACTCTCAGTACATCCCTTTTTGTTAATATATCTTTGAGGGTTTGAAATTAATTCATTAAAAATGTCATTCAGCAGATAAAAAGATCAAGATTCCCCCTGGTTTAACAAATAAGAAATATATATTTAAATCCCCCTATTTAATTTCTTTTCAAAACGAGTTTCTCATAAATAAGGAACTATATTTCATACATACTTCATTAGGTATCAAGTAATCTGTAATTTCCTGTACTACGTCAACTACTTCTTTTTGGCAGTACCTAGATTACATAACATCTACTCATTATTTAACATCAATATTTTAAACATTTGGCTGCTAACAGGAAAGGAGAAAACAACATTTTTGTACACCATTGTGTGGCTGCTCTCACATTGACAAAAAGGTATGAGTGGCAACAGTAAAAATTCAGCAGTCATATTTGACATGAAAGAATAGAGCAGACAAATATGGTTACTGTTTTGTCTCCAAAGTCTGAGTTGTATTTAGCAAGAAAAATAAAAGGTATACAACAAAAATACATGAAATCCAGGTTAGCCTTTAATTTCCTGGTATTTTCAAAGTTCCCACTTAATGTAACAGAGTACTCAAACACACATCTTTATTCTGAATGTTTAGCTTCACTTTGCTAATAGGGAACATAACCTATAGGTTATAGTGAATGTTACTAAACACACATGGAGAAATTTTGTTTTCAAGGTGGATGCTATCACCTTAAATTCTCAAGTCTTAAAGTAAAAATATCTGGTGTACTAAAATATAAAATATCAGTAGCATAACTGTGGTAATCGGATGTTTTAAAATACAGTTTACATACAGGCAGTAACTTACGTGGTCCAAATAATTTTTAAAGTAGACAACAAGCACATGTAAAAAAAGGTTAGAGCTGAGGCCAGTATGGCTCTTTTGCCTTCAAATTTTCTCAGCTCTGAAATAACCTCAAGACTGATGAAGTATGAAAATAATTTACAAATAATCAAAAGCAAAAATTGCATCTTAAGTTTGCCAAAATATGTCTCACTTAAAAATGATAGTTATCTAAACAATATCCATCTTTTAAATCTAGAGGCATATACATTTACCACCACAAAGTATTCAGCTTTCCCTTGCACGCTATGCAATGTACCGTGTAAGCAAGCTGTACACAAAATGAAAGTCATAAAACTGCCACTCCCCATCTTGTACAAAGCCACAAGCTTTGAGCATCTACATCACAGTTTGGGAACAGAGAAGGAAAGGTTAACAAATACTAAATCCCCTCCATTTCATTAGAGAATTCAAAACATATCAAAGAAACCACAACAAAAATCAGTGCATTCAGCAGCATCTGCTCTATGGAATGAAGAATAGAGGCTATACTCACCACAGACAAAAACATCCAGGCTGACAGCAAAAATACTTCTCCCTTTTAGCAGCTGAGGATGGGCACAACTGGCATTTACAAAGCTCTGAAAGTTGTTCTCTGACATCCACTGTGGTAGCCATTTTAATTGGCAGTCACACAAGAGACTTGACGTGTTTAAGTGCCTAGGAAAAAGCAATTACATTGGAAGTCTGTTTGCTTGTTTTGCCTGTTTGTAATACAGATCTATATGAGCACGTCAGTAACAAAACGAAACTTTTAGGCTAAATACATAGATCACAAGAGAAATACAGCAGTATTATTTAGCTCAGATGTGGTGACACCATCATCATGACTCCTACATTGTACAAAGCAGACGTGTTATCCTGAACTCCCAGCTTCTGCTACAAATACGAGTCCAGGCAGTCAGGCACATGTGCCTTGTCTTGGGTACAAAACTAGACAGCCATGAGACACACAGAACGGGCAGGTAGGAGAACAGTCCAGAAGGGAGAAGCTCTGGAAGCCAACATCAGAAACTTGTGAGACAATTTCATCCCCTCATTTCTCTTTCAGTCAGAATTTATCTTGGGGAAGATATTTAAAAAGGAGAGTGAGGAGATGAAGAAAGTCAAGTGTTGAAATAACAAGTGCAAACAGAACTAGTTACCAGCTTACTTAACCCTATGCAAATAGCTGTATTCACAGAGGGGAAAAAAAATAAGAAAGCAAACGGATATACTGTGATGCATCTAGAATCAGGAGTTGAAGTAGGAAGAGTTCTCCATTTTGGCGGAAAACTCAGAATCACCCCTAAAAAAAAAGTATTAAAAAAACCAGCAATAAGATTCCTCTCCTCAAGTCTTACCTGTTCATAGAGTAAAAACAAGAATAATTTTTGGTCCAGGGAGAGAAACAGCTTTAAAGATAACTGAAGAAATACCAACTCTGATTTTTTTCATGAAGAAAAGGAAGAGTGTCTCTGTGCTCTTTTTTCATACTAACACTGCATGGTTATAGCCTAGGGATGCCAGTTCACCTGTTCACATTGAGATGAAACAGGTCATCTTTCACTACGGTTCTAGGGGAGTTCTTGTTATTCTTAGGAGGCAGAGACACCAGGGTATTTTTTGTTACCTTTATGCAGTGGGTATCTGTCATATTTTTTCCAGACTTACTCTCTAGAGGCCGCAGAATAAAATTACTAAATGGGAATTTATACTAAATAATCTTACTTCTGTGAAAGTACTTTCTACCATCTGTCTACATCTTCCTCAGACATAATGGATGTCTACCAGGTGTTTCAAGAAAAGTACAGAAAAAGACCCTGACAAATCTTGAATAGTTATTTCACTGAAGTGTTCAGAGGCTGGTATCTTGTAGCATCTTACACCTCCTGGAGCAGTGTTAGCCAGTCATTCCATCACATTTGATAACTCTTCAAATCATCTACACCAATCCCTAATTGTCAGCACTGTGTTCCCAGATGCTTCTCTTGTGCCAAATCTAGCAATTGCCCTGCAGCTGGCTGAATGAGTTCAGCAAATTAATCAAGCAACACAACCAATATCCAACTCAAGGAAGAGGAAAGGCAGAAAACCCCTGGCTATGGGTAGAAGCATAGCTGCTGCTCTCTGGCTGCTGCTTTCCAGAGTAGATGCAGCTACACCAGGATATGGGTAACATCAAACTGAATTTAGAATGAACCAAATATCACCAAATACAAGAAAGAAATATTTCACAGTGTAAACAATCATACACCGAAACAACCTCCCCAGGGATGTGGTTGAGTCCCCAGCACTGGAGGTTTTCGAGACACGACTGGACAGGGTGCTAGACAATCTTATTTAGGCTCCCTTTTCCAGGAAAGGTTGGACCAGATGACCTTTTCAGGTCCCTTCCAAACTGGGCTGTTCTATGATTCTATGAAATATGCAAGGCTCCTTGTTACTTTCTCTATGGCACCCAACGTGGAGTAATACGGTAAGATTAAATAGAGAGCCAGCTGCTAGGGTGATACTTGACAGAAGTCTGGAGAACACAAATGAAAAGCTCCAGACAAGCTCCAGGTAGTTTCTACTCATAAGGAGAGAAGCATCTTTAGTTTGTTGGCAGATTATCCACAGAACAGCTTAGGACAACAGATCAGACTAGAGAAGGCCGTTACAAATAGAGGAGATAGAAGATACATGCAAGAGGAGGAATTAGTTGTGCTCAAAACACAGGTAACAGTGACAGCATTTTTCTGCGTTGATCAACAGAAAAAGAGGGTAAGAGGAGAAAATAAAAACCCCCAGAAATCCCTAGAAGAATACATTTTTCCCAGCGACCGCTACATGACTTCTCTGAAGATCTGCCCCTTTGCTACTACAGGACAGAAGGACCCAATTACAAGCACTGACAACCAGGTCTTTACAGGAGAATTACAGCACTGCACTTCACTGGTCCAGTAAGCTTTAGCTCAGTGATAGCACTGCTGATCTTATAGCACATTACATCAAAGTCTCCCTTATCTAATACCTATTAGAGATCAGCCAATTTAAAATAAGGACTCTAGACGTGAAATGTAGCAGAAAATGAACACCACCTATCCTACACTATCTCACTTAAATACAGTGATCACATAAAAAAAAATAAAAACCCAAACCACTGACATACTCTTTTTATGTGACTTCAGAGAAATTACCATGGGAGTTTATCACTGTATCAGGCAACATCTCATAAGACTTTTATTTATATGGACAGATACAGATAGAGATATATATATATATAAAAAATAGAGATGACGTCTTTAGATAGAAACTTACAATTCTTTGAGTTTCTTCATTTGTGAAAATGCATTTCCTTGAACTGACATAATTGCATTGTTACTTAGATCTCTAGGGGAAAAAAGAAAAAAGAAAAATAACCTTAGAGGAGGAAAAAGTAGTTTATTAAATTGAATGTAGTTAAGACTCAAAGAATAGTTTGCTACATTAGTGATATACAAAGGGTCCCCAAGCTCAAAAAACTATAGAGACAGGATTAAGGAGTTTTATAGCACGCTTAATTCATAACACTTTCTGCATTAATTCCAAAATTCATATTTCAGCATAACTCCAAAATAAAAGAACCTTCTCAAGATCACAGTAGCAACCAGGGTAAGTGTATTTCATTCAAAGTCACAAGTAAAGCTTGTTAGTCCTACTTTTTTCCTATTAGTAGCAAAGTTCCTTTTTTCCAATGTTGAGTTAAATGTGAATTTGTACTACTTACAGGTGTTCCAGCGCATCCAAACCAGAAAATGCTTTCTTTGTAATGGATCTAATCCTGTTTCCTTGGAGTACCCTGAAAAATATAAGTACATGATGCAAAACAGATGCAACAGAATAGAAGCATTTTTTTGAGCTGAAAAATTACATTTTTGGCATTTATTTCTAAACTGTGACTAATATTCACCATTCAACCTTCCCCAATGCAGCAAAATGTCTCACATCTAAAAGATAGTAGTTATTCCCCTTGAGTAAGCATCTAAATTTTACAATGATTTTAGAAGCCGTTTCACGCGTACAGTTCAGCGATGTGGATTATTCTAAATGTATACACATAAGCATCTTTTTATTTCATAGATGCACATTTGAAAATTGCAATGTAATGAAGCCACTTCCATTGGATGCTGCGGTACTTTATCAAAGACTATCCTGTCGCTATACCTTCATCACATCATACACTTATTACTTCCTATTACAGGAAACCCTCATTCTTTCAGAAATGTTTCCATAAATAGTAGTAATATTTAAAATGTTTCAGATTAGTTTGACTTGAAAAATCTGGAATTTCTTTTACGGAAAAAGAACATTTTATAGAGAACAGAATGGTAAGGGAGAAAAAAAATCATCTCAGCTATGGAAAATATAACATTGTTAAGTGTTGGGCTTGAAACACACATAATAGAAGCTAATTTCTTTGAGAAATTATGAGATACAAATATTGTAGCAATACTCACAGCTTCTTAAGTTTATCTAGGCCAGAGAAGGCACCATTCATATCTTCAATAGTCCATGATATTTCATTGTTTTTCAGATCCCTGTTTAGGGGGGAAGGGAAATCAAATCACATGAGATATTAAAAAGACTAAGTTACATACCTCTTGAAGAGAATGTATTATTTAAAACAATTTCTGAAATAGCTTTCTGGTAGGTTGCTTTTTGTTGGTTTGAGATGGGGGTTTTTATTTGCTTTTTGTAAGAGAAGCTTTTCCCGATTAGCCATTTCATTTCAATTTTTACTGAGAGATTTTGAAGGCCATTAGTACTTTTTCCACTGACAAAAAGATCACAAGCCTAACAATTTTAAGCATCATTAGAACACAAACCCACATTCCCCTACAAGGGTATTCAGATACAAGACTACCAGAAGAGAAAGTGTCATAGTAAGAGAAGGGATCAACTGTTGCCCCTTCAAAACAAAATACACTCATGCCCTTGTTAAGTTCCTAATAGTAACACACAGATTTATTAAGAAGTGACTATTTTTACATCCTACAACATCCACAACAATAGCTTAATTATCTGTAAAGCATAAAAAAGATGAGAGATTTGTGAAAAGAATGGTGTGTCAGCAAAGAATCAACAGGGTAGGGCTAGAGAAGAAAAAAAACCTAGGAGGAAAAGTCTAACACTTAATTCCTAGACACCTCACAAGTCTCTAAATTCCCCTCTTTATGATATATTGCCCAAAGTGCAAGTAAGTAAGCAAACCTCTGAAAGTAAAATGTTAGCACCCTTTTCAAAGCCTAGAGGGAAAGGCAACCATTTCATTCATCTGGCTAACAGATGGGTCAGTGGTACACAATTGGCAGACTTTAATGAAGCAGAATATATTTACATTAGTTTACTACTTTCTTCTCCTTCCATTAAGAAATGCTATTTCAAAAAACGCTCAAATGCTTAAAGCAATTGCTCAGTCATGACAAGCATCAGCATCCATAATTATACACAGTTTTGAGTTTTGTCTTCTTCATTCTACCACAAGGGCAAAATGTTGATTCCTTTAAGACACAACTATGATTCAGAACCCTAAAGCTGTGGGTAGTACTGCTGCTTGCCGCCTTCAAATGGAGACATGACTTTCCCATAATGCTCCTGCTGAAATTTGTATCATAACCACCACCATCCATTGTGCACAGCCTTAACAAAAGAGGAAGTCCTCCCTCTCCCAACTATTCTGAAAAAAAAAAAATCCTACTATAAAAAAACATATGCCGATCTAGGAAATTTAACAAAAGGTTCTTGTATATTTCATAAGAAAAAAAATAATAATCTATAAACACTGAGGGGTTTTCTTAAGGTTTTTGACCTTAAAAATTGAATTTCAACTTACAAAGTCTGCAGACTGGAAAGTCCCCGGAAGGCACAATCGGCAATGTAATTTACTTTGTTGTTTCCAATGTACAGTCCAACCAGCACGCTTAAACCAACAAAGCTTGAATCATCCAACCTTGCTAAGTGATTGAACGTCAAATCTCTGCAAATGCAAGGAGAAAATGTATTTTAATGTTTATGCTGCAGAGCATATTGCTCAGTTCAACCCAGGTGAATTTTCAGAGGGAGAAAATTTTCTTCCCTTACAACTACCACAAAACCTACTACACTATTTTTGACCACACAGCTTACATTTAATTTCCAATAATTCACAAATTATTGCAGAATTAATTTATTTCATTTGAAAATTACTGTGTTACAGCTTTAGTACAACCGCCACAGTGAAATGAAGCAGTCACGGTTGGCTTCAACTTCTTTCAACAAAATACAACTGTCGCACATACAAAAAAGTTGCTGTCACCTTGGAAACTTTGTTATGAAAAATTCACAGATCAGTGGTAAGAAGTTCATGCTTTGGCATGTACCCGGCTTTCAAAACTGGAATAGAATAAAAGCTACTCACAGCTCACTGAGTTTTTGGCAAAATTCCCAGGCATCAGGACTGATCCTGCTGATGGCATTCTGGCTGAGATGGAGTTGCTGTAGCATCAGCAAGCCATAAAGCCAGCCTTTGGTTACCTCCGTTAAGTTGTTATGGTCCAGCTGCCTACAAACACACACACACAGATAAGACATAAGGTTCAGAAACGCAGTGGCGTGTGTGCTTTGCCACAGGTCCACATGTGAGTTCATGATACTGGCTAGACAGCTGCAGCCTCTGTTTACATTTAGTATTGTATGCACGCATTCAGAATGTGCTGTCCTACGCATTCACCAATGGCTGTTTGCTGCTTTTCAAACCATACTAGAACAATTTAATTCAAAAACATCTTTAAATTTTATCAAACAATTCTATTCATTTTGCACAATTCTACTTAACATGTTGTCGGCAGAATCTATCAGTGGAAAAGTTGATACTTACAAGATTTCCATGTTGGTTAATCCCCAGAAAGCACCATCCATGAGTCTAGTAACACCATTTCTCTGTAGTTTTAAAGACTTCAGAGCTGGAAGTCCTTGGAAAGTAAGCCCATCTATTTTTTTAATTTTGTTGCGATTCAGCTCCCTGCATCAATAAAATTTATTGTTACAGCACACTAAGTTTACCTGCATGACAGCAAACTCTCTTTTCTGGAAACACACCTTATTTAAATGCTTTTCTTGCACGTAAAATAAGAGAGACAAGATGTAATAAAAATCAAACATTTTGCTGTAATACATTATGTTTAACCATGCTAACACTGCTCTGCCTTTCTGACACGGAGGACAAGTACTTGGTAGTTTCTTGCTTTTCAGATTTAAGGAATCCTTGTAGACCTAAAATGTCATGGTTAGTCCTGTTTGCAATTTCAAAAACAAAAGCAAGTTCCTGGTGTTTATCCAGCAGTAGAGCTGCTAAGGTCAGCTTGTAATTGCAATCAGTAATCAGTCAGGAAAAAAAAAGCTACAATCTTTAGTTGTGGTAACTGGACAAAATTAAATATCCTGGCTGATCCCTCTCTTTCTTAATCTGGAGTCGAGCACTCATGACACATTCCTCCCTCATTCTCCACAACTAGTTATGAATAGGTCCTTCCCTTTTTCTCAAGTGGTCTTGGCACTCACCCTTCTGCCACTACACATACCCCTTTGTAGGTCAGAAGCTGGGACCCATGTGTATCCCGGAAGGGATTGATAAGGCATGACTAGCTGGAGGACAAGCTGCAGTGATGGTAGTATTCAGTATTTTCTATTTTCCTGCTCTCCACAACACTTTCTTGGCTCTGGCCTTTTTTAACTTCAAACCCTGCACCAACCCCAAGCAGCTTTCCAACTTTCTGAGCTACGTGAAAAGGGAAGTCTAGAATCACAGAGGCACAAAGAACAATGTTAATTGTTTTTATAATAGTGAATTTTGAACTAGCTATCATTTGCTAAATTAACCGTTACGTTTATTAGCAACAATTAATATATAGTATAAAGAGACAGGGTTAGACAAAACTAAAAGGGCCTCAATACAACTATGAGTGGTCATCTGCCTCTTCAAGATCTATCAAATTGCACCCTACCAAACCAGGAAGAATCCTCTCCTTCCAAAACTTACTTGCCCATGGGAAGTAAAGGCATAAATAATTCTCTCTCCATAGTTACCCCACAATTATTTTCCAGAGTCCCAGTCTTGTAAAAACTCAGCTTTCCTCTCTGAAGCCTGATACAAACCCTGCCTGGTAACAGATACCCGGTAGAGATCACTACTCCTCCCGTGTTTATATGTGCATAAGCAATGAAGAACATTCAGTAAGAACAGCCTTCAGTTCTTCCCCACTCCTCCTCTCAACACTTATTTCAGGTGACAACACAAATTTTTGACCTTCATTGTAGATTAGCCACCTAGCATAACTAGGTCAACCTACTGACTAAATTGTGAACAAATATAACTTTCTTAGGCAAGAATATCACCAAATTCCAAATTTTCAGTTGAACCTGAAGATCTGGAAGACTAAGATCGTTAACAAATCCTGAGTTTTGCAGGACTGTTCTCATACTCATCTACTGAGGGAGGAGTCAATCTCTTCCTGCATTTGTATACAAAAAAGACACAGTGTATCCAGATGTATCAAACATCCTAACACTTCACTATTCTTATGACCTTTCACTTTCAAGGTTAATGTAAGAGAGTTGATAATTTTTAACTCTTGACTATTGGATATGGAAAATAATTCAGGATTTGACAAAGTGCAGTCCTAGCCCATCCTCATGTCAACTTCCTGCACTCTAAGTTTTCCAATAAAACCAAAAACAAATAAAAAAAGGAAAAAGATAATTTATATCCCCATCCTCTTCCATATTAAATAACTTCATTATTTATTAGATAAAACATTTATATATAGCATTGTATCAGTGAAGCTGACGGAGGTCTATTTACTAAAGCGTATTGCCTATTGTCATACCTTCTGAAAGCAATTTAATTCCCTTCATTTCACTGTGAAAGCACAAAATAAGAGACTGCTGTAACGAACTACGTAGTTTACGTCACTTAGTATTTTTCCAGTGCTTTCTTGCAGGAATACTGCTATTACCCCTTCTTCAGCCTTTTTTTATTTTATTTTTAATAGGCAAACACAATTTTAAACACAAAGACTATTCACATCTCACCAATATATAAGACTAGTTCTGTTCAGTACAAAGCTGCAGTTACTAAGGGTTGTAGTAATGTGTTTTCTGTGTCTGTCTCACTCTGCCTCTGGTTAAATTAAAGGTTAAAGTTCAAGCACTGCCAGTGCTTTGGAAAACCTGAAAACAATTAGTCAATTGTAGGTTGCACTTACAGGTGCTGCAGATGGGAGAGTTTAAACATCTTTTGAGGGATTGCTGAAATTTTGTTCCTGTTCAATTTCAATACTTGAAGTGTGGTAGACAAATTGTCAAAGGTACCAGGCTCCATGGAGGTTATTCGGTTACTGTTAATGTACCTGTTGAAACAATGTCTAGAAGGTTAAATTTACAGTTATTTAATAAATTCTTAATACCAAGCAGTGAAACACAAAGCTCTTGCGCTGCCTACTCCTTGATAAATGGAATTTCATTTATCGTATTAATTAGAGTTCTTGACAGCTCAGTCTATGGTCAAATACTATTTCACCACCACCATTTTGCTCTACTCTGCAGGAGTGTATTAGTGGCAGAAGACAGCGTGTTGCAACCCCATTACTTTATTCTCACTCAGTATAGCTCTGGCATTGCAATACTACTGAGGAAGGATTAAGGTAGATTCAAAAAAGTCCACCAAACCCCATGTAACTCAAGACTAGGCCAACCATGGGGAACTTAAGTTCATTTTGTTACATAATTATTTCTCGAGACACGTCTATTTGTTTCATCTCAAGATAATGACCTTCGCTTTTCATGAACTAAAACATCTCACTGCAACAGCTCATGTATTCAAATTAGCAGCTTATGTTAAAACTCAACAGGTGAGTGTAGGAATAAAAATTTAATGTGTGTCTAATTGAAAGAAGATTTAAGAAACAGTTGCGAATCTTTTCCAATGAGTTTTTTGACAGTAACCTGAAAAAAAAAAAGTAATATTAAGTTTTACTTACAGGTACTTGAGCTGTAACGATGGAAATGATGATATTTTTAGCTCTGATATGTTGTTGTTGCTCAAGTCCAAAGTTTCTAGACTCTGAAATGGCTTCAGATGTTCAGACAAGATGCTGGCAATCTTGTTACTGGTCCTGAAATTTAAGGACAGTAGTCAAAAGACTGTCCTTTCCAGAATAAACACTTGTTAACTACATGACTGACGAAAGTTAGTTCTTAATTCCCTCACCTGAAAATAGTTTCTAGTTAAAGAACACCAATAAATTGTGTTCTCTAGACATAACACTCATTTCTAGCCATCCCAAATCACAAATTGGAATGCTTTAAATAAACGTGTTCAAAGCTTCTTAAAAAATATTCCCAATAAACAAGACCAAAAAAATTGCATTACAATCCAATTACTGCAATTCATGGCTTTTAAAACAAGATGTTAAACTCTATGATAATCTATTTCTGAACAGGGAAAATATCTGGTATTTGCATTGAACAGTATGTCACGGTATTGTAATGAAATGAGATAAGAGTTGTTTTTTATTTTAAGCAAAGTAACATCGTAGCAGCTACATTGTGTTTTTTTGAAAAATTACAGCACGGAAATCAGACTGGATTTCCAGAATAACAGAGCTTGATTAGAAGAGATGGATGACAGTGTGCTCCCTCAGAAAGACATTCTCTAATTTTCCAGTTACATTTAGTAGTTCATGCTATAGATTTTTCTAGTGAGTTAGCAAAGAATCAATTTGTGCTTATTTGCAGCTCATCGCAGCCTTTCTGGACTTCACGTCTGGTCAAACTTCAGCTAAGCATCACACCCAATTCCACAACACTGTGCAACTGTTTAAAGACGTGAGTATCCTAGTCCACTATAAGGAACAACCCCTGTCTTCCACTTCCAATGAAATATACTTTTTCAAGCAATCATATTTTATGTTCGTACTCAGCAACCTACCAGTTTTTCCACTGCAACCGCATTAACGCATACAAGCACATCAGCACCATTAATAGTGTTGATCGTTTGGGGCTAATGGTAGGGAATAGGGGAAAACAGATCACAACCAATTAAATGAATGTAACCCAAAATGATCCTTGTTACCTTGGGAAGTTCAAGTCAGTTCTGGCTGTGGTACATTCTGTACCTAATGCGATGAATGCTCAAAATCTAGGCACTCTCCCCAGCTCCTAGAGATTGCAGGCAAGGGCAAATTCAGTAGAACTATCAACAAGAGTGTTGATTCTGGAAAATGTTTGCCTTTATTGGAAATATTTGCTCTGGATCAAATAGCAAGCCACACATTTAGGATAGCATGGACAACCCTCACATATTCAAGGGGTGCTGGGGGGATTACTGCTCAGGACAAAAGAAGTCCTGACTCAAAAACTGAACCAGAAGTTAGATTAATGGGCCTTCTGACCACATGTGGGAACGGGTAAGTGATCTTGCAGTCCCTCCAACCCTGCGCTCGTATCGTGTTTCATTCCTCAGGCTGTCTGGTAGAGGTACACTGCATTTTTTTAGCTCTTAGCTGAAAGTATTTATAATAAATGGAAACAAATTACTTTAATAAAAAACAACAACAAACACCACAACCATGTGTCAGTCCCACTGGCTAAATAAGACTGTGAGTTAGATAACAGGTCATAGAGCTTTGCCTTTATGCATTAGTTTGTTTATAAGGTAATTACTAACAAGGTATTAAAACTGCCAATTACTTGAGTGACGAATAAAATTTTCCTTGCAGTAAAAGTGTGCTCCAGCAGAAGCCAGCAATTTCCTGAACTGCACGCCTCCTAAATTGCAGTGTGAAAGTGTTCAGTTATAGAGACGGCTTGCACAGTGCTGTCTTTGTGTCAGCATTGCTCCATAAAACAGAAATTCCTCACAAGTGGCAGAATAATAGCCCCTGTATTACAAAATTTAGTTGGACCTAATGGAACCGAATAAAACTCTTATACAGGCTTCAGATTAGCATTTAAACTAACTGGCAAATTATCTGACACAAACCAGGTTACAACAAAAACAAACAAACAAACAAAACTCCAGCTCATTTGTTTCAGGGAACATTTTTTCTTCTTTTGGCTCATGGTAAGGTCATACTATGGGGGAGAAAGCAACTTCTTCTGTTCACTGAAACAGAGCTACACATCAAAGTCCTAGTCCACCTCACAATGAAAATAAATCAGCCCTCAGTGCACCTTCCTGCTTACTCGCATTTGTAGAAGCTACTCAAAAGCAAAATATCTGAATGGTTCACTCCTTATTGCCCCAACCTCCTAGGCCAGTTTTCTCTTTAAACAAAATTTAACTGCCAGAATTCACACCCAGAAGGAGATTATCTAGTGCTGAACATATCCAAATAGTTCCACTTTAAGGCCCAACTTTAGTTAAAATGAGAAAATTCGATTCTAATTTAATTTTTCTTCACAATCATCAGTTAATCAAAATAAAACAATGTATCGGCTTCCTCATAACTGCTAAATCACCATCAAAATTAGTCAAAAAGTTAGTTTGTGAAAACACAGCCTATCTAATTGTCAAGGTAGAAAGAACCAAACAGTATCCTCTGTGTTGGCAGGATGGCATACCAGTTTGCTCACTGGGGGGGCGGGGGAGAACCCACAAACAAGAAAACCAGCTTTCCAGAGAAATGCTCATTACTGTGCCCAGACAAAAGGAGCTGCACACACTGCATTGGTTTCATTTCATGGCCCCTCAAGGGGAGATCAGAGATCCCCTGCAACAAGAGAACCAGCACATCAACCTCCCACAGAAGCAGACCTGCAGCACTTTGATCACCATTTCTTGATGTGCAAGGAACAGCAACGTGCTGCAGCTTCTTTACAACTTCTCCTGTTACTGCTAAAGCAGCAGGAGTGCCGAGGAACACAGATAAAACCACCAAAAATACCTGCATGAATTTGAACATGCCTTTTGCAATATGAATGCCTACACCCTGACTTGCAGCAAAAAAAAAAAAAACCCGAACAAACCAAGAATGCCTACAACTGATATAATTATTTTAACACAAGGCTGTATGAATATCAGCTTAAGACAGAGTATCAGTTTTTTATTACAGGTATGAGAAACCTTAGCCTTCCCTCTCTGCATGCACAACTTCAACTACACCACTAGGCCAAAACATCTGTAACAGCCTATTAATCATGATCTCAAGATTCATCCTGTATAAACAACAGCTACAACATATCTGACATACTGACTTATACTTTCCTTGCCTCTGGGGAAACACAAAGCAGGACAGTAGCTTCCATATCCATTTTGCTAAGCATTTAAACATACATGTTTAAACAAACACCACTTAAACATAGTAGTTCTTATGTGCTGGAAAAAACCCCAAATTTTAACAATCTGAGATAGCATGACTAAGTATCTCTTGATAGAGATTATCAATATGTAATGTTTTCTACCTAAGAGAAATATCTATGCAAGCTTCATTACTCTGATCCTCTAACATGGAAGCCTCAACTCAGAAACAGATTAAAACCTAAAGTCCTATCTTCTGTTTCTATTCAAAATCTCAGCACAAAAATACTCTTGCACTTCCTTCTCCGCGTAACTCTTTCTTCCAGGTAGATCTTGATCTGCTGTGTTTTGAGAACCTCTTAGTCTTACCACGATCCCACCAAGGAGCATGTGTGCGAACCTGGAGGTGGAACAACCTGGTAAAAACCAAAAGTTGTCTAGAAAGACAATTTTGGAGAGCCATGTCTGTGCAGCCTGTTCTCCAGAGTTGCAAGACGTAAAAAAAAAAAAACTGTTTTAACATCTGTGTGATTCTGGACTTAGACTGCATCTCCTGTCTCTCAACTAAGTCCTGAGAGGCAGGATATACTGAATTTGCCACACAAACAGGCAAATGAAATCGTAGCAGAGTCTCTTGCTAGAGACTAAGAGGATATGTAAAGGGAAAAAAAGCACTCTGCTAGGGTTAGATGTATCTTTCCGAGCAGTGCTGAAGCCAAGACACTGAGGTTCACAGATGTTTTGTTTGACCGCCCTGTGTTTACATGGCTTCCAGATTAGAGCTGGCTTGGAGGCAGCCATGTCAGAGCACAGGCAAAGCAGACATGACTGTCCACATCCAAGCACTTACCAGGTGGTCTCTGTTACGTGTAACTACAGCTCACAGCCTCCTTTTTCACATTTCCTCAAATCTTTGTGGTTGCTTCACCTGTTCTTCCCTCCACTTACCATCAACATCATTTGACTCCTGGCACACCATCTATTGTTTCTTGCATTCCCCCTCCTGCCCTCACAAACTCCTCTGGACTTTTGTAGTGCTTGAAAAAACAACAATGTCAAGACACTGAGTGGAAGAAAATTTAAGCAAAAAGAAAAAAAATTATAGTAAAGATGAAAGATCAATACCGTAATAAACTGGCTCAGGAAGTACTGGAAGACCCACGTTTTGTGGCTTTTAGGATAAGGCTGGACAACTTTAAGGAGCACGTAACAGAAGAGCAAGCCTCTTCCTTCTTGTAGGAGTTAGTGATAGAACAAAGATGTTTTATTTTCTTTAATTTCCTATTCATTTGACTACTAAAATCAGCCAGACTGTAATGAAAACTACACCATTTAAATATTGTAATTATGGTTTCAAGCTGAATACTACCCTTACAAAAATCCCCTGACATGAATGGGACTACATGCTCTTCTCACCATTAGACACCCAACTGCACTGAATTAACAACCTCAACCTTCTAGAACCTTTGCTGTTGTTAGATATAGAAATATTTCAAGTGAAACTGTTTTTCTCCCAAGACAAAGATGCCAGAAATAGAGCCAGCATTCTGGCTCACTTCCAGTTCTACTGGTAGATCTACAAGTCTGATGCCTCCTTCACACACAGACTTCTCATGTTCATTGCAGCAAGCAGTCGTTCCTTCTTTTGAAGGTCTCCTTCACTCCATGATCCACGTCTGTCATTGCTTTTTCAAGCCAGATGTCATTAAGTCTCTGATCTTATTTTTTTTGTGCTCTTTGCGGTATACAGGCATAAAGTAGAAAATGAAAACTCATAACTCTGTAGGATACTGATACCCTGTCCAAAACTTGAGACGAAAGGCTTATTGATTCCTAAACCAAACATAAATTGGGAAAAGGGGAAGAGAAAGATGCAGAATGAAACAACTCTGTGATCAGAGATGTTTTCATGATCAAAAACACAGAAGCAAATCCAAACTTCCAAATTGACAAACACATGATACTCCACAGCAATTCTCTCCTGATTCCAGTCACAGTACCAATACGTAATTAATTAAACTTCCCTTCCAAACTCTCTTCTTGATAGCCTGGAGTCTGCTTCCCATTACACTTTCTGGGCTTTCCAAAATAACACACGTTACTTAGCACGCGATAGCCAAATGAATGTGTAAGTTCATTACTTTATTTTAAAAGGTATACAAAAGCAATGCAGGCATGAGCTGACAACAGGCATAATAACCCACTGCAGACTTGGTGCACTCTGTGACTTGTTAGTTAATGCTAAAATCTTGGATAATTCTAAGTATGACCTAGATTAAATGCAACATAACACCCTCCAATACTATAAATCATATTTCTAATTTGATGTATGGACTCATTAAGTGAAAACACCTATCCTTTATTGTTGCAGAGACAACCTTTCCTTTTGGAGGCTGCAGGCCAAAGCCTAGGCACTTCAGACTGCACATCCATCGACATCTACTTGTAATCTCAACTGTTCGCACAACTCGAGGGATCTTCTCCTGTCCAATTCTATTTCACTCAAGGCACTGAGTCATGACATTTCACTGTTCTACTGTAATAACCACCTACCGCTTCTCTATGATATAACCCCAATACTTATGCCTGACCTCTTAACTTCATTCTCTGTACTTCAGGCCCTACAAGTTGGCACCTCCTCCTTGGTAAAATTTCCTACCATTCTTCAATTTTGTCACACCAGCACAATGTTCTTTATTTTTCTGACCCATTATTATTCTTTTTAATTCATCTTTTTCTTTAATGCTGTTGATCAGAAAATCATGCTACTTTTTTCCACTGCAAATAGCTCATAAAATTTTCATTTTTTTCCATTCTTATCGCAAAAGCATTTGTCTAGGCTCTCACTACTGTATATTTTTGCTACAACAAACCCTGGGTTTCTACATACTTCTTCCCTTTCCAATCACTCAGTCTAAATTGCTGCCATAAAAATCTAGTTTCCATGTCTGCAAGTCTACGACAGGTTCCTTTTCAAATTCTTTCATTTACTTCCTCTTAGTCTCCACACCAAATGTCAAAGACTGCAAGAACTAATTCCAGTAAGTTTCTTTGCTCTAGCTTTTCGCTCGCAGCTTCAGCCCAAGTCACACATGGTTTACCACCACTCTCATTTTTGGGACTTTCTCCAAGTAGCCTTATGCCTGAAGCCTAGTCTGGCATTCCTCTACCCTTTCTTTCAATCCTTCCTCAAAACAAACTCTTCCAGGCAGCATCCAAATCTTAATCCTTCCCATAATAAAGTGGTAGCTGAAGAGATGACAAGGATGTAAAATATTTGACCAACATTTTCTTAATATTGGGAGCCAGATTTCAGTTTAGTATGCTAGCTTTATAAACACACAATACCACTTTCTCTGGCAAGCACAGAAGGGAAAGGCATCCACTCCTACTGAATGTAAGCTTTCATTTTCAGGAGTTGCGTCTAAACTTCTTTCTTGTGACTGTAGCTTTCTAAATGTAAACTGAGACAGCATTCTCCCAGGTTTTATACACAGCTTCTACTTCCAGACTCATACCTACACCTATTCAAAGTAGTCTTGCTAACAAGGATTATGAAAAAAACATCTATCTTTATAGAAGGGCCCTTGCAGGAGTCTTCCTCATTAAGATACTGACACACAGTGAAAACTATCACTCTTACTTCCACACTGCCAGCTGGGGCAAATGTACAATCTATTTTGCCAGAAATATCTATGTTTACTTCAATTAATTGAATTTTACTTCTCCAATGACTATTTGAAGCATAATCTGGGATACCCATTATCACAAAACATATTTAAATATACTTTTCTGCATTTTAAACAGAAATGGACACACAATACTAAAATAAAATTCTAAATAGTATAAGGGATTCATCAACACTCTTCTTCAGTAACTGTGCATAAAGTTAGATGGGTACTTAAGCTGTATGTTGACTAATGAAAGCCACGATGTGACAGTGCATGCTTAAGTAAGAGTATCTTTCTGGAAACAGAGATTATTTTTTTATCCAAGAATGAAAATCAGTGACCAGTATACACTCTATTATTCCCTGTTAAATGAAGCAGATGAGACTGTTTTTTTCTTCCCGGTAAGGAGAATGGAAGCAAGCATGAAGCTGATACAGATGAATTTACAAATCCTCAGTCATAAGCCTCTTGTTTAGCAATGATCTATGAGAAGCCACTTCAACTTAAGAGGTGGTTTATTTAGTGTTAAGAGGTGTAAAGAAAAGTATTTTTTCAGACTACATATCTAAGTTAGGTAGCATGAACAATTCCAGTCACCCCGAAAGCCCTATAAAGATACTGACACTGCAGTATCATAAGCCCCACATACTAAAGGTTTGTATCGCATGCAAGTTAGCTCTGTCTCCACTGCCCGGTAGCACAACACTTGATCAATCTCAAGAAACAACCACGTTGCAACCAGGTCTTTCATCAACAGGATTTTATCTAGATTGGAGCAAAGCATGCCGTCCACTGAAGAAATTTTACTGAAATCAGGATTAATGAGCAAGTAAGAAAGGAGCCGGCATAGTAAGACACAAAGGCAAGCCTCAGCTCTTCTGATAAATTTTAAAATTAAGTTCAGAGCTTATTTATGAAGCCTAGTATACACTAAAACTTGAAGAAGATCTTCCCCAATAAGTTCTCCACTGCAGCTGTGTGGGTTGATAAGCAACAAGCAGAACCTCCCATTGAGAGCATGTGCCACTGTCTGGAGCTGAAAAAACTTCTTAGGTATTCGCCGGGTTTTTGTTTGTTTCCACTGACGAAAATCTTTTTTTTTTTTTTAAAAAAAACCCCAAAACATTTTGATAGCTTAGATAGTTTTTTGTTGTTTTGTTTAGGTTTTTTTTATTGCCTTGGAGGAGAATGATTTTGCACTTTTTCAGTACAGCAATTCACTTTTAACTTCTTGGTTTGCTTCTCAGAAGTGCTCATTGAACAACAAAGGCCTGAGATGAATAATGAAGTAATTAATGTCATTTTAGAGTGGATGATCAGAAACTACATTTAAAGCTGGAACAACTTTAGATTATTGTGAGAACTTTCAGACCTCTGCAGTCAATTAACACGGTCTACTTTCCAGTCCTTTTGTCCTATCTCCTGACCAATCTTCTTTGTTTATTTACCTTCTTAAACATCCAGGACACAAGACACCTGTCTTCAAGTCAAATGCATTTAAACTGGCATATACCAACAGAAAGACACTACAAACTGAAGGCTGGAGAAAGCCTTCAGAAGAGTGACTTGTGGGTTCAGTTCAACACATAACAAGCAAGTAGACACATTTTAAGAAACCTCCTCAGTACTGGCAACATTTTTCATCATCTCAACTAAAAACTGAATGGCCATGCGATTCCTTGTTTTAACTGCGTTAAAGACTTCCCAAGCAGATGTGGTTGGAGGACCTTCTCAGGGTAGGAGAGGAAAACTTGCACCATGTTGCATATTCTATGTCTCTTATGAAAAGATTTCACATTCCAAAAAAAGTGGGAACCTAATGCAAACCACATATTAATGTAAAACTTGAAAAACATTACTGAATTGTGAATCATCCATGCTTCATTTATTCCCGCATCACGACCTTTGTATGTTCCATTCTGGCTTTAGTAAGACTGAACATTTGTTTCTGTTCTAGACTAACGCAATCGGTCTTTACAACATAAGCTACAAGGATATTTCCATCTAAGTCACCTGCAGCATAAGGGCTAGTGGTTTTAAATAAAATAATTTGCATTCAATAAAATGCAAAATTACAGATTTATTTAAAACACTCCATCCAGTTTAAAGGTAGTCTAATATCAAAATTTCACTATATGCACTGCAGTCTTTGGCATGTACAACTTTTCTAGTCTCTACAGACAACAAAATGATTACTGTATAATATATCTTGGATGTAGGTAATAAGAAACATGCTTTTTTTAATATTAATTCTAGTTCTACACATGCATTTTGATAAGAACAGTAAAATTTAGTTGGAGAGGCGGGATGCTCTAATACTCGAAGTTGTTCTGTCTCTCTAAAGTCATTGCTGCCTTCCATTTTCCACAGTATTCAAAGATACAGTGCACTGATGATGTGGGATGGCGTCTGCAACTACTAATTTTTTAAAAAATTCTCACAGTAAAGTAGTATGGGTTTCTTATTTAAACTGTACATGCTTAAAAAAACCCCTTAAATAATGTTGCAGCATTTGCGTATCAGTCTTCCTTACAAAGCACTACTCACACTAAAAGTACTTAATATTTTCTGAAGAGTTTTAAAGTAAAACTCCTATGCAAACTGTAATTGGTAGTTAAATACCATGCAGGACTTCTATACAAGGCTATTGGACCTGCATTACTTGATTTCAATCTATTTCTGGATTCAACCTAGGTACAAAACTTCAGTATATTGTCTTTCACATCTGTCACTGCTTTAGTTTCCTTCTCCTGTACCGACATCACAGATTCTAGCAGATTTTCAAGATAAATAGGACAGGATGGGTACATCTTAGATAAGGAATGCCATTAACCAACTTCAGAACTTCTGCTTGTTCTCCTTTGCAAGTAACAACACTGTAAGACAGGCATGCCCAAGTACAGTGCCCAGATGCTTCAAAAGGAACCTACCTTTAGACAGCTAAAAGTTAGTTTAAACTAGGTATCTAGATGATCTTCAGCAGGAAAGTCATTTGAACTACCTTAGGGAAGAGAAATCACTTCAGAGACAGCCTTTTCCTCTCCCCTCATCCTGAAGCATATCTACAGTTGGCAACCCATACCTACGGTGCCAAACTTTCAAGAATTTAGGGTAGGCAAGACGAATCCTACTCTTTGCTCTGTCCAGAACGTATTATATCTGTTAGTGTGAGGCAAGCCATCACACCTTCACAACCTAAAGCCTCCTCACCAGATTTATCCCAAAGTACCACCCCCCATTTAGTTCACATCAGTTTCCAGATTCCCAGGAGGCTCAGAAGCTCTCCTACACTATGTGACAAGCTACATGCTCATCACATGAATAAAATCATAGATGCATCTCCAGACATGTAATGAGAGTGTGCCTGCATGCGCCTGTATACTCCTTCACACTGACATAAGGTCTTCCCAGGACAGGGAAGGGGAGTGTGTGCCTGCCTGATACTTTTCTCTCCAATGGTGTTCCGACTCTCAAGTGGCATCCATAAAAAGAAAATGTTGGCATCGTCGTTTCATGTTACAGACAGACTATGACCATGAGACTGGGAAGATCTACTGCTCTGGGTATGTTTACCTTGCATAATTCAACAGTATGTAAATATCTAAGCTAGATAAATACCAATTAGCTAGAAATGAGGTAGCTCCAGAAATGGAAACTATGCTAACATGATAATCCACCCATGCTTGTTTACACTGCTCAAAGAATTTAGACATGCACTATTATTCACTGTAGACACACCAGCAGTGTCATTTCCTTGTCAGGGCAAGAAAATTCTTACAGAACAGGTAGAATTCTGAGTCTCCACAGCTGAGTGACAAGTACTAAGAAGTGGAAAAAAAAAAATCTTGCAAGAGAGTTTCTTCAATAATGAAGGTCTGGGCGAGAAAGGAGGGTACCACTTCCACAGCATTCCTTGAAGACATCTTGGAAAAAACAACTGGCTTTTCAACTGACAGTAATGAACTAATGTATATGTATCTCATAAGTAATGCAATCAAATCGGGTTTCAGAAGACTAGTGCCCTCCTTTCTGCTATTATTTGAAAGTCAACAAAACACAACACGGAAACAGTGGTTTGTTTTGGAAAGGCTCCACAAGCTCCTTTCGTATAAAAGTTTAAAATCCTGAAGAAAGTTATCAGACATTTTGAGTACAGTTATTCTTTGAACAGTGGTTCTAAAAATTATATTGTAATTGTTCCATGTGTTCTCTTTGCATAACTTAGATACATTAACTCAGTTTGACTCAAACCCTCCAAATAACATCCAACACAGAAAAAAATAAGCGAACATATTTTTTATATTTTTTCACTTCTAAAAATAAAATCATGGATTATTAGATTGAATATTTGTCCGTCTATGACACCACTATATTACATATATTTTTATGCTAGACAACTGCTGTATGTTTATTCCTCTTTATTTATATTATTTTCTGTAAAATAAGATTTAACATCTTTATATAAATAACTTCCAACCTGCAGGAAAAGGAGGCTGAGGGGAGGCCTCATAGCTCTCTACAACTACCTGAAAGGAGGTTATAGCGAGGTGGGGGTCAGTCTCTTCTCCCAAGTAACAAGCAACAGGATGAGAGGAAATGGCCTCAAGTTGAGCCAGAGGAGGTTCAGATTGGATATTAGGAAAAATTTCTTCACAGAAAGGGTTGTCAAGCATTTGAACAGGCTGCCCAGGAAAGTGGTCAAGTCCCCATCCCTGGAGGTATTTAAAGGACATGTAGATGTGGTACACAGGGACATGGTTTTGTGGTGGACTTAGCAGTGTTAGCTTAATGGTTGGACTCAATGATCTTTAAGGTCTTTTCCAACCTAAATCATTCTATGATTCTCTTCTATGTTTTAAAGAGAAACCTGTGCAAAAGAAACAAGGTACCTTATTTTTTGAACAATGCAATACCACTACCTAATTTTATGATCTATATGCATCCATTTAGATATGGAACAAACAATTGTCCTAACTATTATACACTGACATTCATAAGTTAAAGTAAAACCTTTAAATTACTTAATGAATTATTTCTACCATATTAATCTCAAGGAATCTCTGCTGCGGTCATAGAATAGGTATTAAATCTCAGCTGGAGCAGATTTATACTCAGTAACCTCCCAACACCACACAGAAATAATGGAAATTAGAACGAGAACAAGCTAACACCCAACCAGACCAACTTTAACTGCGTTGTTAGTAAGTATAACAGTTTGTAGAAATACTTCCCCCCGCCCTTCAAAGTGTCAGAAGTTTTTACATGTTTGACCACTTGAGTAAATCAACCATGCTAGTGACCTAAGGATATGGAACAACCAATCCATCAGTGACAGATTTTCATTGATTCTCCCAAAGGAATACAAAAATCTTTGCACAGCTGCAGAAGGATGATTTTACGTTCATCTGAACTAGGTGAGCTTCCATGAGAAGGACTAGAGAAGATGCTAAAACAAATTCTCAACTTTGTATTCATCAGGAGTAAGGCAGGAAGATCTAAACCACTTATTACGCTAGTATTTCCAACCTTTAGGCAAAAATAACCTTAGCAAGGTGGTAAAAAAAAAAGAAATCTCTTCTTTAGATCAGTTAGTTGCTTAACTACAGAATGCCATGCCAGTGTAAAAATAATGTCAACGCTAATGAAAATAGAAGATATGCTTAAATTCAGCAGTTATTTGTCAGACACCATCTGCTTTTTCTTTCATTCTTTTCTGATTCTGATCTGTAAGAAACCACATCAGTATCAAATGTCACTTAGTTCTTATTCAAACAGAGCAGCCCAGACACAGCGGCTGCACCAGCTGACTTAGCTGACCTGGGCCTAGAGTAAAAACAAACCCCTATAAATCACCAGATGTAAGCAATTGAATAGTGATCAATTTAATTAACTGAACAGCTTTCCAAAGTTTACTGTATTGTTTTAACCCTTCAGGCTTCTTCCAGAAAGGTAACTTGCAATTTGTATTCAAGTGTAGGATTTGGCCGGAGGGCTGTGTATTACTAGCTTTAGACACTTCAGATTCCCATTGATAACACTTAAATCCCACGCATGAAAAACTTATTTTCTTTTCCCAATTAATACTATGATTAAACTATTTCTGTTAACAGTTCCTTCAACATTTTAGAGAGATTAGATCACAGAATTAAAAAAAAAACTGATTTCAAGTGAAAACTTACGGAATAAAATTTCCTTTAAAATCAGCTGTTTTGGTTAAGGGCCCTATATGCCTTTCACAACCTTATACTCTCATTACAGAAGCCACATCAAGTAACTTACTAATTTCTTTCAAACAAAACAATGCATATAGACGTAATCGTGTGTCACAATTATACATATTAATTACAGCCATAAACAAATTATGCCACACATTAAAACGGGCTCAGAAAGACACTTTAAAGATATTGGCAAAACATCTTCTAACCTAGATACTTGTCCTGAAGCTGCGTTTCGAAGGGATTTCCCCATGTTGCCCACTGAATTTAATAGAATTCTGCCATGATTTAACGCAAGTGGGATTTCAGCCAAGATGCATAATGATAGAGTGTAGCTCTTGTTTTAAAGTCCACATTGTAAAAGTATGTATAACGTTTACTAATGTTTGTACGGTGCCTAGCACAACAGGGCTGAGGCTTCTGGGCACTACCACAACATAAATTAATTCTAATGCAGCCTTTGTATCTGAGAGGAGCATAAAAACTACAAGGATTAAGCTCAATTATACACATTTTAAACAACCTGCTAAATAATATGACATAATCAACTTCCTAACCACAAGCTGCTCTATTTCCAATTATTTCACTTTAATCTTTGCAACGCACATTATTTCTACAAACCCTGTAGAGTTACTTCCACTAACTAGGGACAAAAGTAAGATCTACTTACAAAGACAGAAAAGTTATATTTGCAGAGACTGGTCCCAGATCTGGAATGATCTCCAGTTCATTGTTGTTCAACTTCCTATTAATATTAGAAAAGGGAGAGTCAGCTTTGATGTTAGTCACAAGTACACAGGACTTGCTAAATTGCTGAACAGTGTCACCCCAAAATTCAAAAATAATTCCAATTTCACTTGAAGTAAAATATCAGAACAGCAAATGTCTTTGTTTTTCAATCATCCCTGGAGACATAGCTATACGATTAGCATACACAAACATTGGTTGGGGTTTTTTTGGTTGGGGGGTTTTTTGGGAGGAGGGTTTTTCCTTTTTGTTTTGTTTTTTTTTAATTAAGACAAATTAACTTACACTTCCTGAAGACTATGAAGGTGATCCAAGAGACTGGTCTTGATTGAAGATAATTTGTTGTGACTCAAGTCCCTGTGAAGTTACAAAAATAAACAGCCTGTCAGTTTTGCCATAATGTATTGGGTAAAGCAATACCATTTCAATCCAAATTGTGTTATTATTTGTTTCCAAGTATATAAAAAGTTGGTGTTCTTTTATATTAGTAAAATTAGAATAGAAATTCATTTGAGTATACAAGGTATAAATAAGTGTAAATACCCCATCACTGCCAGAAGTGTCAAAAAATTTCCTATACCTCTGAACACTGTTCATTGGGATGTGCGTAAGACCCATGAAAAACATCTGAAGATTTTGACTCACATACAACAACAATAGTCCTTCTCCCCTATCCCTTCACAAAGAAAGATCTGGCTAAAGCAACCTCTTGGTTACAAGGAAAATTCATAAACCAGTACTCATTCCAGTTTCATTCCTTAAGTCAATGACAATATTTGTACCATTTACTTATGTACTCACTCATTTCTCTAAAGCAACACACAGACCGTAAGTACATCATAAGGACTGTCCATAAATCTCAATTCTATTTCCATGTTTTCACACAATTCAGGACTCCATTCCTACATAGCCAAATTTAATGGGGATCTTAAACAAGCAAAATCAGAAGAAAACAGACACAGGAAGGTCTAATGCTATTCTGAGTTTTAAGATGTCTGTATACTAGTCACATTAATAACACACTTAACTGCACTTGAAGAAGTAGCTCGAGCAGTTAGCTTGTGCCACTCTGTACTGAAGATCCCAAACACAGACTGATGCAGCTTACAAGAAATCTTGTGTCTTTGCAGTGTTTGCTGCAAAACAAGCCAAGGTACTAAGAACACAACACATTTTCTTGACTACTATCGAGAAACTCTTTTCCCTACAGACACCATGCATCTTCTCCACATGTCCCCTCAAACATTTGACAACACCATAAAATGAAGTCCTAAAAATTTTTTTGCTGTAGCCTCACTAGTAGTGGAAATATCACACAAATAAAAGAACGACCTTACAACAGAAGGAAGAGAAGATAATTACAGAAACTCAAACTTGCACGCCTATAGAGATCAGCACAAGTGGTACAGATTCACCACTGATCCTGTGAGTATGGTGAGCCCTGCTGAAGACCTCCCCCTTCTTAGTCTCTCATCCACCACGACGTGCAGCCTCCTGCTCCCATACCACAGCCTGTCACTACCTCACCTGCACTGATTCAGCCATCTGCAAAGCGCTCGCTGAATGTTACAACACGGAGTTTATCCAAGCCAACAAACAAAAACTGCACTGTTTTTAAGGAGTTCTTATTAAACTTGCACTGGCAAGTTTGCAATGAAGACACATAAAGAACTGGCTGCTGCAGCATGAGGCAAAGGCAAAGAAATTTATCTTATTTCTTGACACTTTTCCCTGTGCTAATTAAGCACTGAACAGTCATACAATGTGTGTCCTCATCAAGCCACATGGGCATGAAGTGTATTTCAAACTGAATCTATGAGGAACTCTGAGATTCCTTATTTTTTCTGGATAATAAGACCCAATACAGTCACCCATACTGAGCACACCAAACACAGGCCTGCCTGCCACAGGCTCCATCTACAGTTCTGGAACTGAAGAAGGCAGAGAAGCCAATCACAGAAACTCCAATTTGCACGCCTATAGAGATCAGCACAAGTGGTACAGATTGACCACTGATGATCCTTGCTACACACAGACCAGAACTGGCTTAAATCAAGCCAGGTTCAGGGTCTGTGCTAAGCTTTCTGCTCTGTTACTAAACCCTGAGCAACTGCAGATCCAGAGTACTCCAGTTTCTCTGCACCCACCATTGCAGATCCTCAGACACAGGTGTAATACTGCAACCCAGCCAGGCACCTAGGCTTCTTCAACAGCACGTGGGGACAGTCAAATCACGTTTTAGACTCCCCCAACTGTTTGGTGCTTTCTGCAGTACTTGCCAAGACAATTCCATCACCCCTTTTTCTTCTCTTCTGGAGTCAGCAGTTAAAAAAAAATAAATAAATCAAACATTAAAAATAATCTCAGGCATGTACAGGCATTACAAGGGGTACCACTAGTACTTGGTTACAAGGAGTGCCCTGAGCCAGCCGTCTGGATCAGGCCCAGCAGGCTACAGAGCTGTGGCACCAGCACCTCGCTCATGACCACAGGCAGGAAGGAGATAACGCGCCTCGTTTCCCAAGCCAGGGCTGCACAGGAGCGTGCACAGGGCAGACCTGCAGGTGCAAAAGGCATTTTCCAGCACACACACACACAAAAAAAAAGAGGGGGGATGTGAGGGGTTGGGGGGAAGCCACCTAGGAACACCCTCCACCACCGTCAGGTGGCCATGGAAGGGATGTTTTCCCAGACTCAGCTCTGGACTCAAGCACCTAATATATATCCACACCTTCCTCCAGGTGTCTAAACCCCTACAGATTTTCCTCTTAAAGATGAAAAATCAATACTGCATTAACATTTTCAAAAACCCACAAATGTTAGTTTCATCATTATGATTTTGAGTTTTGTAAATGAGGTCAACCACACTTGAGTTACAGGACTCCATCACTCACTGCTTAAAAATCTAGTGCAAACATTCGACTAGCCATAGACTGGAGAAAAATCCCTTTCTTTAACACCCGAAGACATCAGCTGCAAAGATTTTAAATTCTCATCCTGCAGTCTTAAATGTAAAGACTGAAAAAGTATGATGTTACAAAGATCTAGAGGGGAATCTAAGTTGGTTCTTTAAGGCAGACAGAGTAGACAATTTTTACCCTTAAACTTAATTCATTATTTGGCTTTAGTCTGTAGGGATTATAAGAACTATGCAAATAAACAGCCAAAATTCAGTAAAATTATGGCTGTTAGTGCCTAATATGTTACTGTTTTCATGCTTCAGACAAGACTTAGGAATCAGTAATTATTTCAACAAAGAGCTTTCAACATTAGTGCTAAAAACCTGCATTTCTTCATTTCATCTAAAAACCCTGCAAAAGGTTTATTTAAAACATGTTTGCCTAAAGGACCTACCAGACAGTAACAGACGTGAGTAGATTTGTTCTGCTGGAGTTATAACATCTTAAAAAAAAAAAAAATCTGGCAGAGTCCTTAAACTATAAAAAAATCCTACAATTACAACCACTGCTGTGCATGATCACCACACTGGAGCCAGACACTTTCACTCATAGCTCAAGCTCACATCCATCTGGAGTCTATCAAGGCAACCGTGAGCGTAACAACTTACACTAGGTTTCAAACTATTTTTTCTGTGTTTGTTTTTTAACACTAAAGATACCCTCAGATTTTCCACACAGCACCTCCTTTAAAAAAAATACATACACGCAAAATCCTCATTCCTGGTTTTCTTACAGCAGGTTGTCAAACAGAAGTTACAAAATACCCAAAGCAAACCAACAGCAAAAAAAAAAATCCCCAGACAATACTGAATTGCCTGTTTCACACAGCTGTATACATGCTTGTCTACCAATTGTTGGATAAAATATGAATCATAAATATTTTATTAAACATTATTTCAGTGCTACTGGCACGAGAAACTTCACCAAAAAAAGCCTTGCAAGTTACATTTTTAAGTTAAATCGGAGCGGTTGGAAGTGAACCAAGAGTTAAAATACTTGTCTTTTACTAATATTCCAAGTGAAGTTTGAGCCTACTGAAGTTTCTCAAACTTATAAGCATTGACCTGAGGCATTTTTAAAATACAAAAATCTATCATCCCTGTTGCAAAGCTACAAGTACATTTCAGTCTAATGCATTTCCCTACGTATCTTAAAACATATGACGAAAAGGTCTGAAAACAAATCAGTATTCTTCCTTCACAGAAATGGAACTGACAACGTTAAAACACTAAGATTATCACCATACATTTTCCATTTCTGAATTTTCCTTGTCTGTTAAAACCACAATGCAAATGGGGAGAAAATCTCCTCTGTGATTACTTTTGCTACTAGAATTTCAAAAGCCATGAAAGATCTAACAGTGAATGCACTCAAACTTCAGAAACTGGATTTATATTAAGAAATTCCTTATAACAATAAAAAGTACATATACCTGTTCTTCACCTCAGATTTCTAATAAAAGCGATTGAAACTTTAAGTAGAATTGCCTCCACTTGAAAAAGCATGCCATAGTTTTTGAGGCCCTTTAAGAACCTGTTTCATGAAAGAAACTATTTCCTATATTCCATTACATTTGTACGACCATCTTTCTTAACTCAAAAGTCTCTGCATTAGAAAGCTAAAACTTAACTCCAAACGTCTATGTTTTTATGATAAAAAATTGAAAGACCTAATGCATAAAGGGAGAGACCGAGTGTTTCTTCACACATTTTATAAATATAACTTTTAGACTCTAACTTAATTTACAACACTTAGTCACAATTATCATCATCTTCCTTAGAGAACTCAGAAACCTGAGCCCCAAGTCAAATTTTAAAATGCAAATCCAGCAACAGCTTCTTAATCAGTCCCACTGGGGCCTATAGAGCTGCTAATTCAGCAGAAATCAGGAGAGCTGAAAAACAAAAAGCCAGGCTGTAGCTGTTTTAAGACACTGATCCAAAGTGACTCATAAATCAGCTTGCTATGTTCAAGTTTTAGTCTGGAAAATATTGAAAAACAGCTGTGAAAACCATACGGCCCTTTTTTCTGGCAAATCTGCTAGAGAACTAGAGGATTTATAAAATGTAAATACTAAAGATGTAATACAAACACAAGTGAAAACCATCTTTCAGACTTTCCCTCCTGCCTCACCGACAGTTTTAGCATTCCTCGGTGAACCTGGCGAGGGGTACGGCAGTGCCACCGGGAGTTTGCACACATGGAGGACACTGGCCAACGCTCAACACTCTTCCTCCCTCCATCCCTCCCTCTGCCTCCAGCTCTAACAAAGCCACATTCTTACAATCTCTGCACACATATCGTAGGAGTAAATCGAAATCTAACTTCAAAACTATTTGTACGCAAAACCTTTACAAGTGTTCATCAGTTCTCATTAGTCTGTCACCTTCCATGAAGGCAGCATCACAGAAGATGGTATTTTGGGCTAAAATCACAGTACAGCTGGCAATTATACCCTATTTACACCCCGTTTCGTGAAGCTGTTTCCGTATAAAGCAGTAGCCTCACAGTTGCCACCAAAAAGAAGGGGACTTAACTCAGCACTCATTTTCTTTTCTCCCTCTTTGCCCACCAAGCAAGGTCACACAGCTTTTCCACATTAGACTCTTTCATTTTATTTCATCAGGGAATTTGAACACAAAAGGAATAAAGGAGCAAAACGGAGCTTCAGAAAGCCAACTCCATCTGACGTTCCATCTAGGTGAGCAGACAGATGGGCAGAGGAAGGCGTAAAGCCTAACACAGGCCTAAACCTTCTCAGGCGTAAGAGCTTCCCCTCTCCTGCTTGGGAGATCTCGCCTGCATGTGTTGAGAACGTGGTGGTGTAATACTTGTTGTTTTCTAAAGAGGATTGGAAAGCCTGCAATTAAATTACTAGCCTTTGGCTATACCCACTATGGACTTCCATGGAAAACACAGTAAACATATACCAATAAAATTCATAAACCATCTTTTACAATTTGTAAATGCACAGTTTGTTGCAACAATAACCCGGGCTATTCAAACCTTTTTTGCCTATGTAAAACCAAAATGCATTATGATCTTAAACATTGCGCAACCCCAGCCCCGAGTACTGGAGTAGCTGGAGGTAACAGACAGCGGCCACACTCGTCCTCGCTCCCTTATTAAGAGGGGAAGGAAGAAAGAGCAGGGTGCTTCTAAGGCATTTGACACAAACAAAAGAAATATTTACACAAAAGCGGCCAGACCACATGGTTTGGTGACACCTACAAAGATGTACTCCTGTGAGTTTAAGAGCCAGTGACACAGCTGTCCAATGAGTAATCACAGCAGGGTTTCTTACAACAGACCAAAGCTTATTTATACAAGTGGAACTTATTTTCTCACACTTTTAAAGGAATGTGAACTTACATAAGGACAATTTACACTACCAAGGGAATTCTAATTAGAAAAGCCTCCCTTGTGTTAACAAAAAAGCCCTGCAATGTGTTTTATTGTCTCTCAGTAATGTAAGTGGAAAAGACAAATTTGGATTACTGCTAATACAAAATGCTTTTTAAAGTAACTCGAAAACTGAAAGTTATATGACCTTTTCCTCCCCCCCCTTGTTTTTTTTGTTTAGCGTAGTCACACCCGAATTTTAACTTAACAGTGCTGAAGTAAGCTAAGCTAAGAAACCGAGCTATGAAGCTTAGCTTAGCATCAAAAAAGTCTTAGGTTTTGTCAGAAAACTTATGTTAGCGCACTGAAATACTTCAAAAGGACAGGAGGGATGAAATTTAATAGGAAGCAAAGCCAGTTGTTGAACGTAAAGCAGATCCGGTATTTGATTCGTATGCTTCAATCACATAAGCCAAAAGAAAGAAGGGGGGGAAAAAAAAAAAAAAAGTTTCGTTCCCCTCACACTCTCCTATACCACTGCTGGAAATATTCATCTCCCAGAGCCATTCCTATGCTCAGTCCCATATGGTGTCAATACAGCCATCCACATTTCATGAGCAAAGCAGCATGACCTCCAGACGAGGCAATTGAACAGAATTAGCCACAACTAATTGAAAGTCTTCCTGTTTACTTTAAAGTCCTTATCTCAATCAGCTTTGGAAATGTAATAGAAAATTAATACGACTAATACAGAAGATCTTTGAGTGACAAGAGATTAAAAACAAATGTGAAAAGTCCCTCAGCTATTTTTTAGCCTTTTAGAAAGCTCCCGTAATTTATGCTTTGTCTAAAGAAGTTTGTCACTAAAAGTAAATTTCCTACAAGGCGTTTCAGCACGCCTTACTGCAGGCGCCGTGACTCCCTGCCACGGAGGGGGGTGTCAAGCCCCACCGTGAGTAAAGTCATCAAACCCAAAACTATCGGGGAGTGAAGATGAAGAACTGCACACATAAAACCGAGAGCAGACTCCCCACACACACCCCCATCAGTATCAACTTGACGACGGGTCACTGCACGCCTTCACACGACAGCCACCACAACTTGCCACCCCCCTCTCAGAACACCCAGCAGCGCTCCGGGGCCCGATGTCCCCCCGGGCGCTGATGGCCGTCCCGTCCTCCCCGTCCACCGCCCCGAGGGACGCCGTCCCCGCTGACAGGCTCGGCCGCCGGCACCTCCCGCTTCGCCACCACCGCGAAAACCGCCCTTCCCTCCCGCAAACCCCGCCAGCGGCCGGCACCCCCGCCGGGCACCCCGGCCCCCAGGGGCAGAAGATGGCGGCCGGACGGCCGGCACCCCCCCAGCCCCCCGCAGTACCCACTGCCCCAGTACTCACAGCTGCACCGCCCC